>OU898276.1:123555454-123610876 GCA_918026665.1 Diabrotica balteata | reverse complement strand
CTGCCTACTTTCCGTCGGCCTTGGGGATTCCAATCCAGCGCTGTCCTGGCAATGTCATTTGGCGGTCTACGGAGTGTGTGGCCCAGCCATCTCCATTTTCTTCGCCTTATTTGCTTTATGACATTTTCTTGGTTGCTTTGGTTCCATAAATTTTCATTGGAGATTCGGTTAGGCCAAAATATATGAAGGATTTTTCGTAACGCTCTATTAATAAAAACTTGTAATTGGTGTACTATGGGTGCTGATATCTTCCACGTTTCGCATCCATACAGTAATACAGCTTTTCATTTGTGTTGAAGATTTTTAATTTCGTTTTAGTTGGGTAAATCCTGGATTTCCATATGTTGTTAAGCATGTTGTAGGCGTTGCGAGCCTTATTTATTCTTTTATGTACATCACGCTTTGTACCCCCATTACAGTCAATTATGCTACCCAGATATACAAATTCCGCTACTCTCTCAATTTTCTGGTCGTTTATCATAATATGTTGGTTGTTTCTGGTACCAAATCGCATTTCTTTGGTTTTGTTGATGTTTATTTCTAGACCACCCTTCTTTAATTCTTCTTGTACTTTGTTTACTTGAAGTTGCATGTCCTGTTACATGCGCTAGGAGGCATATATCATCAGCGTAATCTAGGTCTTCCAGTCTGTTTGTTAATCCTCAGTAAATTCCTCTATTAGAGTTTACCTTTGTTAGGACGGAGTCCAGTACAATGTTAAATAGTATGGGGGATAAAACACAGCCCTGCTTTACTCCGTTTAGCATAGCTATTGGGTCAGATGTTATGCCGTTGTGTAGGATTTTGCTTTCTGTGTCACTGTAGAGTTATTTGATGAGATTTACTATTTTTTCTGATATTCCTATTTCCTGCAGTGCTTTCCATATGGTCGTATGTGTGAGCGTGTCAAAAGCTCTCTTGAAGTCAACAAAGCACACAAAGAGAGGAGAGTTGAATTCCTGTGACTGTTCTACAATTATTCTTAGTGTGTTAATTTGGTCCACGCATGATCTGTTTGGTCTGAAACCGGCTTGTTCCTTCCTCAACATTGATTCTACACTATTTGTTAGTCGGTTGTTTATAATTATTGCTGTTAATTTATTTATAGTATTCAGAAGTGTGATTCCTCTCCAGTTTTCGCAATATCTGCTGTCACCCTTTTTTGGTATCTTTATTATTAATCCCGTTTTCCATTCTTTGGGGAACTTTTCCTCTCTCCAAGCCTTTTCAAGAGTGGTTGGATTAGCTCTTCCACTGTACCTGGGCAAGCTTTTAACAACTCTGGTGGAATATTGTCAGGGCCGGCTGCTTTGTGCGCTTTCAGTTTTTCTATGGCCATTTCTATTTCTTGCGTTGTTGGTTCGTTGGTGTTAATTCTCAGTTGGATATTGGGTATTAGATTTTCTGCGTCTTCTGGTGGTGTTGGGACTGCATTTAGAGATTCGCTAAAATATTTATGCCATCTTTTGACTTGTTCCAGTAGCGCTGTTATATTTTCACCTGTAGCACTTTTTACAATTGGTTGGTGGGTAGTATATCTTTTATTGGCTAGTTGTTTAGTGATATTATATAATTGTCTCATGTTTTGATGTTCATCGGCGACTCGCGCTTCTTCGGCAAGATTTTCTGCCTACTTTCTTTTGTCTTTCTTTGCTGCCTTCTTTACAGCTTTATTCGCTTCTCTATAACTTTCTCTAAGTCGGTTCTTGTCTGCTGCTGTCTTGGAATTTAGTAATTCTAGATTAATGTGTTTGCGACGTTCTATTTTGTTCCACGTTTCTCTCGTAATCCACTCTTTCTTTACGTCTTTCTTTAGGCCCAGCACGTTTTCACTTGTTTCCACAAGGGCTTTGCTAATCGTTTTCAAATTTTTGTCCTGTCTTTCGTCGATTTTGGATCTCAGCTGTCGTGCGAATTCTACTTTCGTCTCGTTATTTTGTAGTTTCTCAATGTTGAACTTTTTTCGAATAGGTTTGTTCAGTTCTTTTCTATTCCTAGCTATTTTAAATCTAATTTCGACCATCATCAGGTAGTGATCACTGGCCGCATCTGCGCCTCTCCATGATCTGACATCTAAGAGATATGTTCTCCATTGCTTACTGATTGCAACGTGGTCGACTTGATTGTAGGTGCGGTTATCTGGCGATTTTCATGATACGTTGTGGATTGTTTTATGTGGGAACAAAGTCCCTCCAATTATTAGGTCATGGTTACCACATAATTCAATTAAGCGTTCGCCGTTGTTGTTTCTCTGGCCAGTGCCATGCTTTCCGATAACGTATCCTAGGTTGGTGTTGTCAGTGCCAACCTTATCATTGAAGTCTCACTTTTATATCGGATCTTTTAATTTGTTTTAATGTTGCTTCAAGGCATTCGTAGAAATCCTCTTTTTCTTGTTCTGTTGCTTGTTCTGTTGGTGCATAGCACTGAATCAGTATTACCAGACTTAATTTGGTCCTAATTCTTGCAGTAATTATTCGCTCTGAAACTGGTTTTCATTCCACAAGAGAATTTTTTGTGACTTTAATAAATAGAATTCCTACTCCATTTTCATGTCTTCCGCCATCTGTTTTACCAGAGTATATCAGCAGGTCGCCTTCCATGTTGACGTGCTCTCCCGTCCCATTCCACCGTGTCTCACTGAGACCTAGTATATCGACTTTATATGCTTTCATCTCTCTACAAATTTGGGCAAGGCGTGATGCTTGCATCATAGTTTTTATGTTCCAATATCCGATTCTTGTCCGTTTACGTAAGCCGAAGGTCGTTATCAAAGGATCCGTCCGGTTATTCTCTGTAGAAGTTTCGAAAATCTAGTAATTTGAGGCGGATAGGTGATTGGCCTCTCGCGCCCGATTCTGATGCCGAGGCTGCCAGCTCTAGCCATCAGACTGGCCTCAGGAATTCCTGGAATGGGACCATGACATTTTCTTCATGTTTATGGTACTAAGGTTATACCGCCTATACTCGGTCGTCAGAGCCTAGTTGGTTATTTAGCAGGGTGCACCGTGTAACCATTTGTTACCGCTCGAGCAGGTGAGGTTGACATTTGGGTCATGATGTTATCGATGTTGGTTTGACCCTTACACCCCATATTTTTTTTTTATTTAAAAAAAAATATTTTTTTATACTTACTATAAATAGTTTAATACTAAGCAAAGATCCTTACGAAATTCCCTTAAAGCATTTTGGAGTACTCCTTGCCAGCTTAAATTTAAATAATTGATCGGTTAAAAAAAGATAAATATGTATAAATTTAACTTTAAGATTAGGTTTAGAGAGTTTTTGAGTATGGAAGATTTTCTTTTAATATTAAAAATAGCAGCAATTGCTGTTTCTTAGATAACGAGTGTGCAATATAGGTTGGACGAGTTACCAGATTGTCCCAGATATCTGAAACCGAAATACGCTTTATTGATGATATTATGTTTTTCTAGGTACTATGTTTATCTAATATTTATCACTTTTTAAAGAATTTTCAGGGTATACAAGTGAAAAATTATGTTGTATGTTCAGGCTTCCTAACTGGTATAATAAACGATTGTGAGCAAAAGCTCAGGGAAGCTTGTGGATATCCATATTTGATTTTGTTTGACTAACTGTTTTATACGACATAATTTTATATAATATATCCATTGATGGGTTACTTAGAAGTAGAAACTGTTATTAGTTTTATTTTCAGCCTTTTTTAGTCCATTTTTTACATATACCTCCCGCATCCATCTTTATCCTGAGCAACATACTCCCAGTTTGCTTCGGCTATTCTTTTATGTCTTCTACCCATCTCATCCGTGGTATTCTCCTTGGTCGTCTGGCAGTGTGTTGTTCCTCTTTTTGTCTAAAAGTCGTATACCCAACCATTGCCCTTTCTGCTGTGACTAGTTTATTTATATTGTAACGAATATTTTGCCTACCAGATAGGGTATTACTATAAGGGGTTGAAAATTGAGGACAGAAATTATTGAGGTGGAGATAGGGCAAGCAAAACAAACCGAAACGTTGCGAACGACTACTCAGGGTTTATTTGGAGAACTCGGTCGTCAATAAGTGAATGACAAGATGGGATTGGATTCAAGCAACTACAAAAAGTAAAGCAAAAAGGGTAATTACATGAGTCTCCTGGACAAACCAAAATGGCATTAAACAATAATAAAGTTGACTATGACAGTCAAACAATGATTTTCCAACTACTGGGTGAAAATCAAACTACACAAATAATAAGAAAAACAGGATGGCTAATAGTTCCGTAAGAATATCTTCTGGGTACGAACACAGTGAAGAATTTTCAAGTCAGAAAACTCCCAGAAGGACAAAAGAAAAACATAAATCCAAAATGGTAATACACAATATGGGAAAAGAAGAAAAAAAGAGGGACATGGCATACAAGCCATAATCGATATATAAACAGTTCAGTCTCAAGCTAATACTTCCAGAAGAAACAAAAAAACGTAACAGTCTTCCAAAGAAACAAAAAAGTTACGACGTCCTTCAGAGGAACAGAAAAATCTCTACAATCTTCCAAAGGAACTAAAAAAATATTACAATCCGTTGTCAATGATCTAACTTTCAACTTGGTACACAAACTTCATGGCACAAAGACTAAAGAAGAATGTTCATTATCTAAATCACAAAGAAATGTTCACCATTCTTCAGCAAAATTTGAACCGAATCACGTTAATACAACACTTTGAATTCAAGTGGGTCATTTAACAATAGTACTAAAACTATCTCAGCTGTTAAACGGACGTGGTCTCACAGTCGACATACAGATAGGCTTCGGCCAAGTACTGTCACCTCAGCATATCAAAGCATCACAATGGACAATGCAAGTGTTTTTACCTTCGCATCTACCAAATCATGAACATCACATCACAAACACAATAACACAAAGGAAAGCTACTGGCACTTAGTCAAAAGTCTAACATCAGCAGTCAGAAAAGCCTAACCATTCTATTTGCAACATCTGACCACACGAAGAGACGGAACTAACAGAGAGAAGAAACATAACAATACTGTTGCTCTATATTCTTAACAAATCGGCCTTAGCCATGGACATACGAAGTCATATCATTATTTCCTTTTACTAATAAAACAAAAGACAACACGGACAAAACGCAGACTGTAAAACAGAAAATATTTTCTTTTTCAGGGAATAAAAATCTTTTCACCTAGTACCCGTACACGGTTTCTGTGACAAAAATCTAAATATTGCGCTGAGACTGAGGTTTGTTGAATGTTACGTCTGGTCGCAACTATTGTACGGGGTAGAAACATGGACACTAAAAGCGCAAATAGTTAAAAAGATTGAAGCCTTTGAACTTTGGATATACCGGAGAATGTTGAGAATCCCATGGACTGCCAGGGTCACCAATGAGGAAGTGCTGAGAAGAATGGGTCGAGTCAAAAAATTGTTGAGAACGATAAAAGTACGCAAGACTGCATACCTTGGACACATACTAAGAAATAATAAATATAGTCTTCTGCAGGTCATCATGCAGGGTAGAGTCGATGGCAAAAAGGGAATAGGTAGAAAGAGGAAGTCATGGCTGCGAAATATTCGAGACTGGACAAACATGACTGTAGACGAATTATTCCACGTTGCAAAAGACAGAGAAGCTTTCAAAAATGTGGTCGCCAACCTCCGTTAATGGGGACGGCATAGGAAGAAGAAGAAGTACCCGTACTAAAATTTTCCTCACACTACCTAGGCTATTGGAACAAATTAATTTATTACAACTCTCGTATATCTGTCTGACGAATTATATTCATAGGTTTCAGAACGAGCAACAACGACACAAAACATTACCATTTAAAGCAGCTAAAATTTTGGAACTAAAATCTATATATATCTCTCACGAAAAAAATTTACCTATATTTTTGTACGGAATTGGGTCACCGAAATTTCTCAGATAAACTTATATAAACACAAGGGAAGGTCAAGAATTACATACGAAATAAATGATTTAAAATCAAACAATATTCATTTCTCACATATGGGATGTTTATTTAATAACGAAATACAAATAAACAGAGACCAATATCGTTCACCTTCAAAATACCGACAAATCAAAAATTCCCATTACTTGGTTTATAAGAATAAAAATACGACGAGAACATTTTTACATAATTTTACAAAGACTGAACATTAAAAATAAAACGAAGATTAAGAAAAAATTGGAAATTAGTAGCAGTTTACTTGGGGTAGACTTGATTTCACGAAAATTGACTAAAAGCAAACACACAAAATAACTGAAAAAATAAATGGTTCAAAACACAGAATCAACAAACTACACATACAGGGCGAGACAAAATACTAATGATATTGAAAACTTCTTGAGTGAGCTGCACAAAATAACACAAAATTAATCAATCCTTATTCTAAAAACTTAATAAGACTGCTTCTACGCGAAATTAAACAACATCTCCAATCACAAGTATTACACTTGTGGTAATTCAGATACAAAACAGGAAATACAAAACAGTCTGCTACGGCGTCTAAACTCGTTCAAAATCTCCAACTAACCCGTTGCATAAGAAACACCATCAAAGAGAGCGTGAAGAAACAAATGGCAAAACACAACTAGACAACTACACAGCTCAAACAAAAGTCACTCTAACAATACACACATTTACTCAAAATGACCGAACAAACAAAATTACAAAATCTGCTTATTCTGAAAAGCCTGTCAAATAAATCAAAAATAAATCCAAATAATAACGGTACTAAACAATACTGTTATAACTTTAAAATCATTTTAATATCACACTTCAGTTAAAATTCTTATGTCAATATTTAATCTTAAAATATTTGTTTTAAATACCAATACATATTAACTCTATATTTCATAGCCTATATACAAACATTTCTACAGTACGTTGCGAATGGCTACTCAGGGTTTATTTGGAGAACTGGGTCGTGAATAAGTGAATGACAAGATGGGATTGGATTGGGGCACCTACAACAAATAAAGGAAAAGGGGTACTTACATGAGTCTCCTGGACATAACAAACACAAGAAGGTTCTCAAGCTATTTAAAATGTACGCTGCTTAAAATAATCTTTCTGTTGGATGGAAGAAGAGGCTCTTCCTTTCTAAAAACACAAAAAGGGGTTAAAAACTTTTTTTTAAAGAAATAAAAAAACTGGTTTAGGAAAAAAAATAATATTTATTTTTATGTCACCACAAAGAGTTACAAATATAAACAATAACAATAAAATACAAAATATCAAAAACAAACTTTTTACTTTACTATAAGTTTACAACTCTTGAAGTTAAAGATACTATGAGAACTTAAAATTGTTAATGGGCGACAATTTGTAACGGAAAAATTAGAAATGAAAAATAGCTTTTTAAATGGAACTATGCATAGAGGTTGACCTTTTTTAAAAAACAAAGAATTCAAAGATCTTAATTTATGATTAGGTATTTACTAAATGTCAAAAATAAACCTAGCTGTCAGATGTCATCACTAAATTTTAAAACTTGGGAACAATTAATATGACAGCTAGACCACACTCTAACATTTATAATTTTAATTATTACAATTTCTTAACCTGTTATAAAAGCAATTATTTAATAAAATAGATTAAAATATATGTGGTTACAAGTTACAAATGTTATAATGTTTATGACTAAAAAAAATGAATGACAAATGAAAAACTGTTTATTTTTACATGAAAAAAATTTAACTAAAAAATGATACCTGATATCACTCAATGTTATTTTTTTTCCTTTATAATTTCTGAGGTTGGAACTGGATAGATTCAACTGCCATACAAAAACTTGTACAAACAAAATGAGGATGGAAGCTGTTCTGGAACGCAAAATTTGACACTCGGCTTCTTAAAAAGTCAACAATGGAACATTTGGGTATCTTTTAAATTTGTTGAAAAAACTTCGTTTTACAAATATTTCAAATGAGAGATGGCATAGAAATAAAAAACACTGATTACTGTTATCATACTTAGAAATAAGATTTTAGAGAATTCAAATAGCAATAAACAATTGTGGAGTGTAGTGCAAGATCTTAGTGGTACTAAAAAAGGAAAAATGCCTATCGACAGTCTTAAAAACCAAATGGGAAAGATATTGACTTATCCCTCCGATATTGCAAATGAATTTAATAAGACGTTTTCGGAGATGGGCAAAATATTGGCTGAACAAATCATTAGCAACTCCCGCCAGGTATATGATAATACCTCCTTGGCAAACTCAATGGTTTTACTACCTACAAATACATTTGAAATGAAATCAATAATAAATCAACTGAAAAGTAAAAAGGCAACTGGCATTGACGATATTAATTCAGAATGTTTGAAAACAATTTCACCATACAAAGTCGAACCATTGGTTCACATTTTCAATATATGTATGGAAGAAGGAATATGGCCCAAAGCCTTCAAAACAGCAGTAGTCATACCAATATACAAAAGTGAAGACAAAACTCTTGCTTTAAACTACCGACCTATATCGCTTATTCCACACATGTCTAAAATATTTGAATTATTACTTAATAATAGACTTACAGCATACATCAAAAAGTATAATTTAATTTCTGCTAACCAATTTGGTTTTAAGCTAAATACTTCTACACAAGATGCCGTCTTGAATCTAACATCAAAAGTGTATGAAGCTCTCAATAATAATAAAGTTTGCTTATGTGTATTTCTAGATTTGGCCAAAGCTTTTGATACTGTCAGTCATAGTAAACTCTTACAAACCTTAGAGAAAGTTGGTATAAGAGGCAACTGTCTTCAACTATTCAGAAGTTACCTATCTGAGAGGCAGCAGGTAGTAAGGGTTTCCGAAACAATAAGCGGACAAAGAGGTATAACGTATGGAGTGCCTCAGGGAACAGTGTTAGGACCTGTCTTATTTAATCTATATATAAATGGTTTATTTTCATTGCAAAGTACAGGGCATACAATTGGGTTTGCTGATGACACGGCTATTGTTTATGAAGCTGATAACTGGCATGACTTAAAAATAAAAGCAGAAACTGATCTCCAATTCATAAAAGACTGATTTGATTATAAAATACTTACAATAAATTAAAAAAAAACTGTTTATTTACCAATTTCTAGCTATACCCCGAATATTGATCTATTCGAACCTCTTCGAATAACACATAATAAACACAATTCTTGCATCAAACCAGTAACGAATGTTAAATATTTAGGTGTTATAATAGACACACACTTAAAATGGGATTGTCACATAAATACGTTATTAAAAAGTTACAGTTTATCCTCTATAAATTTAAGCACCTAAAAAAACACATACCGGATATATACCTTCGCACACTATATTATGGATTAGTAGAAAGTCATATCCGTTATGGTATACTGGCTTGGGAAAGCGCCCTAAAAACTCACATTCTCCCACTAGAAATCATGCAAAGAAGATTTCTGAGGATAATTATGGCTAAACCCTACACTTGTTCTACAGATAGACTATATAAGGAGAGCAAAATATTTGACTTAAAGCAGTTATACTTTCTTTGTATATCTGTAAAATTTCACACCATGAAAGTTAAAAGCAACTTACCTTCACATGGATATCATACTAGAGGCAAGCACCTCTATATGGCTCCAAAAATGACGAAATCTTTCTGTCAACGATCTTTCTTATGTTTAGCCCCTAAAATATACAATCATATTCCCCTTGATATTAAAAATACGAAGAATGTCTTTTTCTTTAAAAATAAATTAAGATTATATCTTATGGAACAGACAAGCCATTTTTATAATATCATTATAGTATATCTAAAATCTAAAATCTACTCCTTTCAAAGCTAATTTAAAAAAATATAATATATCGTGTTGTTTTTATTGTTTTATTTAATGTGTTTATCATATTTATATTGAAGCATGTGTGTTTACACTTTTGTCCTTTCAAAAATCTTGTTAACTAATTGATTCATACATAAGTGCTGTATTCATACCAAGGGTTACTACTAAAATTTTAATTATGGTTATTTTATAATTCAAAAAGCAGTATATATTATTGTATTGTATACATTGTATTGTTTATTTTATTTAGCATATTTACCAGAACATAATTTGTGTATTTGCAGATCTCGTTAAAAACTTATTAGTATCTAAGTTTAATTTTATTATACATCCTTGATTATTGTATCTAAATTTTCAATCTGCTTGTTTTTTATGGTTATATTTATAATATATGTATATATATATATATATATATATATATATATATATATATATATATATATATATATATATATATGTTTTATATATATATGTGTATGTATATATATGTATGTATGTGTATATATGTGTATATGTGTGTATATATGTATATGTGTGTATATGTATATGTGTATATATGTTTACACTTTAACATATTATATTGTATTTTTATTTATTGTATGTTACATTTACCGAAACAGGTGTCTCCACACCTCTCAGGGACTTACGGGTTAATTTAATCACATATTGTTAATTATTGAAACAAATTTTTGTATGATTGTTGAATAAATTATTATTATTATTATAACTGACACAAACGCCGCCGTTTGCCCTCAACAAAATCTCTTCCAAACCTTGTAATTGCGCAATTAACTGTCACAAAACTAAATATTTCTGATAACAAAAGACTGAAAAGCGATCTAAGTAGATGTTATTTTCAGGCATAATATTAAGCGGAACGGTCGAAGAAAAATACCAAAGAAATACGCGTCTGTGATAAATGAACAAACTTTAAAATGTGTTTATTATCAACTCCAGCGATGGAGTTTTTTAAGTATTTTTGTTGTTTTCTTTTCAATACATGAGTGCATCGAGTCACCTTTGTTTTCTGTTTGACAAACAATAAGGTATTTATGATCTACGTTCTCTATATTACACTTTTATACAATACATACACATAAGAAATTTATTTTTATTTTGAGCTATAGAGTTGTCGCTGCAGAATACTACTTTTTTGCCAATGCCATATTTAGGAGCTGAAAAACACAAGTTGATATTTCATTGGCTGCTAGTTTGGCTTCTCATTCATGCCACATGTAACAGAATCCAGATTTTTTGGTTATATTAAGGATTGTAAAGTTAAAAACGTTCAATTTACTTTTATAATAAAATATTGCAACATTACCATTTGGCAGTGGACTAACAGCCTGTAAATCATATGAAAATAACAAAATAAAATTATCTTTTTCTTACAAAGAAAAATTTTTATCTTGTTCCTTTTCCGTACGCGACAAAATGTTTTCTTCCTGATGCTTCTCAAAAGTTTCTCTTTTAATTTCTTTTTTGTCAGTACTTAAATTTTTATACTCCTCATATATAGAACACAAATCTTTTTAGATAAGTTAAATTTAGTATTAAAAATATTCAAGTAAATGGGTTGTTTAATAAACGGCCTATTATGATTTAAACATTTCTTCTTGTACAACCTATGCATAACGCTTAAATTAAGAGATCCCTTCAGAAATTCTCTTTTTTTGGAAATCTTACAATAATGCGAGTCTTTTCTCGAAAAGCTATTTATGTGTTTTATTACAGCATTATATGCTGTAATAATACATTATTAACATATGAGTTAAATAGAATTAAGCTACACAAGGATATGTAATATTGTAAGAGAAGTATTTTACTTTTTATTTATCTAAGTGTTACCCTCAACAGAAGGGTTTATTTCCAATCATTTGAAACGGTTATCACAAAAGTCATTTTTTTACTTTTTTTTACAGTGAATAATAAAAAGTAATGGCATGTTTCGCAAAACAAAAAACCAAAAATGGTGTATAGATGGAAGGCAACCATATATACGTATTTCTGACTATTGGTCGTCTTCAGTACGGTGCAGCCAAGTTAGAAAAGGAGCATATTAACTTGGGAAAGGATCACTACAGCAGCAATGCAACCAATTTGTGGCATTAGAGTTAGAAGACCCTGATGGTTTCCAGGGCAACACTTAACACCAACCACGGAGGAAGCTACATCTACCTGGGGAAAGGAATACCAAACATTAGAACGTTTAAAACAAATGAAAATGGATAATGCAAATGAATAATAAAAGTAAAAACATACGTGCCATTACTTTTTTACTTTAGAAATTAAATAATGTTTTATATCGATCCGTTAGAGAAGAGTTTTAGCCGAATTTAAAAATGATACGTCAAATTAAAGGTAAGAAAATTAAACTGCAAAAGTTATACTAACATCAAGGAATCCAACAATAAGTAAACAGTTAGTCGTTATAACAACTTTTTTTGAGAAAGTTTATAAACTCATGGGACGAAAATGTAAAGGAAAATTAAACAATATGAATATAATTTTTGTAAACACCACAACGCTGTGAAGTTGACAATAAGCAGATTCAATGATGAGCATTTCTCACAGACTGAGACCGGCCCTGGCAAGGCACGGTTAAGTTGTATTGATATCGTACTCCTAGTTTTTAAATAAAAACAAGTGGTTTTATTAAACAGTTTTTTAAAATTAAAGTGTTTATCTACTAGATACTACTACGTAAGTCATCTATACGTAATTATTATTTTATTATTGTTAAAAGAAAAAGTCAAATAATAAACTACTATACAATCATTTTGTGAGGTTAGCTGCTATAAGTAGCTTATAGTAGCATGCGACTGGTTTTTCACTTACCAGAGTCGGAGTAAGGCCTTCGCCACCGCACCTCAAAATGACTTCACACAATGTAAACACACCTTCCGATCTAACCAGTCCAGTACATCAACGTTCGAATATCACAAACAGTTATGCTTCAGCCGCTTCACATTCTTTTCCAAGTAAGAACCAAGCAATTGTATTTAGTTGTATCGATAATGCTAAACTGCAGGATTATCTCATTCCTTTGGGCACAATCATCAACCCAAAAAATATTATTTTTTCATCTAGATTATCTCATAATAGAATCTGCATGTATTTGGCAAACAAGACCGTAGTAGATAACTTTATGACACAATATGGCTCTATAGAAGTACTCGGCGAAGTAGTAACAGCAAGAAGACTTGTCTCTCCAGCAGAAAGACTAGTCTTGTCTGGAGTCTGCCCGTCAATTCCTCATCAAGTATTAGTTGAAGAATTAGAGAATATCGGTTTAAAGCTTATTTCTCCAATAACATTTCTGAAAATTAGCTCGACTCTTCCCGAATATAGTCACATATTGAGCTTTCAGAAACAAGTTTATATAAGCCATATAACATCACCAATTCCAGATTCTATTCTAATAAATTTCGACCAAACACCTTACCGCATATTTTTGTCACAAGGTACACTCACCTGCTTTATTTGCAAAAATACAGGGCACATATCATCCCAATGCAAAAACAGTTCGGTAACGGAATCAACTTATATTGAGTCAAACAATGAAGTACCAAATCAAACAGTTTCAACAAGTATACTACACAAAGTACCAAACACCCAGCAGTCATCAAGTTATCCATCATCAAATCCAAGCATATCACCTACACCTACAAATCTCCATGACAAAGAAATCACTAACGCTCCTACTCATAACAACACATTCAATCAACCTCATTCAGTAGCAATACCGTTTTCACAAACTTCGGAAGCAATATCCTCCAATCTATCAGCTCCTTTTTCATTAGATACAACTGCAGAAAATTCCAATAAAACTGATACAACAAGACAATTTTCTGAAACAACCATTTCAATCAATCTTACAAATAAAATTTCAAGCTCGAGTTCTGTCACTACCAAGGAGTTTGCTCCAGTACTTCCAAATGTAATAAAGCCACAGCATCTAAATGAAAACTCTAATAACAATTCCGAAAACACAAGTTCTTCCATAAAACGCAGTATTGGTGAGATCGTCACGCCTCCTTCAGACTCAGTAATTTCATCAAAAAATCTGTTTGCAAAACCCAAACCCTCTAAACCAAAAAAACCGCGCTCATATAAAGTCCCATCTACACGGGAAACTCTTGAAAATTTCATTGATAATCATACCCCACCATTCGTTTTAAATTACCACCAATTGTCCTTACTGATTGATAATGTCCAAGGCTCCTCCGACACTATTATCATCGTCAAAGAATTTACAACTGATATCTGTGGTTTACTCCATCTTTTACAAAGCAGCTATCAATATGCAAATGATAGATCTACAAAAAGCAAGTTTACAAAACTTCAAAAGAAACTATACTACCATTTAGAGAAAGAGATTTCTGACTTAGATAGTGACTCTTCTGTAGACAATTGTTCAGTATCATCTAACTCCGAATCTATTAACAACATTCAACTCGATACTTCAATGGAACATTGATGGATTTTTTCATCGTCTCCCTATGCTACAGCTTCTTTTATCTAAATATTCTCCAGATATTATTATTTCTTATAAACATGGAAGAAGCGTCCAATTTTTATGGGTTCCCTCAAACGTCGGAATAACAAGAAATGAAGAAGCTGACAGGACTGCACGAAAGGCAATTTTAAGTGATTTGTCACAGCCGATAGACAAGTGTGTTTTTAGTGACTTAGAAGCTTATTCTAAAAATAAAGTGTGGTGTTTGTGGCAAAATGAGTGGTCTCAAACTAATTCCAATCTAAATAAAATCAAAAATAATGTGTCTGAGTGGTTTCCATCGTCGCTCAATAGATGAGAACAAATTGCGGTTGAGCGTTTACGCCTAGGACATGCCAGATTAACGTACTCCTACAATTTTTACAACATTTTTTAACAATTTGTAGTAAATATGACCAAGAAAGACAACGCTACAGGATCCCAAACGTTCTACTAAAGGCTCTAGGTCAAAACTGTTCTTGTAACAATATAGTGAATAATCTTAGATCCATATACATTTTGTACAATCTGTAGGTGTTTAACTTTGTTTTTTTATATTTTGTTCCGTCGCTAATAACCTTTTGGTGGATGCGACATCTTTTTCTAATAAAAAAAAAAAAATTTCTCACAGACTGTTGTTATATTACGGTCTTTGTCTGATGTATTATTAAATGTTAGACAAGCGGCTTAATTTCAACATTTTATATTCTGTGAGTAGAAATGAGACAAAATTTAAAAGTAGTTCGTGAATAATATTTCATACATGTGCAAAGATACAGCGAACGAACTGTATATGTATTAAATGAATGATAGACTTTTTTTCTCTGAACGTACTTCCATTGAATATCAATCGTTTTAATCAATATACAAAACTCGACTGAGTTATAAAGAATAAAAATTCAGAAATTTTTCATAATCACCCACAAAGGAAGGTATATACAGAAATATACGTGGTATGTAAATATAACCTTAATGTGGTACAGTGAAACTTCTAGATTAAATTTTGAATCAAAATGCAGTATAATCTAAAAAGTTGCAGAAAATTAGAAACAATCGATTTTTAGAAAATCGCATCCTGAATGAGCTCTGTATTTCCTTTTTATTTATAATCTCATATTATGAAATTCTCAGTACTCTCAAAGGCATAGGGATCAAATCGCGGTTGAACTGTATATTGAAATTCGACGGTCTAACTTCATCAAGCGTATTAAAATGTGACTGTTGAGCTGGGACATTTGTTAGTCTGCATCGATGTGGTCTCACTCTTTATAAATGTTCCTATAGATGAATCATTAGAAATTAATAGCAAAAAGTATCCAGCACCACTTTTTCTTTAAGTGTCGCCTCCCAATCAGAGGATGGATATCATCATCACTATCTTTGATCTATCTACCGCTGCTCTGAAAAGTTGTATTGAACTGCATTTAAACCAGTGCAGTCCCTTAAAATTTTCAATCCTGATACTCTCTTTTCCTAAACTCCTTCCTTCTCTTATCTTTCTCTGTAATATTAATCATAAACACTTACTTACGTGTCCTAGATATTGTTACTTTCTTATATATTGTTTTTATTATTTCGTATTCTTTGCTCCTTTCTCGCAATACTTGTTTTTTTTTTGTTTTCATGCTATTCTTAGCATCCTTCTGTAACACCACATTTTACATGACTGAAGCCTATTTATGTGTACTTGCTTTGGTTTCCAGCTTTCAATTTCATATTGTGTAACGAAACATTGTAATATCTTAAAGCTCTTACTCTCAGTACTAATTTAAAGTCTTTACTAAAGAGAATTTTTTCATTTTTAAAAACGCATTTATTGCTTATTCTATCTTGGTCCTTATTTCTGTTGTTTGATTATTAGGTATTTTCTAAAATTTAGGTTCCAGATATTTGTATTTTTCAACCCTTTCTATTAAATCATTAGCGTCTGAATTATATTTATAAAAAATTTCTTTTATATTTTAAAGTTCTATGTATATTTATATACAAATATAGAAATAGAAGCACAAAATCGTAGAGGATGGAAGGCGATAGTGGATGCGGCAAAGACTCACCCCGAGTTTTAAAGCCAGTGAAGAAGAAGAAGTATATTTATATAAACTTTATAAAAATTTCTTTATTTTTTAAAAAGGAGCCCTTAGAGGACCCCATGTTCATATGATCACGCTTATATGAGGTACTAAAATACTCTTCCTGATTAAAATTTAGTATTGATTATATTTTATGAAAAGTTCCAAAACAATCGATACAAAGCCTCACAATAAAATTTTCACATTGTTTTCGAACAGTTTTTTTGCAGTCAAATCCACAGCACCGCCTTCTTCTGCTACAAGGCTTCTCCAAATGATTTTTTTCATCAAATCTTATCTCTCTGCAAACTTTGCTTTCTAGTCCAGATTTTAAACTACGCGGACAATCAGCACCTCTAGAAGCAATACCATATTTCTGCAAAATAACCTGAATGATGCTTCTTTAAAAATCCAGTTAAGGCATATCACAATCAGATTTTCTTTTTAAGATCCAGACGTTATGAAAGGATGCATCCAAAAACAATGTAGATATGTTTTTATATGGATATCATGTAAAATTATTTTTTTATTATGGTTTAATAATACCACCACTTTTTACCACGAATAGATATTCGATAACATAAAGTATTTTGGTCCATTTTATCTGTACCGCCCATATGCTTGTTATCGTAAGTAAATAATGATGGGCGCATGACTAAATTTCTTTTCTGTTCTCAAGAATAACGCTGGACATATGTAATTGGTTGAACACCATAAGCATAAGATGGAGCGGCCACAACTAAATTGTCCATCCATTTTATGACAATTATTTCATTTGTTTGATCTAACTGAAAATCATATTCTCTGCGTTTTTCCTTTTGTTATTAGTTTGTTGCTTTTTATGTGACAGGTTTTTGGACTTCTATTTTAACAGATAGTTCCCGTTCCGTGGTATCCTCTAACCCTAAGTTTTTTAACAACGCCATACCAGTAAATAAATTATCAAAATAAATATGCATAGGTAAACTTTAAAATTGATTTCGAAAAGTGTCAAGCATTTGTACCAAGGGTGCAGCATACTTCCCAAATTTAATTTCTTAGTCATTATTGCTATAAGGGGTTTTACCTTGATCAACGTCAAAATTGATAAGATAATCATCAGAAGTGTTTAGACTTCTGATGATTATCCATACTTTATATCCAAATCGAATATGCACAGCTTACAACCGTGCTTACCAAAATATTGTATCATTGACATCAAAATTAATATGTTTTTCGTGCTCATACAGTTCTGCAAATTTATTTTGTAATATATTTGCTAATGGTTTTTTTTTACATTTTATCCATTGTTGACGGAAAGTTATTATCTTCAAAGTGTAAATATCGTGAAATTTCAATAAAACGATCCCTTCTCATAGCATTGTAATTCATTGCGCAGATATCCTTGTGGGTCTCAATAGTTTCTCTTTGAAGGTACTGTATTGTAATCAAACAAAATTAATATGGCTAAGAACACTTGAATCTCTTCAGGGATCATATTGAAATATAAAATTTTTTTAAAACAGCATACTAATTACTTTCTTGACAAAATCGCAAAACGTTGTCATCAATAATCAAGGGAAATATATCATAACGACTAAAATCTTTGTATTTTGTATAAGAAGAAGGAAAATCGAACAAGGGTGGTACTATATCACCTGCTATCCATTCAGTCTCTAAATAAGCTTTCTTGGCAGATTTTTTGATAGAATTATCTATGGTTTCAGCTACTTCATGGACCGAGTCATTTATTTGCTGTTCATCCCCCTCATATTATATCTGATCCTAACTCTCATTATATGAATTCATCACAACTTCTGCACCTGCATGTTTTCGTCTACCGGTTAGGTTATCAACTAGTCCTCCTTCCCCATCACCAGAGTCCTCGTCAGTTAGTACATTTGGATCTAGAGACTCTATAAATATTTTATTTAAATCTTAATCGTCGTCAATTCCAACCATAGCTAATGCTTCTTCCAAAGTTATACCACTAAACGAATAAAAATAGGGTGATATTATAAGACTACCAGACAAAAAAAAATATTACCCACTGCCCACATTCACGCCTAGCGTGTTTATATGATCACATCCCTAATAAATCTGTAATTATAAAATACTAAAGTACTATTTCGAAGTGTAAATCATTTTAAGATAAAGCTTAACTTATTTGTATAACATATTACACCACAAACCAAAATTTTTTTTTATATATAAATGCCTTACTTACATTAAATCGGATTTACGGATTTTTTATTTTTCAAACTGTAACCAGCAAATTCACCACTACAAATAATACTTCTGAAAATTCAATGTACCTCACACAGTTTATTATTTTAAACTAAGTCATAAGCAACGCGTTGGCCCTATTACAGTTTTACCAAAAAAAAATAAAATCTTGAGTCTTGTTATGTGTAATCATAATTACGCTAGGAGCTAATGGGTTAATACATCTCAAAAATGTATTATTGTTTGTTTATTTGTTTTATCTATTATTGTCATGTATTTAATCTTTTTTATATTTATTTTTTATTTATACGACAGTTTTCAACATAACGTTTATCTTGTTTGGTAGTAGTTGGAGAGTTATTCAATAGTGTCATCTGCATATATTATGATTTTAATAGTTCTTCTAGTTCTGCTAAAGAAAACTCAAAATAGAAACAATATTTAATACTAACAGAAAAATCTTAATTATTTTACCATACGCATAAACAAACGGACTCTGCGAACAATCCACGTATACGAGAAGAACATCGAAATGCTATCTAAATGAGAAAAAACCGCCATTCTTTGCACAACATGAACCAAACGACGATACTAAAAAAAAAAAAAATAGTTATAACATTGAAACTAAAGTCATTTTACTTTAAGCACCAGCAAGTTGCGTTACTAGCGGACTTGGCAGTGGCAAGTGCAACTTTTCTGAAACGTCATCAAAATAATATAGGTTAATATGTTAATAAACGTACTTACTTACTTACTCCGTGGCGTTACAACCCTTCGTGGGTTTTAGCCGACTCGACAACATGCCTCCACTGTTTTCTGTCTTGAGCAACCTCCATCCAATTCTCCACACCCATAGTGCTTAGGTCTCCTGCTATATTATCTCGCCACCGGAGACGAGGGCGTCCGCGTGGTCTCCTTCCAGTTGGGACTTCCTCCCACACCAGTCTTACTGTTCGTTCGTCAGAATGTCTTCTGAGGTGTCCTGCCCATTGGAGTCTTCTGGACTTTATTTCTTTTATGATGTTGGCGTCTGGGTAAAGTTCTTCAAGCTCTTTATTAGTTCTTATCTTATATTGTCCTGATGCTTCATCAAGCACCGGACCAAAGATCTTCCTTAGGATTTTTCTTTCCCAAACACGTAGTCTCTCTTCATTTGCCTTTGTTATCGTCCACGTTTCGCTTCCATACATCACAACGGGTCGTATGATTGTTTTATAGACCTGTATCTTCGTACGTCGTGTTAGTTGTTTTGATTTTATAAGGTTTTGGAGGGCAAAAATACATCTGTTACCGGCCTGAATCCTTGTGAATTTATTTCTTGTGATCCGTTATTGTCTTCAGTTATTGTTGTTCCAAGATACTTGAATTCTCTAACGCGCTCAAAGTTAAAGTCATCGATGGTAATGTTCTGACCGATTCTGTCTCTGCTTTGGTTATTGCGGCTCATATACATATATTTCGTCTTGTTTTCGTTGATTTGGAGCCCCATCTTCTCTGCTTCCTTCTCAAACCTTACGAAAGTCTCCTTTATCCTTAATCGCGTGTTTCCTATTAGATCTATATCGTCTGCAAATGCCAGTAGTAAGTTTGGTCCTTCTCGATGAAATACTGTATTCGGTTTTGATTATGTGCTCCAGAGCTAAGTTGAAGAGTTGTGGTGAAAGTGCATCTCCCTGTTTTAGTCCATTGTTTATTTCAAATGTCTCCGAGTATTGTTGTCCAACTCTCACCTTACATCGTAACCGTTCCAGGCACATTAGTATCAACCGGACTAGTTTTTTTGGAAAGCCAAGTTCCTGCATCGCTGTCCACAGTCTGTCCCTACATACTCTATCAAATGCTTGTTTAAAATCTATGAACATCTGATGAAGCTCACGATCATACTCCCAGCATTTTTCCATTATCTGTTTTATTGTGAATATCTGGACAATTGTAGAGCGGCCCGGTCTAAATCCGCATTGATAATCTCCAACGATTTCTTCTGTGTATGTTTTGGTTCTTTCTAGCAGGATGTTTGCAAGGATTTTGTAGGTTAATGAACATGCTTCAACTTATATTACAGGGAGAGGTCTACGGAAAGAGGGAACCAGGAAGAAGAAGAATATCTTGGCTCCAGAACTTACGAAAATGGTTTTCCTTGACCACTTCAGGGCTATTTCGAGCTGCGGTCAATAAAGTTAGGATTGCCATACTAGTAGCCAACATCCGTAACGGATAGGCACCACAAGAAGAAGAATAAGTTAATAATAAGATATGTGAATATCATTATTATTACTTCAGTAATTACAAAGTAGTTATTATGCGCTTAGTTTTATTTTATATAGGTGCACCTTAAACAACTTGTCATAATTTGACAGAGAAAGTAGTTTTTCTCTAAATTTGTGACAGTTGTAATTTAATAATCTAGTTGTAATTCTCAGGCATATTGACAGGGATATATTAATAATAAGGAAGTAGGTTAGTTAAGGTAAGTTTCAGTTTTTTAGCTGTCTCTAGATAATGTGTCCTTTCTACTGAGCCATGCTGTTTCTTGTATTCAGTTGGACCGAATGCTTAGCAGTCCCTGGCAAGATGGTTGATTTCTTAAACTTGATACTTATATTGACATTTCTCCTATTGCATCAGAGGATCATTGACGATATATGTTAGGTAATTTTTGTAGTTAAATGCTATATTATTGATATAGCCTTGCCTAACTTCATTTGTATGACGCTCATACAAAATTATTTTTTCCATTCAGCGTGTTTTTCTACGTTGGATACATGGTGTGTGCGCTTTTATTGTTGGATTAGTTTTACTAGTTCTATATTATCGGAATACTTCTAAAATAAGTTTCTTAAATTAACAAGTTGTTTTTATAATTGCTTGCTCATGTCTATCATAACTGGGATGACTCCCAATATTTATGCTATTTTTATTTGAATAATGAGCCGTTAGAATTATTAGAATTTAAAATATTTTGATTTTGAATAATATTAATCTCTTCACAGAACACGATATCTTGAACGTAAATATTAGCCACAATAGAATCTTGGGTATAGTGGAAGGGTGTTAAAGCGCCCACTCATATTGAACCTAACGCAAATATTATTCGAGGGATTATGTTGGGGCGATTAGCGGAGGATCTTTGCCATAATTCTATGTTTGCAGCTGAACATCTGCAATACGGTGGTGGGGCACTTGATTTACTAAAAAGTATACAAAATATTTATAGATACTTATAGCAAGGTTGGTAAATTAATACTACAAACTATAATAGCATTTTATAGCAAGTAAATAAATAAAATCGACTTAAGTGCTACACATGACTGCCTCTACTCAACAATACTTCTAATCTAAATTTCACTAGAATAGTGTTTAACTATGATTATGGATGAGTTAATTATGTTTTTTTCAGAATTTCTCACATGCTCAGAAAAAAATTTGTGGGAATTTAACAACTTTTCTTTGTAATAAAAAAACTCAATCGTTGTAAGCTTACATAAAAGAGACATGTAAATTAAATATATAAATAAAAAGTGTTATATCAACCAAGTATTAAAATTATAAAGTTTTGCTGATAAAATGACAATATATGCGCAGTTTCTGTATCAGCAGCTGTTGTTAAATATGTCCATTTATATGTATAAAAAAAATAAAAACTTAAAAATACACTAAAATGTATTTTAGTTTTAAATACTTTTCTTCATGATTAAATTCATGTTGTCTTTTTTTCTTTTTTTTAGAAATGTCTTACAACTCTGGATCTAACGTCTTTAGGCGTTGGAAGCTGTGTGGGGACGGGCATGTATTTAGTTGCGGGGATGGTGGCTAAGAATGTCGCCGGTCCTGGTGTTGTTTTTAGCTTTATCATTGCAGCCGTTGCTAGCATATTTTCCGGTAAGTAAGATTCTTTAAAATATGTATTTTCATTCTGATTTAATTTGATACTTTTTTTTTAAATAGAACTTGTTACATTTTGTATTATTCTCAAATCTTGAACATATGTAAAATCAATTCTTTAGTTTTGAATGTTTAACTTTTTCATGGCTTTTCAGACAAAAAAAAAATATAGTCAATAGGTTTATAATGGTGCCGAAAGTGGTGTATTTTTTATTAAATATCATTAAATCTTTTGATAGGACATGGGACAACTGTGTCCCAGTAGTGTTTTATATTGGGATCAATGTGTTCCATTAGTAATGCATGAATTATTTTGAAGGTCATTTTAATAAAAAAAAATTAAATCCCTAGAAAACAACTAACAATGGTGTGGAAAAAAAACACATATTATATAGTGGCAAATCACAAGGGATTCAAATTGCTCCAGTTCTTGTCACTTTCTTAATAAGAGAACATCTATGAGATCTCCTTCTGATAGAAATATGCTTTGCGTAATGGTCTCCAACATTTGCCATGCTCTTTTTAGAAAACTTGGGAGACTACTCAATAGACCTCATCAACGATTTATAAAAAACTTTCAACCACGATTTAGCGGATTTTCGGTCCATTTCATGAATTGATTATAGAACATGATGACTTTAAAATATTTAATTTCATCACGTTTACCAGTTTTAACTTTTCCTCCCGTAAATACTGTAGATATATTGTGACAGTTAGACAAGAGTATTACACTTTTTTGTATGTTCGCACCTAGTACTCATTACCCCAGTTGCAAAACTTAAAAGTCAGATTTACCTCTCGATATCTTTTTCACTTTAAATTTTTTGGTATTTTTAGGGTTGCTTAAATATGTGCCAACCGAAGGCAAACTTAGTACACTTAATAATTTTACGGATATGAAAAATCTGTCGAAACAAAGGCATGCATCAGAACAACGTATTGTACCAGCTAGTTTTTTTCACCACAACCTAAAGTTCCAGCAAGATCTTGAACTATTTTACCAGAGTAAATGTTAAGGTCATATATGTATCTGGTAAGGGTCAGATCTTTGCTTATTTGTTATTCTCCTTTTTATTGGTTTTAGTGACACATACCAATTTAGGTATAAATAGAGGATAACTTGAAAGTATTGGCAGATTTATTCAACACGGTGTACGATACGGGAATAATACCACAAAAGTGGCTGAAGTCAGCATTTATAACCACCCCTTAAAAACAAGCAGTAAAAGAGTGCTCTTATTATCGAACACTAAGCCTCCTGAGTCATCCTTTAAAAGTACTGCTAAAAGTAATACATAAGAGAATATACGAAAGGCTAGAGGAGGATATTAGCGAGACGCAGTTCGGGTTCCGAAATGAAATAGGTACTCGATAAGGACTATTTGCCATCAGCAAATTGATTCAGCTATGTCGGAATGTAAACGTTGATCTACACTTGTGCTTTGTTGACTACGAAAAAGCTTTCGATAAAGTAAAACATGAAAAACAAATATCAATACTTATGAACAAGCGCATTGACGAAAAATCATAAATCCAGTGCAAACATTATATTCGAACCAAGTGCCGTAGTTCAAATTAATAGGCAATACTCAAAACAAATGAAGATCTATAGAGGAGTTAGACAGGGATGTGTTTTATTGCCACTTTTTTTTAAATTATATTCTGAAGAAATTTTCCAAAACACGCTTAATAATATCAAAGCGGGAGTCACTGTTAACGGAAAATTAATTAACAACTTACGATATGCAGACGACACTGTGGTTATAGCAAGAAGTATAGAGGATCTAGAACATATTCATCGAAAACTTGAGTATGAATAGCGCTGAGATGGGATTTACTATAAACGCTAAAAAACGAAGTACATGCTAATTACAAAAAGACCACAAAATATACATAACCTATTGACAATCAATGGTAACGTGTTAGAACAAGTAAAAAAATATCAGTAATTGAAAAACTTTGATCAATGCAACCAATGAAACTGTAGAAATAAACAGGCAGGTAGAGATTGCCAGATCAACATTTATACGAATGAAGCCACTCATAACGTGCAAAAATCTGAATTTGGAGTTTAGACTACGTACCATTCGCTGTTATATATTTTCAATATTATTATATAGAGCTCAGACTTAGACATTAAAAAAATGTAATTAAAAAAGAATCGAGGCTTTCGAACTCTAATTATACTGCAGAGTATTGAAAATACCATGGACTGATAGAATTACAAATAAAGAACTACAGGAGAGGGTCGATAAAGAAACGGAATTAATCACCACTATACAAACCAGAAAACTGGAATACCTAGGTCACGTGATGAGGGAACCAAAAGATAAAATTTTGGCTTCATATTACATGGAAAGATTCAAGGAAGAAGATCTGTTGGCCGAAGACAGAACGCATGGTTAAAGAATCTACGTGATTGCTACCAATGCAGATCGATTGATTTGTTTGAGCAGCAAGTTCTAAAATAAAAATAGCCATTATGATTGCCAACCTCCGTAGGGAGACGGCACTCTAAGAAGAATACCAATTTACGGAAGACTTTCCCTTGAATTTGGTCATAGTTTCATTAATAGACAGCTGACAACTCTTTGGCTTTTTCAAAAGTATGCTTTAAATACGAAATCACTTCATTCAAGTCATATGTCTTTATTGTAATTATTAGGGTTTCCTGGATCAGTATAGTACATTTTTGAAAACAAATAGCAACGTCAGTCACGTGGTATAGCTTTTTTATGACTAGGTTGCCAGGGGATTCATTATTCTACCAATAGTCTTTAATGCTTAGTAATTTTTTGAAGCAAGTAATGCCTTTGATTTAAAGTATCGTTATCTCATTTCCCTGTTATAAAATATCGAAAAACAATTTCGGTCAGACAGTGTGAAAAGTTGTTCTCTTGCTGCTGTAATTAAAAGTATCCTGAAAAAATTAGCTGGTTATCTATGCACACAAAAAGTTTGTAAAACATACCTATCATAAACTTTTTTTGCCGACAGGCACTCTAACTATAACAGCATTTCGCATTGTTAGTGCTAGAGCGTAGTACTTATTTAACAGAAGTAGACAGTGTTTATATACTCGAGTCGTCAGTGACGAAAATGCCACTGAACCTATAAGAATCATAAGAAGAAGCTGAATTTTGCAAAAAATAATAATTTTGGGACCACAAAAAAGATGCACAAAAGTTTTCTACTTTTACTCCGGCTCCCTAAAAATATCCTCGTAGGGGGTACAAACGCAAAAAAATCGATTTACCATCTGTACGCAGTGGAAAAAAAATTTTTAATAAAAAATGTAGCTGAGATAGTTATAAAAAAATGTTTATTAGCACTTTTTATGTGGAATGAACAGTTCTCTTAGAAACAACACTTGAAGCGACCGTCACTTTTGAATGTCAGGTACCAGCACGAAATCAATGTTTAATAAAATTTGTATCAACTCGACGATAAAAATTCGATTTATTTTGATTCTATACTCTGTCTCAAAGCGACTAGTCTGTACAGCGTAAGATATGCAATGCTAACATTATAGGAATTTTGCCAAGACGTTGCAAGTTTTATGCAGTGAGCGATGGTGTTCTCTATTGTTTATTTTTCAAAATAAACGAAATGAACCAGGAGTGTTCTCAATAAGTCCTCACGTAAAATTTTATGTAATCTACAAATACCATTTGCTAATAATTTTACATAATACTATACATTATTTGTTTCTAAGGGAGAGCGCCCATCAAACTGGCATGACAAGTGGTAAGTAGCAAGTAGCGCGCGTCTAGTATGTTACGTAAAATGTAACGAATGAAAACAAATGATTCAGCGAACACCAAAATGACAGTGACGTAATTCATTCTAATCATTCATTGCCATTGGTTACATTTTAAGTAACATGCTACACGCGTGCTACTTGATACATGCTACTTGCCACGCCAGTTCGGTGGGCGTTCTCACTTATAGTAACTTATCAAGTTTTCCCTTTTATTAGTAGCAGTAGTATAATAAAATGTGCATTAAATAAACATTTGTTTTAAAGTTTTTTAAATACTTTCTTCTAAGTTGTTTAGTAATTAAGAAGCAATTAGAGTAATTATTGTACAGAATATGTTTAAAAGCTTGATCAATCCAGGGCCTTAATTAGTCTTTATTTGTTCTTCGGAGCACGTAAACATATTCGAGTTACGATTATTTGTACTATCTTGGATGAACTGTTACTGTTTTGTTATTTGTTAGTGGCTATTGGTGTGATTTGCTGTTGGCAATTATTGTTATTTTCTGTTGTTGGCTATTGTTATAATTGACGCTGAATTTTTACCGCAAAATGAAGGAAATTCTTCCATGGAAACGTGAAAAGCTCTGAAACTTTCAGAGAAGCAGATACTAATGAATATTATTAATTATCATCTTAATCAGGATAACAACGATTCTGTATCAATTGTAATTAGGAAAGTGTCAGAAATGAGTGGTGTTTGCGAAAAGACTGTTTCGCATACGACATAAATATTCATCACTTGCTGAATTACAATCCCCAAAGAGCAGGCCCAAGAAGCGAAATGTTGGTAATTCTCGTGACAACAAGTACGATGAAGGTGTCAGGGGCCAAATTCGTAGAATAGTTCATCATTTCTTTTCGTGACAACATACCAACAACAATAAACACCAGATTAGCTGTTGTAAATGTCGAAGAAACTTTGCCCGACTGTTCACGGGTCACACTACATCGCTTGCTAAGTGATATAGATTTTGTGTTTATAAAACGTGGCAGAAATTCAATTTTAATTGGAAAACCAGAAATCATCTCGTGTCGTCATCGTTATTTACGCGCAATTCGTAAATACCGTGCAGAAGAATACGACATAGTGTATTTAGATGAATCATGGGTATATATCGGGCACAGTGTGAAAAAAGAATGGATTGATAAAACAATTACATCTCATCGCGATGTTTTTGTTCGTGGTGTTACAACAGGATTAAAAGCTCCAAGGGCTCATGGTACACGGTTCGTTTTATTGCACACATGATCTACCAGTGGATTTGTTGATGGAGCAGAGCTCACGTTTTTGGCAAAGAAGAATACTCAAGACTACCACGACGAAATAGATGGACCGACCTTCGAAGATTGGTTCGAAAATAACTTAATGCTAAATTTGCCAGACAAAACTATTGTGCTAATGGACAATGCCCCCTATCACAGCGGAAAGTGAGAAGAAATTCCCAACAGTTCAATACTAAAAAAAGATATTCAAGAACGGCTTCTGTCAAAAGACATATTTTTTGAAGAAGACTACTTAAAATGCGAGTTACTTGATATAGTCAAGGCCTTCAAAGCAAAATATGACAGGTAAATAATAGAAGATATCGACAAAAAGCACAAAGTGAAGATTCTGAGGTTCCCACCCTATCACTGTGAACTCAATCCCATCAAAATGGTTTGGAGTGAAGTGAAATGGTATATAGCTGGCCGCAACGCGAATTTTAAAGAAGATGAAATTCAAAATCTAGTTACAGCAGCGTATCGCCAGAGAAATGGAAAAACTACGTAAATCGCGTAATAGCAACAGAAAAAAAAATGTGGGAAATTGACAATTTATTGGATGATATCAGACCAATTATTATAAATATAAATAACGGAGATAGTGATGACAGTGACGATAATAATAATGATGATGATATTTAAGCAGAAACTAAATGTGACAGCGATTGGCAGAAAAAGGAACTAAATATAATGGTGTACAATTCCAATTACTTACACATGAAATTAAATACAATGACTTCTTTTTATTTTCAACTTATTTATTAGTTTTATTTTCGGATATTTCTACGGTTTGTTACTGCCAACATATACAGTGCGGTACATAAGTCCTTTACCCATTAACTGTTGAACGGAACAATTCATAAATAAAGTGTTTCTTTATATTTTAGTTTTATTTTATTCGATTTTATTAAAATCTATAAACAAATGGTTTGTATCGCTAGCACATACTGTACAATTAAAACCAAACTGCTTGTGTGACATAAATAAATGGCATTTCTTAATTTATATTTTATTTTAATTTAATCTAAGTATGTTGTAGCAAATATTATTTATGTTAGAGAACCACTGACAGAAGGAATCCAGTCAGGGTCGTTAGTGGGCATTAGTACTTAAGCTACCATCAACACAAAAGATGGATTACACTATGTAGTAAGAAGTGACGTTTATTTTAATACAAGTTTGCAAAAAAGTATGGCATCGATGTTGTGCATTTACTCTGTACAGACGTCACTTTAAGACAATCCATAGTGTCCCATCGGCAAAAATCGAGATGCGTTTTCAAGGTAAAGAGTTCAGATTGCATATTCAAGTTTTGTATTTTGTTGCAAATAAACGCAGATTTTATAAAGGTGTTAAATAAATAAACATGACGCGATTTTTACCATTGTTTATAATTCTGATGAGATCAATACAAGCTATACCTTTCATTGACTGGCCACTAGGATATTTCGATTACCTTCAAAACCTATAGCATGAAATTTTAGTTTTGTGATTTGACAACAAATTTGAGGTAATTATACTAGTACGGTTAAAAAAAAACAAACTTCTGCTATAAATTACACCCAAAAACCGTCTTCTTAAAGGCATTTCTCGTGATTTGCGATCGTTTGTAATTTAGAACATAAAATTCTGCGTTTTTATTAATATTTCAAATGCCTTATATTTCTTACCACAACTCAAAATTAAAAGTTTATGTCATAGGTTTTAAAGATTAAACTCTAAAAATGGAATTTTTACTACGACTGGTCTATAAACTGCCTACAAAAGCCGCACTCTTTAAAAACGCACTTTGATTTTTGTTGAAAGACAAAACACAACACTTAAATCAAAAGATATCAAATTTTTACCGCCGAGCTGATACCAATTTTATTGAAAATTGTTTTCGCGCGCGTAACTGACAAATAAAATCGACGTGCTTCAAGCGTTGTTTCTGAGAAAAGGAATTATTCCACATAATAATTGTTGATAAACATTTTTTTATAATTATCTTAGCTACATTTTTCACTTAAACCATTTTTCTCTGAGACGTGCAGATTCTTGGTAAATCGATTTTTGCGTTATTATTCCCATACGAGGGAGGTTTCAGGGGAAAGCCCGGATGTAAAAGTGGTAAACTTTTTTATATCTTTTTTGTGGTCACAAAATTAATATTCTCGGTAAAATTCAGCTTGTTCCTATGATTTTTAGTGGTTAACTCTCTGACGACTGGACTAATATTTTTCTGTTTGCTTTATTAAACGAATAATAAACGCAATAAATATTGGTAAACGCATGTGTCAACTTGTGTTTAAAAACAGTAAAATCACGAAAGTGGCTAATTTTTAATCAAAACATACTAAAATTATTGACAAAACCTCATTACAAAATTTATTAACAGATTAGTTATTCTTATTATATATACTCCAAAATATATTTATGGATGTTCTCAGGACTTTTTCAGTTTGTTTTTTTAAACACTTTACTATTTCGTTCACAATTTTTTCGTCCACAAACAAACAAAAGGAATCAACAGGATCAATACTTTGACCAGGGGCTAACATTACGATTTTTCCAGTTAATTTCATCTTTAGTTTCAAATTTATACACTCTGAAATCTGGGAACTTGTAGTTACACATTCTTTTTTATTATCACTTAATACTACTTGCTGATCATCCTTTTCACTAGCTTCCGAAAGATGATATTCAATTTCAGAGTCACTTTCAATGCCACCTTTTTCTGGAGTTTTATCATCATAGAAATCTTATAAATTATTAGCAATATTTTGAAGTTTTGCAGCTGATATTGCTTTCCGGAACATTTTATTCGCACTATATACTTTCACTGAAATTCTATCTAATTTTAGGAGCTTAGTTGTCGACACTAACATCGATATCAAAGAACTGATAGCAGATGCATTATTTCTTTCAAAATATATATAGGTATCTACCATTAATATTATTGCATTCCAACAATGAATATCAGTTTTTAAAATTAATTTAGAATAGATATAACACCTTTTGTAAGCATATCTTTGATGTTCACAATAAAGAGATGTTTACATTATTTGTTACACATTTAGACTTTATTATTGGATGTCCGGAATCGTAAAGTTATTTCGATAATCCACAAAAACATTACCCGACTGCTAGATTAACTTTTATAACAAAGATTTACACATATGGTATAAATACAAATAGGGTCCGACTGCCCATTTACGTGACAAAATTCTTGCGACGCAATAATTTCAAAAACGATAATAAATATTTTAAATAGCTCATGACTATGTTGAAGGAAACATACTTCTAAACAAATTCAGTGGTGCATAAAACTCAATAAAAATATTTTTTATCAGATTATGATGAAGAATTGGCGTCTTGAGCCCGTTGGACCCACCTTGTACAGATAAGGGTTAAAACGTTTACAAAATTAATCTGATCGCACTGTAGATGATTGTGATTTGAATTATCACTACCTACATTACAACTAAATATTTGGAAAATATTGTTAAAAGAGGAACAGATGAAGACAACGCATATTTTCATATTCGCGATTCACGGAATATATAAAGGGTACCATACACAAAAATGTATGAAATCGACACAAACAAAATACTAAAAGAATTAGATATTATCAAAAAAGAATTAAAAAGCACCATAGAAGAAAGTCAAAACAAAATCTTAGAAAGTCTAAACGATAAAATTAAATGGCTGGAGAATGAAAATTTATCTCTGCGAAAAGCCCTAGAAAGTATGCAAATAACTTGCAAGAAAAATAATCTAGTAGTATTTGGATTAGAAAATTCTACAATTTCGGAAATCCCGAAGCTGTGTAGTGATCTAAGCAACGCGCTAAAAATAGACATTTCAGAAAAAGATATAAGTGACGTATACTGCATGGGCAGTACGGATAAATGCCCAATTAAAATTGAATTAACTCGACATTTTAAAAAAACTGAAATTCTGAAAAGTGGAAAAAATTTAAAGGGCCCAGGTATATTTATATCACCTGATTTAACAAAAAGTCAGCAGGAAGATCTTAAGATCTTAAAAAAACACTTAAAAATTGTAAGAGAAGAACAACCAGAAAAAAACAGCTATATACAGGGCAACAAACTGTTTATAGACCATCAAAGTTATACGCCCAAAGAACTTGAAGAAAACCCAACTTTTTCGGAAGAAGAGGATAAAATAAACCGAAAAATACCCAAGACTAACGAAACGAAGCCAACTTCAAAAAAACATCCATCTGTGTCTGCTGTTACTCGAAAATCAACCAAGCCACAAAAGTCATCCACTACATCAAATCCTTCGTCTGAAGAAAAGAAAAAAAGGAAAACCAGGTCAAACGAACAACATTAATTAAGTGTTATGTTAATCGTGCGGTAACAATTTGTGTGTGCTAGTTAAAAAAAATGGATATCTATGTTAGAGACTACGAAGAAGAAAAAGTGGACACAAAATGTGTAAGTAGTGATAGTTTTAATAAGGATTACTCAGTGACAATAAAAAATGACTTAAAAATAATTCATTGTAATATTAGCAGTATAGGTAAGAATTTTGATAATTTTTGTTTGTTTTTATCAACTCTATATGTCAACTTTGATATTTTAGTTCTCACGGAGACACACATTCAAGAGGATATTGATAAAACCCCATTTTTGTTAAAAAATTACGATTTATTATACAATTATGGCGATTTAAACAAAAATGATGGAGTTATTATTTACATTAAATCTTCTATAAAATATGAACATCAAGTTAATTGAAGTCATTTTAAATTATAATAAAACAAAAATCTGTTTGAGCGCTATCTATAAACACCGATAGTAAACATAAACAATTTTAATCAGGATGTGCATCAATACCTCATAAGTAAAAAACGAATGTGTTTTCATATATTAGTTGGTGATATCAATATTAATTTGTTTGAGGATCTAGATCACACTGAAGAATACCAGAATATTCTAGCTTCACAAAATTTTTTGTCTTATTTAAATAAAACAAATAGACCTAGAAGTCAAACTTGTATAGACCATTTCTTTATAAAAAGACCTGCTGATTACACTAACATAACTTCATTTATATTTGAAAATAATATTACTTCAGATCATTATCCAATCGCTGTTTCCATTCCTAATCTAACCAAAACCAAAGAAAACAAAATAATAATAAAGAAGTACATCAACTACAAAAGTCTAAAAAACAATTTGAAGCAGGAAAAGTGGTTGGATATTTACAATAAAACAAATAAAAATGAAGCGGTTAAACTTTTCATTGACAAAATTTTAAATTTAATAAACAAAAATACAATTATTTTAAAAGGAAATGATCTAAAAACCACTTTTAAAAAAGATTGGATGACAGGGGGACTTTTAAAGTCTGTACAGGAAAAACACAGATTGTATGATCAGCTAATCCAAGATCCCTCAGATAGCTTAAAAAAACAACGATATACAGAATATAAAAATAAATTAAGACACTTAGTTAAAACTGCAAAAAGAAATTATACAAAACAACGAATTGAAAAAAATAAGACCTTTTCTTCATCACTTTAGAATGTAATTAATTCATTGTGTGGAAAAATAAAAGGAAATACAAAAATTGAATCGATTAAAACCAAAACAGGAGAAAAAATAATTGACAGAAAAGAAATTGCAAATGAATTTAATACACATTACAGTACATTGGGACAAAGGTATGCACAAAAAATACCCATTTGTAATGAACAGATTGAGGACATAGATAGGATATAAAGCAGCATGTACTTGTATCTCGTTGACCAAAAAGAAGTGGTAAATGCAATACAATCTTTAAAACACAAAAAATCTCCTGGCAGGGATGGGATTAAGACAGAAACCATCAAACAAATTAAGGAAGAAATTATTACTCCTTTAACTTTTCTCATTAATGCATGTTTTCAGGATGGTTGTTTTCCAGAATGTCTAAAAATAGGCAAAATCAAACCTCTGTTTAAAAAAGGAAATAAAGAAGACGTGATTAATTACAGACCAGTATCTTTGTTGTCTGTTTTTTCCAAAATATTTGAAAAAATTTAAAAAAATAGATTAGTGAGTTTTTGTGGATAGGTTTAGTATAATATCGGATTGCCAATACGGTTTTAGAGAAAGAAAATCTACACAAGATGCTATTTGTAAACTAACATCACAAATATCAGAAGCTTTTGAGTCTAATAAACGTAGTTTATGCATATTTGTCGATCTCTCTAAGGCGTTTGACACGATATCTCACGGGATCTTGTTAGAGAAACTTGAGAAGTATGGTCTGAGAGGACGCGTTTTGACATTACTAAAAAGTTACTTAACAGACAGAAAACAATTTGTAGAAATTGATGGTGTCGAAAGTGATCCTGAAGTAATTAATTATGGCGTACCGCAAGGGACCGTTTTAGGCCCTCTACTCTTTACACTCTATGTTAATGACATGCTTAAACTGAAAACTGATGGAAACATAATAAGCTTTGCTGATGACAACGCAATTTTTTATAAGGCCGAAAATTGGGAAGATCTTAAGACTATAGTTGAACAAGACTTCAAAGTTATAAAAACATGGTTGCAAATAAATAAACTCACAATAAATTACGAAAAAACTAAATATATACCTTTTGCAATATATAAAAATTCTCTGCCAACTTTTAACTCATTAAAAATAAATAAAAAACAACAAATATTTAAAGCAGAATACATAAAATATTTAGGAGTTTTAATTGACAGGCACCTTAAATGGGACTTACAAATAAAAAATATTATAAGAAAAATAAGAGGACTGTTACCAAAATTCCGCTATTTAAAAGAGTTTTTAGATGTTGAACAGCTTAAAATGCTTTACCTGTCTTTAGTACAATCTCATCTTGTATATGGGATTTTAGGATGGGGTGGCGTAGCTGATTGCCATCTGGTGACCCTTCAAAATACCCAGAAATGGTTTCTTAAACTAATATATGGAAAACGAAAAACATATCCCTCAGACCGACTTTTTCATGAAACTCAGGTTCTTGATGTTCGGCAATTGTAGTGCTTAGAGCTACTTAAAAATATTCATAAAGATAAAATACCTCTTAAAGTAAAACTGTCAAATTATGAAACAAGAAGAAAATTGAATGTTGAATGTCTTCATACTTCAAAAACAATCACGCAACGGTAAATTAAATATTTTGCTCCAAGAATATACAATCAATTACCCATAAATTTTAAAAATATCAAAAATTTTTATTTGTATAAAAAATTAGTTAATGCTTGGGTATAAGAAAAAAGGGAGTTGTGTAACAATTTAATAAATTTAAATTATACTAGATAAAAAAAAAACGAAACAAATTAGATTAGATTAGAAACTGTAAAAATGAAATAATAATTTGTAAAAAAAACATTAAGCCTGTTAATATTAGACAGCTTAAGTCAACAAGCATGTTAATGCTTTAAAGACTTTTTTTACGTTTATGTTAATGTAAGTAAACTGAAAGTGAAATTGTAAATTAATGTAATACTTATGGATTTGAATAAACGTATATTATTATTTACGAAACAACTGAAGTTGAATTTGAAGATAAAGGAGCAGCACCAACCTTAACCAACATTAATACAATATTTTTATTTTTATAAATACGTTCTTTTTTCAGTCCTTCAATAAATTGTTTTAAATTTATTGCTGTGCTGTTTATTAAGGGATCCTTAAAATTGTGCTTGATTTTCTTGGGATATCGGACGGAAAAAGGTTAAGAAACGATGATATAGAGTATAAACACTCTCATTTATTTTGTTTATTGCCTTTATTTGAACATGTGTTTCCAAATATTGTGCTATAAAAATTTGTTATAGTACTTTTTATTTTATTAATATTTGTTGTATTTAATGCCGTATTAAGTCCGGTTATGATATGGTAATCTTATTTTTTTCCATTCTCTTACAGACATTTTTTAAAATATTTACTTCATATTTCATTTTATCGTTCTCCTGTGTTCCTCTACCGTAATCATCCATCTACCATAATAATTTACATGTTAAAATTTACATAAAAACCTATATATATATATATATATATATATATATATATATATATATATATATATATATATATATATATGTACATACATTATACAAAAAATAAATAATTTTTATATAAAAACACTAAAATATTTAAACTATTCCCAAACTAAAACTCAAATTAAATATTAATATAAATTACTGCCACAAGTGCATATTACAATCATACTTTCTTAATTTCATATCAATAAAAAGCAAAATCAATTAACTCATTTTTCTCGTTTTAAGTCCGTAATTCCTGTCTAAGTACGTGTGACAACATCTGTACGTTATATAAGTGAGGAGATTTTTAAATTTTCTGAACATCTAATTAGAGATTAAACTTTCAGGAACACCATCTCTTTCAAAAATCCTCATTAGTTTTTCCTATTTTCCACAACTCGGAGTGTAATTTAAAGCAATAAAAACTTCAATTTGTAACTCGCTTTAACTTTAATGGGAAGGGATGTACCTTGATGCTTATTATAAAAAGGATATTGTTCTCACTGGAGGGTTGGATTTTAATACAAATTTTTTAAGATAATTTGAGATAATCATATAACACTTACATTAGTAATTATTATACTTTTCGTGTCCTCTTTAGTTCTAGTCAAATTGCGAGCTTCTAGTGTTTTACGACATCCAGGACTCTATAGTGTCCTCTTTTGAGTACAGGTTTATCGTAGCTGCAAAGACCGCATTGATACTGTGAGGGTAATAATGGAACAATTGGTTGAATAGAACACAGCCCTATACATGGTTTTTTTGACTTCGAGCTTGCATTTGACAGCTTGTCTCATGCTACTTTATGAAAAATTTTAGAGCTAAGAAACATCCCGCATAAAACAATTTCCATTATAAAGTCACTGTACAAGTACACTGTGTCACAAGTACACTGAAACGAAATGCAGCGTGACACATAATGGAATCAACCGCGGCGAATTTGACGTACTTACTGGAGTCAGACAGGGATGCATGCTTTCTCCGTTTCTTTTTAACATAACAGTAGACTATGTTCTCTCCAAACTAAAATCCGATACAAGAGGGATACAATGGACGTTAACCACACGCCTAAGCGATCTGGAATGCATCGACGATATCTGCCTGTTAGGACAAAGATTCCAAGATGTGGCTGATCAATTGGAAACACTTTCCACTAAAGCCAATAAAGTAGGTTTAAAAATCAATATTAGTACAACCAAATCCATAAGAGTAAATGCAAGAAACAACACGCTATTTACTATCAACAACATGCAGATTGAAAATGTGGAAAACTTTACGTACCTTTGAAATGTGATAACAGAAAGCGGAGGTACAGAGGACAATATTCGTATAAAGGTACGAAAAGCTCAACAAGCATTCAGCATGCTCAACCCTGTTTACTCTAAGGATGTGAAACCTGAAAAATGATAAAAACCCTTACATATAAACTACAGGTCTTGCATGTATATACATAAATATATATTATATATATATATATATATATATATATATATATATATATATATATATATATATATATATATATGACTACGACGCTTATTAATAAATGTCTACGAATTGTTCGTATTTTCTGACCTCACATCATCGGAAACGAAAATCTACTACATGTGACAAAAAAGTGTAAAACATCAAATAAAGTCCAGCAAATAGAGAAAAAATAATTTCAATATTGCAAAAATTGTCCTAGAGTGGAATCCCAAGGAAGGAGAAAAAGAGGTCGCGCAGTACAAACTTGGAGAAGATCCATTATGGACGAGATAAGAGGTCAAAAAAAGTCGTAGAATGAGGTAAAGGTCTTAGCGATAAATAGAACTCGATGGTGCGTTTTCACTAAGGTTCTATGCTTCACTTAGGAGTTCAAGAACCTTGTATATATATATATATATATATATATATATATATATATATATATATATATATATATATATATATATATATATATAAGGATAAGATAAGGAGTGGTGGGTTCTTATATCGGTCTCTAGGTGGAGAAATAAAAGACAAAGTTGATAGGCTACTTTATCTATTTTGAAGACGTTTCGCTTTCGAGTTTTGAAAGCATCATCAGTTCATCTTAAAAAGATATGTAGCAGTCAATGTTATTAACAAACATGTGAATGAAACTAAGTAAATGGACATAATACGCTGATCTTGTATAAGCAGTTAAGTAACTAACAACATATATGAACTTATAAAAAATTAGCACAGCATATGATCATGTGGTCTAAAGTAAATTCAATGTTATTTAATGTTAATAAGTGAGTAAGAACCAAGAAAATCATAGATAACTTCCAACTATTTAATGGATATTAAGCTTTGATTTTAACTTTAGGTAGCATTATAAGTGATATTAATAAAATTTTAAAAAGTAGTATAAATGAAGTTACCGATCAAAGCCCTATGAATGTCGCCGGGAAAATGGCTTTGTCTTTTATTTCTCCACCTAGAGACCGATATAAGAACCCACCACTCGTCTGAGTGATCCTTATATATATATATATATATATATATATATATATATATATAATATATATATATATATATATTGGATTGACGGTCGTACTCCTTTGTCCGATATATATATATTATATATATATATATATATATATATATATATATATATATATATAGGAAATACTGGATATTAGTAACTGTCGAAATGAACAAACAACACAGTTTATTAGGATTGCAGTCAGAAAATTGGCCGGGATGTTAAAGAAACACTCTTGACTTTTTGTCTAGCTTTCGGAATGGTTTTATTCCATTTTTAAGACACTGTAAGAAGACAAATATGTAAATATTTAAAAAATATAACAATTCTTCAGTGTAACTTAGTCGTTGAGATTATTTATAAAAGCACATATTGATAACACCTATTAAAATATAAAATCATAGACAAAATACATTCTAAAATTTTTAAAATTTAGGTGAAGATAGTAAAACTTAGTTTATTGCATTATTGCATCTTTTACTGTTGTAACTCTTATGCATAGAGAACATAAAGTAAAAACCCTGTAATTAACATGTAATTAGGCGTACTTGATATTATCTTCCTTTTCGAGAAATACTAGAGGTCACTTTTGGGTGATTATACTTTTTAATTTTTAAACCTGTCTTAATGGTATGCAACATATTATACATACATGTGTAATTTATGTACAGTTAAATATTTATTTTATTTTTGATGTTTTTCTAGTAAATAACAATAAATGTTACTCAGTTTATCTATGTCAGACTTTTATTGATATTTTATTGCATCAAATTGTTTATTGAGTTTACATTGGACAAACCAGACTGCTACTTAACTCAAGAATACGTTTCCACAAATATGACAAAAAAAAACTCAACCGCCCTCTCAAAACATGAAAACGGAAAAAAAAAACATAAATTTGATTTTGAGAAAACCAAGATCCTAAAAATTGAACCCAACAGGAAGAAGAGAGAGCTTCTAGAGTCTATACAAATAAAAAAAGATAAAAACGCAATAAATAATAAAAAGATGTCAAAAATTTGAACCAAATATATTTTAATTTAATTTAAAAACACATAAACAGACAATCTCACAACGCCTATGATGTTAAAATAACTGATGGTTTAAACAATAAACTAACAATAAACATTATATTAGATTTAAAATACATTTTACATGTAGTGACTTGGTGGGTATGTCCTATGTTTTTAATATTATTTTAATTGTGATGTCTACTTGTTAGCACCGAATTTTTATATGCTAGGTAAGTCAAAAATTTAACTTTTAAACCGTATTATGTCTGTGATAAAATGTTTTTTAGTAAAAATACCTTCTTGAAAAAGGCATGGATTTCCTGCCAAAATGTCAAAAAAATATATGAAAATGTCTTAGTATCAAATCAACTTTTTTTTGTGAACCTAAATACAAGAAAATTCACTAATATATGTGTATATATATATATATAATATATATATAATATATATATATATATATATATATATTAATCGGACAATACCCAAGAAATTAAATGCCGCATCGGAAAGAGAAAAAGTGCATTCTTGACTATGAGCTCTGTTAAGAGCATAACCTCTTAACTGACAAAGTCACCAATGAAGAAGTACTACGGAGGATGAACACAACCACGAATTTTTTCAACATCGTGAAGGGTCGTCAGCTGCAGTACTTGGGACATATAATAAAAAATCAAGGCAGATATGAGCTACTCCAATGCATTTCGCAAGGTAAAATTTAAGAAACCGCAGGACGAAGAAGAATATCCTGACTTGCTAACCTAAAAATCTGAACACAGCTTTCCTTATAGCAACCAACACAGTCATGATAGCCAGGATGATCGCCAACATTCGGAACGGACAGGCACCCTAAGAAGAACTAAGAAGAAGATTTACGAGGCATGTTTTTTAAGTAAGTACCGTTTTGCGATTCCGCCGCCGCAGCGCTACGGTCGGCGTTCCGCGCACGAGCGCTGGTTACCTACATCTCTTGTCTACGCACTGATGCCATTACAGTGTGATTCTTCATTGTATACTTGTTTACTCCAGTGTTTAAGATGCCTCCAACAATCGTGAGTCACGCTGATTGTGAAGTACAGGCTGTTATACGATTTCTTAGTGCTAAAGGCGTAAAACCGACCGATATTCATCGTAATATCGTTGAAGTTTACGGACAAAACATTATGAGTGATGGAATGGTAAGGAAATGGGTGAGAGCATATAAAGATGGCCGCACAAATGTGCATGATGAAGAACGGAGTGGGCGCCCTTCGGTCGTTAATAAAAATTTGGTAAGAAAGTAAACGAAATGGTGAAAGAAAACAGACGCTTTACAATTTCATCATTGTCCGACTGCTTTTCTCAGTATTTTCGTAGTGATTTGTATCGCATTGTTACCGAGAACTTGAATTACCGGAAATTGTGTTCACGTTGGGTTCCAAAAATGTTGACGGATTTGCACAAAACCCAACGTTTAGGCAGTGCATTGACTTTCCTTGAGCGGTACCACAGTGAACGTGAAGATTTTTTAGACCAAATTGTTACTGGTGACGAAACGCGGGTGGCCTACGTCACACCAGAATCGAAACAACAATCCATGGAATGGCGACATTCATCATCACCCAAAAGAGTGAAGTTTAAGCAAACAATTTCTGCCCGAAAAATCATGTGCACAGATTTTTGGGACAGAAAATGAGTATTGCTAGTTGAGTTTCTGCCTCGTAATGAGACAATCTATGCTGCGTCTTATTGTGAGACGTTGAAAAATCTGCGTCGTGCAATCCAGAACAGAAGACGTGGCAAGTTGAGTAAGGGTATCGTTTTGCTTCATGACAATGCCCGTCCACATGTGGCTTATCAGACCAATAATCTCATCAAATCATTTAAATGGGAAACTCTAGATCATCCTCCATACAGCCCTGATCTGGCACCCAGCAACTACGATTTTGTTCCTGCACTTGAAGAAACACCTGGGCGGTAAGCGTTTTCAATGAAACCAACGCCACTTTCTAGAGCAGCGTGTTATGCAGAACCCTCAACACGCAGAGGCGCTGCAGAACACATAGAGAAAATTAAACAGATCGCGGACAATCGGCATGCCCTATACAAAGCTCGAACACCACGAAAGCGACTAAAATCTAGAAAAAACTTCCTTGGAATAGTGCAGGATGAACCGTCTGAGTATTTTCCACTTCCCCAGGTTCAATGGACCGGTCAGACCCTAGACTTTAAAACGTGGAAAACCTTGAATAGGATAAGAACGGGGGTTGCCACAGTAAAATCAAACATGGCAAAATGGGTAAAAATAGACCAAGATGATGTGAACTGTGACTGTGGATAAACACAGAATATGGAACATCTTCTTACATGCAGAAACTGTCCTCATCGATGTACCCTTGAAGATTTGTGACTCACCAACTAAGATGGAACCGACGTAGCCCGATACTGGGCCGAAATTTTATGAATGACCGGACACGATAAAGTAAAGTAAGCGTCTTCAAGACGATAACGAAGTCAAAACATTTGTGATGCAGTGGTTAACAAGTCAGGCGGCAGAATTTTATCAGGAGGCTATTCAAAAACTGGTGCCACGTTATGACAAGTGCCTCAATATTCACGGAAATTATGTAGAAAAGTACATTAAGGTACAGGCTTTCATGTAAAAATAAAATTATTGCCATATCTTTGCACGTCTTCTTTTAATTCCAAAACGGTACTTACTTAAAAAACACGCCTCGTATTAATATTTTTGTTTAAAACTGTGTAGTTTTAGTAATGATTTGACTTCTGATTTGTAAGAAATTTGTGGAAGACTATGAGAAATTGTTTATCATTTTGAGATTATGTCGGTGAACTTATATTGTTGGTTTTTTAGTAGTTAAACGTAACCTTTGCAATATTATTAATAACGCTTTCTGTGGGCGCGTGAGCTTATTTCCTACTATTCACGCTCGGTCACACTTAATTAATTTCGTTCACGACGGTTCAAGCACGTGAGTTACTAAAGTATGTTCCGTTCACGAACACATAATTCACCTGCTAATTATGAACTATGCCATATAAAATTAAATAAATTAAATTTAATCCAAATTTAATACAAATGTAAACAAGTCGATGTAGTTCAATGTGTTTTTCTGTAAATCTAATTGATTCTCTAGTTAATTTTTTCTTGCCTTTAAAGCTGTATTTATGGATACAGTTTTAAAAATAATACCATTAAAATTAATCTCTTGATAAACTTTTTTTAGTAATTCTACAAAACTATAAACACAAATCGTAATTGGCATTTAGAAACAATGATTTGTCTAAGTTATATATAAGGATAATATTCTCGTACGTCTCTCTTACAAAATCCGCCTTCCGCAAAAATATAACATGTATGTAGCAGAAGAGCTAGCAGATATTTTGTTTAGAAGGAGATCACTGCAATTTCTCTAAAACCCTAAAACATCTACATCGATATTATGGATAATGTCTAATGTTTAAATGTCTAATGTTGAAGTACTTCGTACCTAAGCAATAGCAGCCTCAACTTAATGCTTCGATATCGCTTTGTAAAATGTTTCATTTACTCCATACTGCTATATGGTGTAGAAACCTGGACCATAAAGGCCAATGTGATGAACCGATTAGAGGCCTTTGAAATATGGGTATTTAGAAGACTACTTAAAATTACCTGGACAGATCACACAACAAATGTCGAAGTATTAAATAGAATGGGCAGAGAACGAGAACTGCTGCCAATAATAAAAAGAAGAAAAACTGCTTATCTGGGTCATATATTTCGAAATTTCAAGTAACAGTTCTTAAGTTTATAATGGAAGGGAAAATAGAAGAAAAACGTGGCATGGAAGAAAGAAAGACTCATGGTTTAAAAACATACGAGATTGGACAAATCTCGATGCCCATGCACTTTTTAGAGCCACACAAGTTCGAGAGGAGTATTCCAGAATTGTCGCCAATATCCAATAATTAGATAGAGCACCTATCCAATTCTTCCAATATACAATTCTTCCATAGAAGAAGAGGTACTTCGTCGCATGTGTAAACAAAAAGAATTACTAATAATAATCAGAGAGAGGAAAATGCAATACTTGGGTCATGCGTATGAATGATATGAATTACTTCAAGTTATACTGGAAGGGAAATACAGGGTAAAAGATCAGTAGGAAGATGCCAGAACTCATGGCTGAAAGATCTGAGAAGATGGTTCGACCGCTCATTCGCAGAAATGTTTCGCGCAGCAGTTTCCAAAACTACAATTGCCATTTGGATCGCCAACCTTCGAAACGAGACGGCGTCATAAGAAGAAGAAGAATTATGGATATATTCTATGCCAGACGAGTCGTTTATTTCGTCAAATTCCTTAAAGATAATTTTTAAAAATAATGTGGATTTGGAGGCAAAGGGTTCATAAGTTAGCTGATTGGGATGTTGTAATTGAGTTTCTTTGGGAGGTTTTAATCCTAATCTTTGTAGATTAGAATTTTAAAATAGCGTTTTTTATAGCCTTTACTGATTACTCCAAATTTAGCTGTCTTGACTCTCTGAGAAATTTTATTGTCTTTAAATTTGGTTGAATAATATAGCCACATAATATAAGCCGTGTAGTTAAAATTGTGTTTTTAATGGACTTTTTTTATATTTTTAATGCCTTGGTATCTCGGCTTAGCATGCTATTTTAAAGATTTGTATAGTTTTTTGTCTCCTCGAATTGTTTAAAAAATCGAGTTCATTTATTACTACTATTAGTTCTGAAAGGATATTGTATAATTTGATTAAAACTGGTATGCGGTCAGGAAACAGTTTCAGAACCCGATTTTAATTAAGGTAAAGAATAGGTACTGAGTTAAATTATGATGATATGAAATTTACGAAAACGTTATTTTAGGTTTAGATATTCAGACAAAATATTTTGTTTTAATTAAGCGACATCGAGAGTCCAATGCACATAGATATAGCATATTAATATCAAATTTAACGTTAACCCTTTCTAGCCTAATGGGTTAAATATGTCCCACTAGATGTTCTAAAAATAAGAAAATGATACGAATATATTCCACTCATACAATACGGATTTTTACTTTCTTTTTAGTACAAAAATTACACGATGTAGTTTATACAAGTCATTGCAAGTCAGAGAAAACTACAATTTGCATGTTTCTAGTTAAAGTTTGTAAAATAATCGCTAACTTCATTTTCAATCAGCAGAAATCAGCAGACTGCATTTAAAAAAAATTCAAAAAGTGTGCTCCATAATGAGGTAAGATAATAACTAATTGTAAGCACCGTATTTTTCACGTTTCAAAATCGACTCTTAAATCCACACAGAACTTTTTTTAATATGACGCGATTTTGCATATTTGAATAATAGTTCATCATGGCGAGATAAAATTACTTTGAACAGAAAAACATGAAATATAAATATGTTTTGTGTATATGTATGCTTATCAATGTCATAAATTATTGGTAATTTCTATTACTATGTAAACACTGAAAGCAAATTTAGTACAAAGTGTCAGATGTAAACGTACGTTAAAATCTTGATATATATTGAATACTTGCATCCATAGAGTGCAACGTATTTTTTTATTTCAATAAATAACCTTCTAGATCAAATTATAGGTACTTTAGGTATCCAAGGCTAGAACCTTTTGATGGATGATGCACCACTCAATGGTGAACCATACCACATTTGTCAATATATTAATGACTATCATGATAACCATTTGATCATCATCGAAATGAAGGGTGTAGAGAGTATTCCTCGTTTAATTGTACTTCCATTTCAGAGCAAGATTTCTAGATAGTTAAACATATTCTTATTGGGTACATTAACTGTATTATTTATTGAAGAGTATTGTAGGCCTTGATATAATAGTTTTTTTTTATTGGATCAGTGTCGTACGCTTTTTTCGGTTAATAAATAAAAGGTGATTAAATTGATTCTTTTAGACCTTTTTTATTTATAGTTGAAATAAAAAAAATGTCATCGATATAGGATATTCCACTATAAAACCGGTTTTTTGTTATATACTTGCGTGCATAGAAATCCGTCAACTAAATTTTTAACTTAAACTATATTTTTTTCAGAAATCATTATTCGGATAAAGAATAATATACTATATGAAAGATAAATAAATATTATTTATTATGAGCATAGATTTATTAACATTTATTTCGGCTTCTTATGTTTAACATAGAAAAGTTATTACATTAAGCAAATTTAATATTTTTGTTGCACATACAACATAAAAAGGATAATTGGCAATTACAAATTAAACAATTAGTTTTTTATTAATGGATGTAATCTTCTTTTGCCTTCTTAATATCCCTCATAGGTTTAGGTGTAGATCTAATGAAGTTTGCTATTGTTTCTTGTGGGGTGGTAAGTCACTCTTCTCCTACTACAACAATAGGGTCTGGGATAGAGTTTGGGTTTATTATAAAATCTAGCTCGAATTCCTATAGCTTATCTCATAAAAGTTCGATTGGATTTAAGTCGGAACTGTATACTGGCCATTCTTTAACCAGAAAACCGACTTTTGTAGTTTAATATTGCACGATTCTCTCAGTGTGTGACCTTGCACTGTCATGCACAAAAATAAATTTGTCTCCGATATAGTCAAGTTAAGAGACCACATGCATTACTAAAATCTCCTCAATGTATTTAGCACTTGTTAAACTTCTTATTTTAAGAAGACAGTCGTGTCTACAATTAAAAAGATGGTCCGTTCATTCTCCCATAGCAACGGCCCCTCAGATCATGTAGACCATCTCCATAAGAACTTTCTCTTCGATGCAAAATTCTGCAAATCACTTGGTACCAGAGACCAGGGGAGTTACTTACAGATTCATATCACTCTCCTCATCGCTATCATAGAAGAATATTTTGGTTACATAAAAACAGAAACCCTTTTGTTTACACGTCCAGTTCGGATGATCCACTGAAAAACGCAGGAGTACTTGATAATGAGCTGGGGTAAGCTTTTGTTCAATAGCAATTGCTGTAGAAATCAGGTTCTTCTCCTGCAATCTTCATCTTATTGTCCACTGGCCAATAACTAGTTCATGTACTTGACGAAGCTATTGTTTGAATTTAACGGCATTAAAATCATCATTTCGTAATATTGTTGACACAATAAAGCGACCAACAGGAACCTTTGTAAATCGCTTTCTGTCTATTTTAGATCGTCCATAAAAGGACATAATCTCATTAAAACGGTTAACACTCTTTGAACTGCTGCGCGTATCATATCCAGTTGTTGTTCAACAACAGCTTGCCTTTTAAGTCCATTTTTAAATCTTGGGCGGTTTTTTCTGGTGTAATATCCATTAAAGTTACAAACTTAAACCGTAGTTAACCTTTTCGGTAAGGTACCGGTTTACTACAATGTGACCGGCTAGATGGGCGCGGACAGAGCTCGCAAATACATATACATAAAAAAGTAATGACATCGCATGTAACGCGATATCGTTGATACAGTAGAAGGCGGTAATTATATCTATCAGTAATAAAACTTGCTTTAGGAAGTAATTTTATCCGTAAATGAATCATTTACTTGCATTTACAATAATTCGAGGTACCTAAACAAGTCTTCTTTGTATTCGACTTAAGTCGTTTCCCGTCTACGGGGCATGGAAAGTTTTAAGGACTACAGTCATTTCCCGCCGCGAAAAGGTTAATTATAAAAAATAAAGAATATGCTATTTTTAGTTGCAAAAGTAATAATATCAAACTTTGAAAATTTTGTTAGTTTCGATATAAATAACAAATAAACACTTTTTATTTTGTTAATCGGTTGCTTGCTACGCATATTAACAATAAAAATTCATAACACATTGAAACTAGTTAAATTAAAATAAATTACAGCATATTAAATTCATCAGCAGATGAATACGAGTATATTTCTCTTTTTGACCTGATTAAGAGTTTCTAGAAACAAATATAGTTTAAGTAAAAAGTTTAGAGTGTGTTGATTTCTATGCACGCAAATTTATTTCAACGTTCATTCTTCTTCTTATATTCGGTTTTGAAAATTTTTTTGTATTGTTAACTAAATATCGTCACTAAGATACATCTGTAGTCTCTGTCGTAGTCCATTGGCTCTTTTTTGTAAATTTGCGTAATCCATGTTTTTTCCTGCTTTTTGTGATCAATTTCACAACAAAATGAAACTGATATAAAGTGGGAATTGCAGATACTTTCAGGCTGATGACAAGACAGCAAAAGACATTTTGAACTGTTCATGGTTGGATAGGATAAACATTTGAACGTTATCATTTTAGCCCTACTATTTTGTAGGAGTATTACCTAAGGCAATAATACACTTTGTTAAAATTGCTATAATAGAGGGACACCTATTACCTAGAGATAAACCACAACAGATCTCTTAGGTCGAGTAGAAGAGTGGTTAAGCGCCCACTTATATTGAACCTAACCTAACCTAGATACATGTTTAAAATAGTAAGTTAATTTGGACGTTCTATTCATTACTAGGCCTTCCAGCTGTAAATTCGGGTTTAAGTCTCTTGTTGCTTTACATTTGTTGTAGAAATTTTCCATAAAAATAACTTTTCCATAATAATACGTGCTTCCATAATAACTCTTTATAAACGTTAAAATATAGACACGTTACATTATATATTATAAAATGTTTTTCTTTATATTCTTGGAGTTCCTTTGAGTAGTATTCCTCCACGTCCAAAACAGATTTTAAAATGTTCAACACTTTAGAATGTTTAATAATTCCTAGATACAGAGGCTGTAGCTTAAGAAAAAATTTCGCAATAAGAGTTATGTTATGTGCGGATCCATTTTTTCCAATAGCAGGTACTGCTATCTGGCAGTTCTAAGTCCTAATCTGAATCGAAATATTTTGTAGCTAATTCTTTTAAGGCAACTTTATTATTATTAATTTATAATATTTATTACTCAACGCTACAAATTTATGTATTACATCAACATTGTACAAATTCATTTCTCGTAATTATATTGTTCCGGTGTTCTGGAAATACATAGATGCGGCACGTAGACCCCCTGTGTCATCAGGCCGCTGAAATCTTCGTCAATGAACACCTTCTTCAACTTGTTCTCATAGCATGATTTAAACAGTGTTAAATCTTCTCCTAATCTACTGAGTCAATTTCTACCTACCAATATCTAGACAAGTCCACAGTAGAAAACAACTTACATTCGGCCAATATATCCAACGTGTCGTCAATCCGATACAAAGGATAACTATCTTTCTTAGTAACATTGTTTAAATAAAGGTTGTTAACATTATAATCTTGTAGTTCAATCTCTTTTCTTGACCAGGTCCACCGGAGAGACCCATGGGCTGGCAGAAGGTTGTCTTTCTTCATTTCCTAAACAATTCTTTTAGCTTCTTCTTTCTTCGCCTATGGTAATCGTGGAGCTGTTTGACGAATTGACATGATACCCAATTCCAGTATCAATTGTTACCAGTATCAATTTTATGTGTAACAGTACAGTGGTAGTTCTTCCTGTTTTTCTTGCTTTTGTTATGAAAATAACACAATATCGTCGAATATATTCCCGTAGTTTTCTTTTCCCATCCTAATTTACAGACTAGCTAGCCACTTCAGTCATTTATCTATAATTCCGTGCAGCCGCGCTACTATGCTTGTTTTACTTCTCGCCAGCACAACTCTATCTCCTCTAGCGACTAATTGTACTAACTGTCATCATCTGGATGAAAAAATAGTCCTCGTTAACAGCTTTGACTACCTTGTTCTTCAAATCTAATTGAAATCCATTTAATTTCATTGCATCCATTTTTAGCATCTATAAATATTATCTAATCTATTATAACATAATAATATCGCCGAACTTTTATGCTCCAATACGTAATTTGATTTAAATTTCTCCGTGGATGGTAAAATTTTCATCTGTGTCATTCAGCTGACAGCAACCTCGCTGGAAAAAGTTTCTTACGCAGGTGTACGCTCCGGTATCTACCAACAATTTATATGTTTTACTATTTATTTCTCTATCTACATATACACTACCTTCATATTTTAAAGAACCTATTAGTATTAAGGGGTCTTTATTGTTGAAAAGTTAAAAAATTCCGGGTCGAAGCTGCCCCCTCTTAGGATGTAACGTTCTAGTTTTTCTATTGGCAAGTTTCTAAATTTGTGTTATACCTAGATTGCATACAAAAACTTCCACACCACAATTCCAACATCTTATGGTTTTCATTATCTTGGATTCAATGTCTTTATCAGAATAGTCTGGTCAAGTTTGTCTTATCTTTTTCCTCTTTTACAGTCTAAACTTTACTATACCCACGAGAGACCTATGTAGCTGATTCGTATTTGAGGAAAGCGGCCAAGGCATCGATCAGCGTCTTGTGATGAGCTAATCTTACAATCTTTTTTATCTTTTCTTTAAAATATGAAATATCGGCAGAGATTTTGTTTTTTAACGAACACATTTTATGATTTAGAAATGACTTTAGAGATTTCCAATGAGATGTTAACAGAAACTTTGTTTTCCAGAGAAGAAATTCCGTTAGAAACTTTGCTTCTGAGATAAATGATAACGTTAAATACTTTGCTTTACAACAATGTGATATCACGAGAAAGTTTTAAAATAAACGTAATTATAGCAGCATGCTTGTCCTTAACCAAATAAGTTTCTGGATCATAACACTCTTCTTGGGGGGTCGTTCCTAAGTCGTTGGGCTAAATCAGCCCTTCTACCAATAGAGTTTAGTTCTTTATCTTCCAGTTCACGTCGCAAATCTCCTTATTTTTAATTTACTTATTCACGTAGCCATTTTCACAGAATTTATTTAAATATCCTACTCTTCTGACATCAATGTGATGTTTATTTTTTTAGATTTTATTGACTTTACCATCTTCTAACACCCATTTTAATTTATTTACAGTCTTTTAGCACTAACACCAAAAACCCAGTTAATTTGTAATATTTATTATTTAACAGTGCAAATTTAAGTATTAGAATAACTTTATGACGTTAAGTTGTTGGAAAATCAAACCATCGATGGACATCTACTTCGGTTTGTTCCCATAGCATAATTGGAACAGTGTGTAATCATCTAGACGAGACAACTAGCTTCTTCGAACGTTCGGTGCCGTCAGAACTTCACCATTAGAATTTCGATAAGTAGCGTAGCGAGCGGGTTGACGTAGCAATTCTTAAGTTGTATATTTACCTTAGTTTAAAAATAAATGTATAAACTATTTCATATTAATCAATGTTAATTTTTTACAGTAGTAAAAATTTATACTTTTATTTTCTATTTAATGCTTCATATTATTGTTCTGAAAATATTTTCTCATGGCAGTTACTTTTGTCAAAGTAAAACTGTAGCTAATTCACAAGAAAAATACTAAATAATAGTTAATTATGTACTTTTGTGTTATATATAATTAGTCTTAACGAATACATATTTTTTATAAACATATTTTTAGTATCTGTTTAAAATACTCTTGAATATTAGATAAATTAAATACAGTTATATGCAAATTTATCCTATACAAATTCTTACAAAAATTCCTTGTAACACCTATCCAGTTCTGAATGTTAATTCCCATGGCAAGTTTAATTGTATCTATAACTACTGAAAATAGGCTTTCGGTCGTCATATTTAAACAAGCTCTTAGTTTAAGAGCCAAAGAATAGTGTGTATAGTCTATTCTCGTAAACCACATCTGAAAATCGTTAAGCTTGTCATAGATTGCTTTCCAACATATAGCAAAACCGGAAAAGATCTGTATAAAAAAATCCCTTTCTCAAGAAAAACATAACAACTATTTATAAATATTTTATTAATTTGGTATTACATCTTTTGTAACATTATAAACGTCACATGTTTGTTATTTTTTTTTTTTTAATAATTATTGTATTTTAATTTTTCTAGATTTTATTCATTTATTAACTTTACCTTTTATTTTACTATTTTTATTTTAAAAACAGTTGGCATTAAATTTTTAATTTAACTCTTCAGTCAACTAAATATCTTATTTAATCTCTATGTTTCATTGTAAATTTTTATTTATTTCAGTTGGCGCACAACGTGGGTCATTAGTGTAACTATTGAACGACCCATCAGAATCGTTGGGTGCCAATGGGTAACAATATAACTACCACCGAAAGTTGGGAGCCAATACCGAGTAATAAAACTCACAACTTTCTTTGGCAGCCTTGTTATACCTCATTTAGCTCAGTCTCTCAGTGTACGAAGGTCGTATCTTATCTTAATATAAAAATTAAAATTTTAATAATATTAAACAAAACAAATCTTGCCTATAAGCTTTACAAAGATAAAATGATACTTATGGCATCACTGGATAACTTATTAAAGTAAAAATGGAATAATTAAAAAGTTGCTTATAACAAGAGACACGAAAAATTAGTACAAAAAAGATTTAAAACATTAACCATGTGTTAGCCACATGGTTTCCCCGCCATATGTAAATTAAAAATAATTACAATAAAAAAAGAAAATAGCAAATTGACAAGGATAAAAGAATATATTAATTATTAAATAAATTAATTAAATTATAATAAAGATACTTACTGCATATGGGAATAATATATTGAAAAATAAACTTGGTTTACGTGTTCGGTTAAGACGAATACGAAATTACAAAAAGACAGATATATAAAAAGTATCAACTAGAAATGTTGGATCCCACGCATTGAAAAGATTTAATATATAAATAAATTTTCAACTAAAGCATGCCTTTTATAGATAAAGGCTATTATTTGTAAAAAATATATGACTGACGGATTATAACAACGATAACGACAGAGAAGTTACGTAACAGAGGACAGTTGCCAACTAAGAGATATACCCTATCTCTAAGAGAACAAGAAAAGAGAGAGGACAGGTAATGCTCATTTAATAAACCTTCGCAAAGTAAAGCAAGTTTTGGTGTGACCGCCATGTTTTGGTGCCTGTACGTTGCCCATTACTACCTCTCGCACGGTTACCAGGTCTACTGATTTTTCAGAAGATCTACTGATTTCAACTTTAGTAAATTTACTGATTTACTGATACATACATCGAACTACTAAAAAATATGTATTATTGATTATATTAGTGATTATTTAAAAATTTATATATTGATTGAAAAAAATCTATATATTAATATATACATATATATATATATATATATTATATATATATATATATATATATATACATACATATACTGATATATACGTATATATATTATATATATATTATATATATATATATATACATACATATTACTGATATAATACGTATATATATATATATATATATATTATATATATAATAAATATACATATTACTGATACATACGTATATATATATATATATATTATATATATATATATATATATATGAAAATCACTAGGTTCTCGGGAAGAACCGCATTGAGAATTTAATGCTCGAAGTTTCGGCACCCATTTTGGAGATGTACCAGTATCGTGTTCTGTATAAATACAAGAACTGTCTCTCGGCACTGAGGTCTCAATCTGCTTACTCATCAGTGTCTGCTAGTACCATGTCCAGTGTCGTAAGCTTTTTTACCTATTTAATATCATTGACTGCTTCATGTCTTTTTGAGGTAACACACTTATATAATTACTTTTCTATCGATGTTTGGTTTTTACATTGTTTCTTTTTTAGATGAATTGATGATGCTTTCTCATTAGAAAACGAAACGTCTTCAATAAATAGATGAAGTAGCCACCTTTTTTGTCTTTTTTCTCTCTACCTTTTGACCGAAAAACCCACCACTCTTCGAGTGATCCTTAATTTATATTGGATTAACGGTCGTACTCCGTTCTCTCTCCCTATATGTATATATATATATATATATATAATATTATATATATATATTATATATATATATATATAACACAGTTTATTAGGGTTGCAGTCAGAATATTGGCCGGGATGTTAAAAAAAACACTCTTTTGACTTTTTGTCGAGCTTTCGGAATGGTTTTATTCCTTTTTCAAGACACTGTAAAAGACAATTATGTAAATATTTAAAAAATATCACAATTCTTCAGTGTAACTTACTAGTCGTTGAGATTATTTTTGTAAGCATTTGACACTCAACATTTATACCACACATTAACCATACCATACAATTATGGACATATTACATCATACAATTTTTAAAAATTTGTTGTAAAAAATAGTAAAACTTGATAGATGGCATGTTTTACTGGTGTATATTAACTCCTACAGGAATGGAAAGAAAAAACAGTGTAATTAATATGTTAATTAGGTGTAATTGATGTTATCTTTCTTTACAGAGAATACTAGAGGCCCTTTTTAGGTGACTATACTTTTTTCTAAAAAGGGCCTCTAGTATTTCTTGTAAAGAAAGATAACATCAATTACACCTAATTACATATTAATTACCACTGTTTAATTCATTTCCATTCTCTGTATGAGTTAATATACACCTGTAAAACATGCCATCTATCAAGTTTTACTATTTTTACAACAAATTTAAAAATTTATAATGATGTAAGTATGATCAATTGTATATTTTAATGTGTGGTATAATTGTGGAGTGTCAATGCTTACAAAAATAATCTCAACGACTAGTAAGTTTACACTGAAGAATTGTTGATATTATTCAATATTTACATAATTGTCTTTTATAGTGTCTTGAAAAAGGAATAAAACCATCCGAAAGCTCGACAAAAAGTCAAAAGAGTGTTTTTTTTAACATCCCGGCCAATATTTGACTGCAACCCTAATAAACTATCTTGTTTGTTTATATCGACAGTCACTAATATCCATATTTCTTATATATATATATATATTAATATATATATATATTATATATATATAATATATAATATATATATATATATATATAATTCTTTGGAGGGTAACTTCGGGAAAGCGTCAAAACAAGGATCAGCTAGAGATGGTATAAGCCAGCTTGGTGTAGAACTTTATTCTATATGTGAAATTTTCGGTGATATGTTGTCACCTTCATCAGCACCTAAATGGAAAACCTATTATAGTACAGTGGTGGAAATCAACATTTAAAAACATCCGGTGGAAGTCAACATCCGGGTGTCATATGTAACGAGGTTTTAATTTTCACTTTTGCACATCACAACCACATGGATACGAAAAGAAAGAGCCCTAGGCAACATAATAAGCAAGGAAATGAAGTCCCTCTAAAGCACAGGTAGGTAATCTATGCATGTCATGATAAGTTTCCCCACATTTTCCAGTTTGTTACTTCTTGTCAAGTCCTGTTGAAGTAGAAAGGAATAAATACAACTTAAGTTTTCAACATCTTTCTTACAGTTCATAGGAGAGCTGCAGTTATGGATGTAGCACATTTCTATGAAGTTTCTCTTAAATTGGTTGTCAACCCTCTTTAGTACTTGCACATTTTCATAGTTAGCAGTGTGTCCAGTATTTTTAATATGTTGGCTAAAGGCTGTGCTGGTGGGCTTCCTCACACAACATCACTCCTGTGCAAAGCTATTCTTTTTGAGAGTTTCTGGCTGGTTTGAACGACATACACTTCTGAACAAGAACCACATGGAATAGAATACACTACATTGAAGTTATCCAGTTTTTTAACTCTTTCTGTCAGGTGAGTAAAGTATGTCCCTAGTCTTTTGTAAACAGAATTTGCTATCACTATGTTGAACTGTCTGAAAAGGTTTGTGATCTGTGGTGATAAACCTTTGATGTAAGGCAATCTCCCATAGAACACTTCTACTGTTTCTCTTCTAATGTTTGTCTTTGCTGTGTTCTAACTATTGGCATATCTTGAAATAGCAATTTATTAAGAAGCATCTTAGGGTAGTGATTTTTTCTAAGAATCTCATACAATAACTTGATGTTCTTATTGTAGTTTGAAGGGTGACAAATTCTTTTTATTCTGTTTTTCAGACCTTTGATGATCTTAATCTTCTGTTCGTCTGGATGATACGAGTGAAAAGGCACATATCTACCTGAGAATGTTTTTTTTCTGTACCAATCCAACCTTACTGTATTGTCCTCATGTCTGGTTACATAGGTGTCCTAAGAATGGAACACTATTATTTTCTTCTGTTTCAACATTGTTGGTAAATCAATCCAAAGTGACTTTGCCTCAAGACATAAAATCTTTTCTATCATTAGTCCAAAATTTTCACTACCAGTCTCAGTGAAAGATATTGACATGTACACATACCTAGCAGACATTGAGTACTGTATTAAGAAACTCCCTACAGATTCACAGAATTTGCAACGTTCAAAAATCACGAATATCATTACCAACCACATCAAAACCAACCGTTATTACATCAGTCCATCCATGGCCATTGAAACAAAAACGAGAAAATTTCTGAAAGACAACCCTGATATTATAATAACAAGAGCAGACAAAGGTAAACACTACAGTCATAATGGACAGAAACGAGTACATCACCAAATCA
>OU898276.1:123405454-123550454 GCA_918026665.1 Diabrotica balteata | reverse complement strand
ATAGAAGTACAGATATACGACGGAGATGCAAAGTGGAGGACATCGAATACTGAGTAAGAAAAAAAAAGAGCAGAATAGAACAATCAAATAAGCAAAATGAAAATAAATAGAGCAGTAAAGACAACGAGAGCCGGTTCCCCAATATGAAGACGATCGAAGGGAAAACCACAAAAACGATGAAACGACAACTTACTGAAGGCACATTGAAAAACAGAGTCATGCCTAAATAAAAGGAAGAAGAATAAGAAAAAGAAAACGAAGGACAAGAAGAGGAAGAAGAAAAAGAAGAGGAAGAGGAGAAATATGTCACTGACAAATTAGTTAAAGTAAATGAGAAAAATTAATAATAAAGACCCGATTACAGTTTGTTAATGTTTCGAAATTTTCAAAAATCTCTAATAACGAACTCATTTTTCAATAGCTAAAGTTTTTGTAATCCCTCTAGTTATAAAATAAGTTTTGCATTAGGGGCTGTTTTAAGTCAAGGTAGAATTAGCACAAATATTTCTGTTGGGTATGCTAATTGCACTCTACAGTTTCTAAACAAATTACTGTAAACTATATAAAGAACTCTTGGCAATAGTAGTGGCCATTAAATACTTACATCCGTATCTATTTGGTAGAAAATTTGTCATAGTAAACGACCACAAACCTTTTCAGTGGTTGTTTTCTGTCGAAGATCCAAGCTCAAAATTAGTAAGAAGAAAATACAGTGCCTGATATAATAATTCAGAATCCATTTTTAAATATTTGAAAACATTTAACGAAGCATTTGATCGAATTCCTTCAGAGATCTTAGAAACAGACTCTCTGATTATCGAAACATCGATAACGGTAACCATGGCAATACTGAACACGCATTAAATTCGAGCACAAATCAACTGTCTTTCTTGGAAATTGTTGTAGCAATAATTTTTTTTCTCTATTAAATTATCAATAAATAAGCAATAAATTAAAATGTCGGTCTGAATTTGGCTTTATAAAATAGATACGCTAACTTTAAAAAGATTCAGTTTTATAGTGCAGTAGTCATCTTAATAGTTACTATGAATATGTATGCGAATAACCTCCATCTGGTGAAAAAATTTTACCCATTGTCATTATTTTTTTTTTATTGAGTTAATGCCTCGACAACTATGATCATTGGCATACATTGTCATTATTTAAAAGTAAACATTTCAGGAAATCACGAAGAAATTATTCTAGATACAAATCAATGTTTAGCAATATTTACATTTGAAGAGAAGCTTATTATAAAATTTTCTAATTACAAAAATAACATTATTAGTATGTATCTGCGTCATAGAAAACACATCTTGTGAAATACTGTTCAAAAATCAAAAATTAACCCTAGCGACACGTACTATTAATAACCTTAAAATCAACTTTGACCCAAAATATATTTCTTCAATGAAAATAAATCTTAACACTCTAAAATTTACCGGCATTACTCCAAATGAACTCTCTGCAAGAACTGTACATTAACTATACGTTAAAAATTTTAAAAAGTTACATATACTTAGAATATGGGCAGTAATGTTGTACCTTAGTATATTGATTGTAATTTTTGTAATTATATAAAAGAATAAAATATCCAAAACCAAACAAAACCACTTCAAATAAATAATAATGTTGCGAAAAATCCGAAACTTTGTCATGTTCCAGCAGATGCCTTATTTCAAAAAGGCTGAGTTATATCGTAATAAGTACCACAGTTAGTCAATGTCACTGTGATATGAAAATCTCATATCGACGGTCCCATTCTAATACCCCGTATCTAAAAAAAAATCAAATTTTACGTTTTCACACCATAATGATACAGAAGGAATGTTCTATATGTTTACAAAATCCCGAATCTGAAATAAAATTGCAAGGTCTTCGAATATCATGTTTCTAATACGCCGTATCTACTGCAGTCATTTGGCGCCGTGAAATAACCCGTATCCTATTAGTTTCTTATGCATGTTGTTAGGTTATGGTCAAATTGGTGTAAAAACGTGATTTTTCCTTGACGATGGCATCATTTTTGGTAAGTAACTGCTTTTTGTTTGTTTTTAAAGGTGATTTAATGCAACAGCACCAAGAAATTATTTAATACTAATAAGAAAATATAACATTTCTTCAATTAAAGACGATACAGGTTATTACGTAAACCCCTTTATAAATAATTGTTTGTTACGGGTTATTAACATGCTGTTTTTTATTTTCAGAATCAAAGCGTATCACGTGGAAAAAAATTGGTTATGATGACTATGAACACTGAAACTTTAGAAAGTAATGAACAAGATGTTTTATCTACAATTTACAATATTAACTGCAATCTACAAGATGATAGTGAACTAGACAGAAATAAATTTTTTCATACATACCTTAATAAATCGTTAGATAATCCGACAAACAGTAATAATAATAGTCATATGGAGTACTCTGTTCTACATGTTCAAGATGATTTTTGTCAGGAGCTTACGAGAGATAATATGGACGAAAAAACTTACAGTGTGGTAGATCCTGTATTTTACAATGACAAATATCTTACATGACCAAGCACACGAAAATATACAAATTGAAATCATCGATCAACGTTATGATTTTAGTCCAGATAAAATCAATGAAATCACTAATAAGCATAATACGAATATACTGGAAAAAGCCAACAACAACAGTGATGGATATTTAGTTATAGAAGACCAAAATCTAGAAGGAAACTATTCACTGAAAATTAATGGATCTGTAGACCATACACGACCAGAGGAATGCCAAGGTGAATTAAACTGTCAAGTTAGGCATACTATTTTCTTCTTCTTCTTCTTTATACTTTATAAATAGGCCCAATGCCTGTTTTACTTCGGTTTTAGCCTTAATTGACGTTGTCTAACCATCTTTTCCGCGGTCGTCCCAATGAACTTCTTTCATTTGGCGATTTGTGTCTTGCTATTCGTACTATTCTATTTTCTTCATTCTTCATCATCATAATACAATTTTATTATCTAAAGATGTAAGCTTATTTTGTCTTTTGTTGTTGCAGATGACCTAAATGAAATAGAAGATATTGAAGGACACCGTGACAAGAAAATGAAAGTGAAAATTCAGTGACCAGTTCTCCCATTAATAAAAAAAGAAGAAAAGGGTTCAACCCAGGAAGTTGGAAAAGAAATGTGACAAAAAATAAAAGAATGTGCGCCGAACAATACATCGGCTATCAATGATCTACTACCGGCTAAGTAAAAGCAGGAATTTTAAGACCTCAAAGAGAATTATCACAAGCATGCGAATCAGAGGCCTGCGAGAAAGCAAAAAATAGACATTGTTCGGAATTTTCAGAAAACGAACGTCAATTAATATTTAATAATTTTTGAAAAAATATGAATTGGAATGAAAAGAAAATATACGCTACTTCGAATATTGCATATTTACCGAAGAAAAGAAGTTCGGTTGGCGAAGTATCTAGAAGACAAGGTACTTATTACCTATTTAAGGAATAAAGACAATGTCAAATTGAGAGTATTCAAAAAGATGTATTTGAGTACACTTGGTATTAAAGAAGATATGGTACACGATTGGTTAAAAGGAATGGAACATGGGCTTAATTCATTCTTATCTGCCGTTAACCAAAGATGCATTTCAAATAGTAACAAATTAAAACGAGAAAATTTAATTGAATTTTTTAACAACTTAACGAAGGTGCCTTCGCACCTTCAGTATACCATCACCTTTTACTCAGTATACTTTCACCGTGGCATTTTTATATTATTATTATTTATTAAAAATAAAAACATTGGTTATTTATTTGTTAGTTTATTTATCAGTTTCATCTCCATTATCAAACATCTATCACTTAAGTAAGTTCATATTACTACCCATTTAACCAATCTCGATTGATCACTGCAATAGCCCGTATTTCATTTTTTTGTACCTAATCACTTTCAATAGCCTGTATCTGCTGTATAATAATAAATATATAAAAAAAAATTAAAAACAAAGGATGGTTGACCATCAGTATACCCCAAATAAGTAAAATTAAAAATCATTTTAAATTTGGACCTGTAATAACTTGTAGAAACAGAAAAAAGTCTCTCCTGTAAACTTACGCTTAACTCACTTACGGGGTATTAGAATGAGACCGTTGATATGTAGAAAGACACAGAGTCGCCCAAAAGTCTGGAAACCGGCCAATTATCTCATAAATTGCTAGTCATAATTGTACAAAATTTAAGGTACAGCTATTTTGGGATACGGAGATTCCATAGTTGATATTTGCAATGTTGCTAGATTTGGCGTTTATCTTTTATTATTAGTAACTTTGGTTCTTCAAATCCATAACACTGTATATTCAGTCAATATTAGAATCTTCTTTTCAATACGAGTTCAACCATATGTATCACTTATGATTTTATGTAGTCTGGAAGGTCTTACATACATAAAACAGAAGTCTGGCAACGACTAATTTTGTCAATAATTTTTTTAATACTAACTATTTCCAACTACATTAAAACGTAACAATGGACAGATTACAACATTTTTTAACATAGTGTTTTTCTCCACAGTAGATGGTTGACAGTACCCCAATCGATGGTAAAATGCGTCTGCCATATTTCTCCAAGATTGCCTAGAAATTATTCGAGATTAATCGATAATTCCTATTAGCTCTGCAAGTCTGCTGATTTAGTTTTATAAACTGAATTTTTCAAGTATCCCCAATAAAAATAATCTTTAGGATTAAAATCAGGTGAATGTGGAGGCCATTCAATTCTACCTTGTCTACCAATCGATTGTCCGGAAAATATCTCATCTAAATAACGCCGAACACTTACACCAAAATGAGATGGAACTCCATCTTGCTGACATCATATTTGATTAAAATTGGCCCCAAACAAGTTTCTCAGTGTAGGTACAATTTAATTTCTAAGTAACATTTCGTAACTATCTGACGTTAAATTTCCTTCGATAAAAAAATGGCCCAAATAACTGAGTACCTACTATACCTGACCATACATTTAATTTTAGTGATCTTTGAGTATGGTTTTCACGCATCCAGTGCGGATTTACGCCATTCAAGTACCATAAATTGTGTTGATTTACACTTCCACACAGTGTAAAGGTTGCTTTATGGGAGCGTAAAACATATTCTATTAACAAAATTTCCATAATTTTCAATTTTATCCATCATTAGCTCAGTTAACTCTAATCTACGATCGAAGTCATCTTTACTTATTTCTTTCAATAAGAGTTAATTTTGTATAGTTTAATTTATTTTTACGTAATACACATAAGACTGAAGAACGACCTACACCATGTACTTGTGCAACCCTGCATGAAGATGTATGTGGATCTTCAACAAAACCTTGCATTATATCTAAAGTTCTGCTGTCATTCATAACTCTTTTTGGTTTACATGATCGGTAACTATCTTTTACTGACTCTACAGTTTTTTATGCCGTCGCCTTAAAAATAGGAGAACGGTTTAAGAAAGTACCTATCATTGAACAAGTTGGCTACTTCACAATAAGATCTTTTTCTGTCACCGTACAATCTCATCGTTAGAATAGTAATTCGTTCTTTTTCTTTAAGAGCCATTTTAGGGAAGCAATTTATCTTGCAGAACTTTTTGAAACACAACTACTGCCAGTTTTAGGTAATAATGTAAATGATGAACAAATTTTAAAATCACAGCGCTTTACATTTTTAAATATTTAAATTTATTAAAATCTGCATATTTTGCACTATTTTATGCATTTAAGACCTTCCAGACTACATAAAATCATAAGTGTTACATATGGTTGACCTCATATTGAATAGGAAATTTCAATAATGACTAAATATACAGGGTGATCAATTCGAAAAACCAGTTTCCAAGCCTTTGGGCCACTCTGTATATTAACATAATACACAGTTTAACAGCCCGGGTAAAACCAGAACAATAAGTATATTCATATTATAATGTTCAGTTTAGAGTTTATAATTGTAACGATGATGATAGTAAATAATTTAAACACAAAAAGGTAGTTTGATGTGTGTGGAAATAAAAGTTTTTAGACTTATTTTAGCGAAAAAAAGTATTTAGTACAAACAATTTAAATATCTATTTATTGAATCACTACAAAATTTGTATCATATTAGACCCACAAATGACATAACTTTTAAAGCAAAATCAAGCTTATCGATTGACTTTTACCATGGTTATTCAAAGTTATAACACAAATAAGATCTTATTTACTATTAAAGGGTTATTTTAATTTTTTTATATTAGTTATAGGAATCGTATTATTAAATTTTGTTTTAGATAATTAATTTTTTTCTTTTGTTAATGACCAAAACGATTCATTTAAATTAATGTATTGAATATAGGTGTTTCTCTTAAATATATTATGAATGAATGACTTATACTGCCATTGTGTGGTTTTAATCCACTGTTTTAATTAAATTGGTTTCAAAACTCTCTAACTTAGAAAATTTATATTTTCTATAGTTATTATTCGCATTTAATACAACATACGTTATGTGTATATGCTACAAAAGCATTTTAATCAATACCGGTAAAAGCACAATACCAAAAGCTGTACTAAATAATTTGTAACTCGGTGGTTTTCGATTCTGCTTACATTTGTTGCTGGTTTTAAATTACGTGCTCTCTAAATTTGTGGAATGCCGGAACAGAGTATTTCGCAAATTACCAAGTTCTCACTTTTCAACTGGGTTTTATTCAGGACCGTCGTTGATATTAAAATGTGTGGTTAATTTAAATACTTGTGAATATGCTAGTAAAAATTAATTTACTTTAACCAAGGTATAACATGATATAAAAAATATATTCTAGCATACTCTGAAAAAAGTTTTCGAGAATATACACAATAAAAAAATATTCAAAAATTATTACTATTTCTATTACTGTAACAGCAGTTACAGTACTAAACAAATTTATCGTATATAATATCATAAGAAAGAAAATTTTGCCGGCAATATTTTCGACTATGATAGTATAAAAGTTTGTTGCCTGGATATTTTCAAGAATTAAATTTTGACAGTTAAATCACGAGACGTCATTCAAGTAGGATATTGTCAAAATTTCATAAGCGGATATTGCCAAAGGGCAACAAACTTAAACAAAACCAGAAGGAAATTTTCCGGTAAATAATTTTCTCTTTAATGATATTCGACAAGACCATTTCACGAGACAATTAATGCATTATAACCACGAAACACAATCTTTTTTATTTGGTAACAATCTTAAATGTTTGTACATTGTACAATTCTTATAAGCTATAGTAGTTTGCCTTTTCTTTTCTACCACAGCATGATTTTGTGTATTATTGATTGACCTGTAGTATTTGGGAAATCGAAGGCCCAGTTTCATTTGTAGTTTTGAGATTTTCGATCAACTTCTGGTGGTGACTGGATTCCACCTGCAGATATGGTTTTAGAGAGCTTGCATTTGATTGTCCTGTAAATTTAATCAACTCCTGTTTAGAAACACCTTTAGAAACACCTTGCTTGAACAAGGCTGGCTCAGCTAAAGATCGATGAGAATGGTTTGTAATTTTATGTTTTTTGTGTCTATTCCAATTTTTTCAGCTAAAATTTTTGTTCACTTAGATACGGTGTTGATTCCAAGCGGACAGTTTTTAAACCAGGATCCATCCTTTTAGTTCAGGTGAACGGTAAGAGTCTGTCTGATTTAATCTTGGATCCCTTTTTTTATTAATTTTAAAAATAATCTAACTGGGCATGAATTTTCGTTTGATTAATTTTTTTTCACTCATTTGCTGCTTGCCAAACTTTTCGAATTACCTTGATTTGTTTTGGAAAAAATGCTGTTGTATTCAATTCAGCCGTAAATTATCCCAAAACATCAATTTTTTTCTGGAAGAAGTGAATATTGCAGTTTACGGGCTCATTGCCTCTTCAAGCAAGTTCAAATAAGCAAAGATGAAAAAACTTTTTTTGTGCTTCATAGGAGGTTTCCTCGTCGTAGCTTTGGATGATTTTTAATAGTTTTTCGGTCAATAATGCTGTTAAACTGAGTTTTCTTTTCTCTTGAATACTTTAAAGCTACCTCCGCTTTGTATCTCTAGTCAAGCTTGCACATTTGAAAGATATATCTGTAAAAGGGTCGATTTTTATGCCATACTTCGGTCAATATTTTTCTTGTGTCATTTTTGCTGTAGTATTTTTCATTGACCTTACAGATGAATATACAGAGTCTTCGCCATTCCTTTTTTTCATATTAAATGTATAATCATTGAGAATTTTGATAGTTTCGTTATAGTATTACATCTTTCAACCGTAAATTTTTTCATCCGTAAGAACTCTAAAAATTTGGTCCAAATAGAGCTTCTAAACCTCTGCGTGTTCAATGAAACAGTTTCCAAAACCAGTTTTTTTATTTCTTTACCTGACTGGCATCCAAATTTTAATTTTTTGTCTGGATTCGTTTTATCTGTCCAAATTAATTACGCTTCAATGACATTTGTTATTCTGACAAAAATAGACTTACCAGACACCTTCGTGACCTATCTGTCATAATTTTGTCTGTGACAAATCACGGTCAGTAGGAGATGCGACGTTGCTATGACGTTTTATAAGTTAAAAATAGTCTAGTGAAGTAGTTAGTGATCATACGTATTACTAATTACCAAAACTAATGATTAGTGTATATAAAGAGCATCATTTAAAGGAATTACCTTGGGACTGACCAGTCCGTATCTGGTGTTTTTTTTCTCTACAAATATTGAGTCAAATAGTTTGCAACAGGTAATACGGCAGATTTTATTCATTATTATCTAATTCCTGGCTAGGAGTAATACTATAAATATAAATATTGCCTCTGACTACATCAGCAACACCATCAACAGTAATGCTACATAAACTATAACTAACGTCTAGTTTTATGACCTCCTACGTTTCGGCTGCAATATTAGCCCCAAAATGTATTTATCCAGACAGTAAACAAGGTGTTTATTCTATACACACTAAAGTAGCAACAATCCTGTTGTTAAAATTTATAAATTTAATGTCACGCGATCAGTTGTACCAACAAAGAGTTTTGCATCTTGCATGTTTGCTTGTCAATTCCTCATGAACTTATTAAAGCGGTTTTAAAGAATCTGGACCTTGAGCTTTTGTCATAAGTTTTTTTTTATCAAAGCTAGATTTTACACCCTATCATTCAGAATAGAAATATATAGCATTAAACTTTCACTACTACATGAAAAAAATATCTCTCCCTGGTTAGAGTTATGGTAGATCGGTCCCTATATGAGCCCTTCAGACACTTATATCTCCTAAGACGGGTTCATTATATTACCCCTATCATACGGAGTAGGCATCTCAGGACCTATTCCTTAGCGTTTTTGCGGTTCAGGCTACCCCGGGCTCTCAAATCTGTTATAATCAGCAGCCTCTCCAAATCTGAGCCCCTCCTGTTGTTCTGAACATCTAATCCTTTAGTAGCCTTGTGGCCACATAGAAAGCGACAGGTCTATTTAAGTGTAACTACCTATTTAGCTCGGTTGCATAAAAACCGATCTCAGGATCTGCCACCTCTGATATTTAATTAAAACAGTAGAATAAAACAACACAATGTCAGTGTATGTCACATATTCATAATATATAGCCTGGTAATAAGTTAAGAAATTTTATTAAATTTTGGTTGTTTTGGTAGTGTGGTGGTAGTGTATTCATTTAAGAGAAACACCTATACTTATGCTGCACGGTACATGGAGCACATTAAACAGAGCGTTTTAGTCATCAACAATAAAAAAATAAAGCATCTAAAATAAAATTCAACAATAAAAATATTTCTATAACTAATATAAAAAGTTTTAAAATTACCCTTTGAGTTGTTGATAAGATATTATTTGTTTAATAATTTTAAATAACCGGGTAAAAGTCAATCAATAAGCTTGGTGTTGCTTGAACAGTTATGTCATGTTATGGCTCTAATATTCCGAGAAACAGCGACTGTACTAACTTTACGGTAAAGCTAGGATAACCATAGCCGTAAGGAAAAGTACTACAAGGCCTATTTAGCGGCATATTTTATTGCTTTTTCGTTGCTGTTGATTACTACATCCTAGCGCAAAACTCATCCCTGGAAAATCTAGATATCGATCAAAAATGTTAAAACCAGAAAATTAAACCGGTATGAATTAATTGCTAATTTGTTGTTGAAGTTTTATGCCAAGGAATGCTTATTTCTTACTTACTTAATGGTTTTTATCATCCTTTAATGCAAATCTTATCCCTGTCGAAATAAACCTAATGCAGTTTGTAACGAATATATTTGCCTACCACATAGGGTGGTATATATGATTATAAGGGGTTAAAAATTGGCGACAGAAGCTACTGGGGTGAAGATAGGGCAAGAAAAAAACTTATGCGAATGGCACTTATGGTTTATTTGGAGAACTGGGGTCATGGATAAGTCGAATAGCAAGGGGTCGGATTGGGGCAGCTACAAAAAAATGAAACAAGGGGGTACTTACATAATTTTCCTGGACAAATGAACAAACAAAACACAGGAAGGACCTCTAGCAATTTAAAATGTACGCCGCTTCTTAGTATCAAATTATAACGATTACCACTAGTTGTAACTATTGAAATAATTAATAAAAATAAAAAATATATCTTTTTAAATGAAATTAAAAAAGGGGTTAGAAAGTCAAGGGAAATAAACAAAATGGTTAAAAAAAATAAACATTTATTGTGTCTTACCACAAACAGTTACAAAAAACATGGACAATACAAAAATACTATATGAATAGTTACAAAAGTTAATGCAAAAATAACAAAAAGAAACACTTACCATTGTTACTGGGCTCTAATTTCTAACACAAATAAAATATTACAAATACAAAATTATCTTTTTAAATGATGAAAGCAATTATTAATCACAATGCTTATTTCTACTTTTCCTTTAAAATTTAAACAAAAAAGTTACCTGGATTGCACTGGGTTTTTACACAAAAATACTGGGGGTGAAAACCAGACTTCACTGGAATCTGCCACATGTACAAATAGACTGCATCTACAACAAGAACAACGACCAGGGACAAACAAAAATGACGTTGAAGTGGCACTGAAACACAAACTTTAGACTCTGCTTCTTAAAATAACAGGAAACTGGAACATGTGGATATTTTTCAAAATCTCACTTAAAACTCTAACCATTAAAACTGAACAATTAGACTGCTACTTGACTTTACTACACACTAGATTTCTATGAAAAGTGCGAAGAATGAGAGAACAATACAAAATCGAGGTAGAATTTTGGACAAACGCTAGAAGCAGCTGTCAACGCTGACAACGCCTCAGTGAGAGTGAAAAAAATTATCTTCAAAATTCATTCGCTTAACTTGGCATAAACAAAACACTTAACGGGAATATTTATTTGAAACACAGAATATGAAACGCAAAAGAATGCCGAGAAAATACGCATCTGTAAAATATAAGCAGACTATAAAATGGTTTATATTAACTCTAGCGATGCAAATAAAATTATTAAAAACACTTTTGGGTATTTTAACTTTTACGAAAGAAAACTTAAGTACACTGAAATTATTCTTCAATGTTTTAAATATATACGAGGGGATTTCAATTTAATACATATAAAGTATATACCAAGGAAAATGCAAATGCTAAAGGTTTATAAAAAATAATATATCATTTGACCCTAGATTTCAGCTCAGAAAGGTTTTTGCTATATTCATTGTATAGACCAGATAATATTTCCCTTAAGCTACAACAGCCATTTAATATGACAGCTACGAGATATAGTTCATATGTTAGTGCTAAATTCCTGGTTATTTAAAGTACCCCTCACACCATGTGCTACCGATCTCAATCGCATAAATTCACAAACAATGTTATAAGACAAGTAAAACCCATGCATATTTCATTTTTAATTTATTGCTGTAGTTCTGAGCCACTAATTTACCATCTTCCGAGAAACAATGAGTATTGTAGCTTCCGAGAAACAATGTGTGTTGTAGATTAAGTATGAAGGTATTTTAATGAATTTTTGTGTTTCTAAAAAGGGTGAAGCAATAAAAAATAATTTTTTCCTGAAAAGCATAAAATTGATCATAAGTATGTAATAAACAATTTAAGGTTAAACTTTAGCAACGATCCTACAGACCAACAACAGGACTTGTTACAATACTACAACCTGAGATAGGCAATTAAAATAATACATATGACAGTCACTTTACCTACGAAAAACTGCTAGCAGCCATTTCATTATAATAATTAATTCATGCGTAGAAGTTTTAAAAATATCTAAGCTGTGGCACAAAGTAAAAGTGGTCGTACTTCTAAAACTAGATAAAGCACCCACCAAAGTAAATTCTTGATCAGTTTTATTGCTTTGACACACTTTCACACTTCCAAATTTGTAGAATAAATAATACTCAACAGAATCTCCACCTTTATAAATAATAGACTAATACTAGAGCAGGCTGGATTCAGAGCTGTAAAGTATTGCCGCAGCGAAATCCTGAATCTTATACAGTAAATCGAGAATAGCGTTGTGGAAACAAAAATAACGTGTGTAAATTATTTTTGTTGTTTGTTTGTGTTTATATGACTGTGGATACTAAATCCATTCGCCAAGTGTGCAACTTACATTGAGTTAACTACCACGTATGACACCGTTAACTACCAAAAATTACTAGTAAGTGTATATGAAATAACCAAGGACTTCAGACTGATCTACCTGCTGAAGTGTATCCTTTAGAATTATCGGTTCTGTTCCAATACAATTCACGAAAAACTGCTGAAAAAATCAGAGAAATAGAATGCCTCGAGGAAATGTGCTCGCACTTTTTCTATATAATACTGACGCTAACTACTTGCTAGATCACTTTGATACGAGGCGCTTTATTTATGTTAATGATACGGCGGTTACTACATGGGGGACAGCTTTTTGTAGAAACATATCTACAAGACGTAGACGTAGAAACCAAACTATACTATAAAAAATGAGCAGATTCCTATAGAAAAAATTTGTCAAGACCAAACCCAAAGACAACAGTCATGCGCTTATCACCTGAACAACCATTAAGCCTGAAAAAAGCTAAACATAACAAGGCTTAAACAGTTATTAGAGAAAATTAATGGGAAAAAAACCCCGTAGTTGGTTGTATATCATCGTTAAAAAAAACACAGAAGTTAAAACACTTCACACATGTGTATTGTGGTATAAAAAGAAATATTTAAAACTTTATAAAAGTGTCAACATTTAAGTTCTGGCAGAACGTTTTAGATCTGAACAGTTTATCCTCAGTGTCTTGTGTACTTGTAGCTAACAATAAAGTTGTCTATAAGACCTCCATGTATGGATTTACAGCATTCCAAATGTTACATTAAAAAATAATGTTTTGACTCTAGGTCGATGGCAGTGGATAGATTTTTTAAAATTAGTGGATAATTTTGTTATTTGGGACCTGAGAGGCCCCACACTTGTACTTGTATACTTAATTTCGCCTATCCGCTGCGCTGGAGAGTTTACTCGGAAATATTAACCTCCTCCTCAATCCTTTAGCCCTTGTCAGGGCGGAGTGACACCCTAAATATTATTAGTCTGCTGTCTCCATTGACCGCGATCTTGTGCCATATGGACGGCTTCATGTAGGGATTTTCCCACCAAACTCTTCATTTGGTCTACCCATCGTATTGGAGATCTTCTTCTTGGTCTTCGGCCTTCTACCTTACCTTCTACTACCAATAGTTCCATGGTGCCCGTTCTTCTAGCTATGTGGCCGAAGTAAGTAAATATTAACCACACGACAAAAAATTGTAAAACAGACGTTGTAGGAAATCGTATTTATAACAATTTCAGTCCCTACCGTTTTTGTTGAAAAGTTGTAAATAGCGTAATTATTGAGCAAAAACGGTTCTCTTTTAAATTCAAGATGGCGGGTAACGCAAACTGGGATTTAGTCACGATTTTAAATTTAAACTGCTATCAACCCCTCCCCCCGCTAAAGGGTAGAATAATAAAATTTGGGGTAGCTCGCCATGCAAAATTAGGACTTTTTATCTAACCCGATTCGACTAATGATAAATGAGGAAAATAATCAAAATATCGATATCAAAAGACGTATTGCTCAGTCACTTTTCAAACAAATAAAGAAACGTGATACCAGTCTCTACCTAGGAATACAAATGTTGTACATATCTATTTATTACCTTGTTTTATGACTTGGAAGGAACTTTCAAATCAAACAATATAAAAACCATTGAGAGGTTTGAGATGCGGTGCTATCGTCGAATATTAAGAACAAGTTAGTGTTACAGTTGTTAGTGAGTGACAAAAGTATTAAGGCGAATGGGGAAAAGGCCTGAAATAAGAGGTTCCATAAAATAGAGAAAATTGGAATACTTAAGCTATGTAATTTGGGGACAAAAATAAACATTGCTACACAATATAATGCAGAGAATTATTAACGTATGAAGAAACAAAGGGAATTAAGGCCTATTTCTTCCATTAAATATTGCATATTATGTGTGGATATTTGTAGAAATAACACAAATCTGATACTGTACTTTATCTTCTTCTTAACGTGCTCTATCCGTTGCGAACGTTGGCTATTAACATGGCAATTCTGATCTTGTTTGCAGAGCTTCTGAATAGTTCGACCGATATGAGCCCGAACCACTTCCGCAGATTTTGGAGCCACGACTGTCTTCTCCTGCCTGGCCCCCGCTTACTCTCTATTTTCCCCTGGACAATCAATTGCAGTAGATGGTACTTATCGTGTCTCCATATATGGCCTAGATATTCAAGCTTTCTTTGTTTAATTGTGCTCACGATTTTTTTTCACGAGTCAAACAGCTCTTGCTGTTTGACCCCAGTATAGGTTTGCCACAATTCGAATGTCCTTGTCGTCAATACCTGTCTTTCGCAGAATATCTATCAATTGTTTATGATTGACATTGTTAAATGCTTTTCTAAAATCCACAAACCACAAATACACCTGGAGAGCGAAAACTGTTTCTCTAGGTCCAAGTTATTTCCGAAAACCAAATTGGGATCTATTAATATTTGACTCACATTTATCATATATTCTTTTATGGATGATCTTAGTTAACGCTTTAGTGACATGATTGATCAAGCTTATAAGCCGGTAGTCATCACAGATCTGGGCATTTGTTTTCTTCGGGATGGTAATAAATATTGACTGCAGCCAGTTATTCGGGATTTTACCGCTATTATATATGTTGTTAAAAAGTACAATTAGATTATCAAGGAACTGTTTGTCTGATTTGCATAGGATCTATAATATTTCGCAGGGTACATTGTCCGGACCTGCTGACTAATTGTTTTTTAGTGTTGCAATGGCATCTTCTATCTCCGACTTAAGGATTGAAGGTCCTGTTTCTCCTTCTCCATATAGGTAATCATCAGTCCTGTTAGATGCAAATAATTTTTCTATGTATGATTTTCATGTTTCTAAGATCGTTGTTGGCTCCGAGATAAGATTTCCATAGCTATCTTTTATGGTGTTGGGTGACTTATTGAATTTCCTCTTGTTTGTCATTTATTTTATTTTTTTGTGCATATTTAAACTGTCGTATTTACGTTCGTATTGTTCTATTTCCGTGCATTCGTAGAAAAACCTTTTTTTTTCTTATTGAATTTACGTCTCTAATCCATCATATCCATTATCTCGTCAGACATCCATTCTTTCTTCTTCTGTCTGTCACGCTTTAATAGACTCACGCATGTTGTTTGGATTGCTTCCCTCGATTTATCCCATTTCTCGATTATGTCCGACGTGTTCTCGTTAATTTCCTTTATTTTAAAATCATGAATGTGTTGCTTGTGTAAGTCCATTTCAAATAGGTAAAGAAATAATAAATAAGACTTACTCACAATCAATTTAATTTAACTATCAGACGACCGGTTTCGCTTTCTACAATATGCAAAGCATCCTCAGGTCTCGATACAAAGTTAAACAAATGATGCCGGTACTCTATTAATAGATGGATGGTAGAACATGGTTGAAACTACTTTATATTGTTGAATGGAGAACTCTGCAATTACTGTAAAACAACTGCAGTGATAGTATTGAGTTCTCCATTCAACAATATAAAGTAGTTTCAACCATGTTCTGCCATCCATCTATTAATAGAGTACCGGCATCATTTGTTTAACTTTGTATCGAGACCTGAGGATGCTTTGCATATTGTAGAAAGCGAAACCGGTCGTCTGATAGTTAAATTAAATTGATTGTGAGTAAGTCTTATTTATTATTTCTTTACCTATTTTTCCTTTATTTTCTTTCCTAGTTGTTCTCGTACTTTTATTTCGGTTTCTGGGTTAGTGAGTTTTTTAATATCGATTGTGTTTAAATTAGATCTTTTCTCGAGCCGTTTTACTGTTATGACCATTCTGCATAACAACAAATTGTGGTCCGTAGGAACATCGGCACCTGGGTACGTTTTTGATGATTTTATCATGTTTTTATATCTTGTTGGTACTGCTATATATTCTATCTGATTCCTTATGATGTTGTCAGGTAAGTCAGCGGGGAATGTCCATGTGTAAAGTCGACGTTTGGGGAGCTTAAAGAGTATATTACTTAACAACAGGTTATATTACTGGCAGAAGCATATGTCTATTACCTCTATCGTTTCTCTCCCCTAGGCCGAAGTTTTCCACGATCTCATTCACCTTGCCTTTGCCTACCTTTGCATTGAAATCTCCCATCACTATTGTTAGTTCACGTTTTTTTGTCAGTTTAATCAGGCTTCCCAGTTGTTCATAGAATTCTTCGCTGGTTGTCTCATCTTTATCTGCGGTTGGCGCGTATACCTGAAATATGGTAATATATACCGGTGTTGCTCGAATTTGTAGAAACATTATTCTATCTGAATGGGGAGTGAAAGATTTTACTGCCGAATCAATATGTGGGACAACTATTATTGCGGTGCCGTTTCTGTGATGTGTTGTGTTGTTTCCAACATAATAAACTTTATATCCAAGTATATTGCATTGTCCAGAGTTTTCCAGTGTTTTTTACTAATTTCCAATATATTAATTTTTTATCTTTTCATCGCTTTTACCATGCTATGAGTTTTTCCGCTGTCGTACATACTTCGTACATTCCAAGTTCCAATCCTTAGGTGTTGATGACTTGCTTCCTTTTTTAGGGATTTCGCTGGCTGACGTCCTCTTGGGTCTTGGGATCCGATTACCATGATCAGTAATGTTTATGTTATCGTAGTGTATTGCCATGATAACTTTGCCTTCCCCATTGCAGTACCACAACCATTCAAACTGCTGACTTACTAATGATTGCTGCTGCCCTTTATCAGGGAATCACTGGGTAATCACTGGGTAAAATTTTCGCCATATCTGGCTACCTTCGCTAAGTTTACCCTCCAGACCAATGCAGTTATCTAGAATCATCTCCCGTCTATGATGCTCAATGTGGTCGTTCCAATAAAAGGTACTACCTCTATAACACAACCCTATACCCCACTGTACTTTATATATTTATGTATTTATTTATGTATTCATTCTAAGAAAATATGGCTCGGGATCAACTATGAGCTTGGTATATAAAAAATGGCTAACGTGAAATAAAAAACATCTGTTTATTTAAAATAGATAAAAACATAAATGAATGAATTAATAAATGATAAACATAAAAATCAAAATTTTAAAGATATGGTATAAATGACGCAAACGATTGAATATAATTAATATAGAAACAAACTTGTAATTAGAAAGAAAATCCTGTAGAATTTAAAAATATAGTATTGGCAAGAGCCCGTTTTTCAGGAAAAACTTGAATCTCGTTAAAAATCGACCCTGTTTACATCATGAAAGCTATCTCTGGTGGCGATTTAATAATGCTTCAGTTGAGTTTTCGATATCTCGTTGGAAAAAAAATTGGCATCAGTGACAAATTACCGTTTTCATTCGAGGAATGATTAAATTTTCATTGATAAAAAAATACTCGTTTGTCAAGATTTTGTGTTTGGACAGATTAGACATATATTTTTTTACTTAAAAGCATGTCGTATTATATATCGTTTAGTCGTTTAGCAAAACGTACACTGCTAAATGTGATAGAATTTATTTGCAAATAAATTCAATACATTTTTTTAGTAAATCTGTTTTACGTAATAAATAACAATAATAAAAGCTAAGACCGCATGTAACCAATAGCTATTTATTGTTTAATAAATGATTGTGGAAACGGAACGACATTTATTACCATAGGCATTTAATACAGAATATACTCACTGCTGCATTATTAGTGGTGGTTTCTTCAAAAATTTGTTTGCATTTATAAGGTTTAAAAATAAAACTTTTTCTCTATTTATACTAAGTATGCGCTCAATTTGAATAGTGAACAATCTACAATAAAGAGGTTCTGAAACATGTCCAGGTTTGAAACTCATCTGTACATGTTCTTTTTCTTCTTCTTCTACTTTTTTGACCTTTACCCATATCCTCCAGGTTTACATGTATTGTTATTTTTATTGAATTCCGCTCAGGTTATAATATAAGTAAGACAATACAATAAAAGTATAAACTTTTCTCGCTCGGGGTTAGCTTCCAAACTTTGCACACATCAAAAATGATAACAACGGATATAGTAGAAGCAACTAAGACTGGAAAAAAAAGTTTATGAGGTTAACTTAATATTGAAGGTAGAAATAAAGTTACATAAAATGTTTATTATATTTTCATTATTATTTGTAAGGATTTTGTAAATATTTATGGAAGTTGGTAGGAAGTTTAGTTTTTGATAATTCAGGATATAAGTCGAAACGTGGATTTTGATTAATTTGACATTTCAATAAAATATGAGATTTCTACATTCTAAATAAAGATCCTCCTTGATTCCAATTCGGAATAGATAAAGAGATTGCAACAACTCGCCTCACGCGCGGACACTAAGTTATACACTATACCATCTGTCGGATGACAACAAAGGCGTGGTATGCTCAAGTGGAGATGAAAAAATTCGTTTGTAACTTCCCTTTTAAATGGTGTTAACTGGGCACCAGGCAGACTTACCCCACGGCCCACAACTAAAGTAGACTACAATTACAAACCTACTAAATTGTTGCAACACTAAATCAATGATATGTAGAACAAGGAAAATAAAACGACACCTTACTTATAAATTATATATTAACAATAAATAAACCAAAAATAAATTTAGCCCGTAAAAAATATAAAATAATTAATAATAAAATAAACCATACAAATGTAACACTAAATCAAACACTAGGATAACATAGTAACCAGTTTCGCCAAAACAAGTTATAAGCGTCGCGTGAGCTCATGAGTAACGCTGTAGCACATAAATAAAATCATATAAAACAAAAATGCACTAGGTACTACTTACAAATAAAATCTAAATTGGTATAGAGCTACCAACATTAACAATTAGCAAAGTGCTTGCAATAAAACTAAAAAGGATTCGGCGATTTGTTCGTAAGTCCATAAAGTGGAGAAAATTACAAAGAAGGTAACCATGAAAAACTACGTAATAAAAAAATGGAATAAAATGAAAATAAAACCTAACTTCTGGCCAGAAGAGTTTTAATTAGGTACAGGTTTCAATACCAACTTTTTTACAGCGTATCTATTACCAATAAATACTGGCTACACCTATCGATTAGGTGGTTTACGGCCTATAAATCACACTGATGTTATATTTCATTGTCTGTAGAATGGTAGCTTGGAACTATGTCCCTTAAAATACAACATGAACTTGACAACCTCACAAAATATGCCTACAGCAACACTTAAATCTATCCAAGTTCTATAACATAAGATTAGGCCGATATCCCCAACGGGGGTGATATATACAATACCAATTGCCTGGTAACTTGTTTCACTTTCCACTATATATCAAAAACGACTGTTAAAGTGACGTACCGCAAAACCATACTTTGTCAGAGTAAAAAGGGTACGACCCAAATATCAATAAAATGGGAGAAATGAGAGCACAATCTGTTTACTATAACGACTTTTGCATATTATGAGAGAGTGGAGTAATCTTACTGGCAGAAATATTTTGTTATTTTATTTAGATTGTTGAATTATTAAAACGTATCAAGGTGATGAGCAATGACCCGTTCTCATGCGGATAATTCTAGTTAAATGTCTCCTAGTTATATATGGGAATGTATTGAACCATAGTATAGTGTAGATTTGCTTATTAATTTTGAAAAAAATTATTAGTTTCTACAATATTCTTTATACTATTCAGCTACCCAGTTTTTTTTTTACTTTTTGTAAAGCACAAAAAATGTTTATTCGTTTGTAACCATTGTCATCAAAAACTACATAAGCAACCCCTAAAATTAGTATTTCCACCACCAAGAAAAAAACCAGTACATTCTGCTAGAATACATATAGGTAAAAAAATAAAAAAAAAAAAGATAACACCAGATTTTAAAACGAATAACAATTTAGGCAAATATATTAAGAACAACAACAGCCAAAACAAAAAGCACTCACATAGTGGTGTATACAAACTTTAATGTAGCAGCTGCCCAAAAACTTAATTTAAACTAGTAGAACGTCTAACAACCGGATAGCACAAATTTAATAATAGAAAAAACAGATCGAACGTAAGCACTTCACCTTGTCGACCATATTCATGCATTTAGTGACCAATTTCAAAGTTTTAACAAAAAAAATATAGGCCTTAGGCTACCTTGACATCTTGAATGTTGCCTGTTCGAGCCCATTTTAATTTAGATAAAGAAAAATAAGAATACCACAGCTAAAACTGGCATTGTCAATGTAACATAATTGCTATATATTTTCTACCAGACAGCACTTACACTGAAAGGACGGCTGAAACGACCTACCTGCAAGGACGGCGGTGGTCTATTTGACCATTTCTTGCTTTCGGGTGGTTGCAATTAACTAGAAATTCATTGAGAAATACATTTTTTTAAAAATACATAATAGATTCATAGTAAACAAACATTTTGTTTATAAAGAAGTATTATTTACGCGCATTGTAAGCATTGATTACTTACAATATTGTTTCTGTTCTTGGACACTTGCCACAAATTCTTTTTTTACAGTTGTCACACAAATCACTAGTTTTGTTATAATAAGATGATGTTTTGCACTTTTTTCTTTTTCTCTTTCTTTTATCTCTATAATTGGAGGCACTCAATACGTTTCCTTGATTTGCCGATGAAGATATGTTGGTTAAGCCCATAGTTAGTTCTTCTACGAGATCCAAGATAAATTTGCGACGGGAAACTTTCTTGTCCGTGACAGCTTTGTAAATAGACCAGGCATTGATTGCAGCCTTTAACACTACAGAAAGTCAAAAGTCTTTCATGTGGAGGAAGAGTGTTATCTTTTCCTAAATAGGGAAAACCATTGGGGAGATATCGAGAATCTACATCTCTATCCAGCCAGAACTTGATTCCAAACTTATCTGGTTAGTTAGCTATAAATTGTGTAAATCTGCACCCTGCCTTTGTTGGAAAAAATTGTTTATCAATTGTTATGTTTTCGTTAGGTATAAAACATGATTGACAATTTGAAATAAATCGCTTGTAAACCTTTAAAATAAGACAAAATTTATCGCCCTGAAGTCTTTGGCGGATGAAGTCCCTGACAAAGACATTGTCTTTGAAAAAATCAGAGGTCCCCACTTTGTTGACCACAAGCTCTTCAGACCAAAATTGTTTTGTCCTAAAATTCCACGAGCATACAAAAGCCCAACACACGCTTTAATTTCTTCTAGTGAAATTTTGCACTCTTCAGTTTGCAATTGTCGAAGAAGCCTTAACTTCTGTGCACTGTTCTATGTGTTTCAAAATATATTCGTCAATGAATAAGTGAAAAGCACTTGAAACAGATCTGATAATAATTTTAGTTTTTAAATATAATGTGGGTCCAGAAGGGTCCTTCAGAATATTTCGTTTAGTTGAACTACCTCGAAGAGGAGTGTTCAGATTGATTTTTTTCACAAACGGTACCATCAGGAGACGTTTTCGCATCAATGATAGATGTCGAAGGATTTTAAAGATCTTCGTTTATCACAGGCTTCATTATCGGAGTTATCAGTGTTCTCATCACTGGAGCTTCCCGAAGACGGTTAAAAATTTTCATCGCCACTGTTATCGCTGCCAAAATTAGTGCTTCAAATTCTGCATTGTCTTCAATATTTCCTAAAACATCTTGAACGTCAGATATACTTTTAGATAATTGTTCTAGTTTCCGGTAAATAATCCAAAGCTTGTTGCTGAGTACGACCACGACCACGATTTGAGCACATTTTTGAAAATCAATCTTATAAGAGACTGTCACCGACAACTTTTAGGCCGTCCGCACATGAAGCTACTAAAAAGAAACTAAACTAGTTGGTAACTAGAATTACCAACTGTTTACTTAACTGTGACTCGCACACTACGCTACTGAAAATTATAGAAACGAGTCACTTCTTGCCTGCACGAGTAGGTTTGTTATAGGGTGTTTAAATTTTAACATTTATATTATATTATTGAGTGTTATTATCGCGTTAAAAATGTCAAGTGACTCAAGTGATGGAGATATTATTCTTTATTATTATAATAGAAGACCTAAAATGCAGAAAAAAGGAGGTACTGGGTTCATCCCTACATTGCAAACAATATAAATTGTTTTTCCACTTCTTGACCTAATTTAATATTAAACGACTGTTCTACCAATTTCGCGTGTAAACTTTAAAAATTTCACAACAAACTAGAAACTAGTCACCAAGCGACCTGCACGTCATATACCTCACACGTGCATATACCTCACAAGATGGCGTCCGATAGTCAAGTCGCAGTTTTAACAGCGGAACTAAATAAACTAAAAAAGCAGGAATTAATTGACATATTAGTGAATTTAAAGTTACCACTGTCCGGTTCTAATCCTCAGTTATCAGAATACGTTAATAAATTAACACAAACAGTGCAAAAAGGTATCAAAGCTTTCAATGTCGAACATAACCTAGACGTTATTGTGTGTGAACAGTGTATAAAGACCAACATGGAACTTACTACAATAAAAAGTGAACTCGCAGCAGTAAGTAAACTATCATTCCATCTAGAAAAACGTACGGAAGAGCAACAAGATTTAATTTCTTTATTAAAAGATAAATATAATAAAAATTCAGCCATGTCCATTCCTACGTCATCAAGCGAAAAATTTATAAATAAATCAAGCCCAACCAACTCAGGTTCTATCAGTCAAGAACCCATTAAAATGTCATTAAACAAAAACACAAGTCTACCTCATTCATACATGAGTGATAAACAAAAAGAAAATAAAAACAATCTAAAAACAGGACACTCATCTTGGAATACCCAACCAAAAAAAGAAAACAAATACAAACCGATAATTGGAAACAACGAATCGTCTACTGTAAACACTATTCCTAGACAAGGTCATGTACATGTGTCCCGCATTGGTGTTGATATGAAAGCCGATGATCTTCTAAAATTTTTAGGTGAGACGGTACCCGATATTACTTTTAACTGCGTCGAATGGCATAGAACTGACAAATATTCCACATATAAGGTATCTTTCCCTTTCGATAAAATTGACGAAGTCTACAGTCCTAATATTTGGCCCAATGGAGCTGCCGTTAGGAGATTTAACTTCAACAGAAATTTTCAGCACAAAAAGAAGACGGAGGAAGAAACCTAGAAGCTTCTACAAACTTTCATCAAAATAAACAAATTCGAAAGGGTACGGTAAGCATGTTTCATGTTAATTTGCAGTGTATTTCAAATAAAGTCGATATGATCAATGCTTATCTTGCGGATCAAAAATTATATGACGTCATATGTTTTTCGGAGCACTGGCTAAGTGAAGAAAATTTAAAATTAATTAACATCTCCGGATTCTCATTAGCTAATTTCTTTTGTAGGGTAAAAAAGAAACAAGGCGGAGTTGCAATTTATATAAAAGAAAATCTTATGTATTCTTCTCTTAATTTAAATGAATATAATGTAGAGCAAAGTTCTGAGTTTTGTGCAATTTATGTACCTTTAATAAAAACCAATATTTTAACTGTATACAGATCGGGTAAGGGTGACTTTGACTTATTTTTGGTGAATTTTGAAAATGTCATAACATCCTTGCTTAGTAAAGCTGACAAACTAATCATACTTGGAGATTTTAATATAAATTTTAAAATTGAATCTGACCATCTTTTTGATATTCAAAATCTATTAACATCTTTTGGTCTAAAAATAACTATACACGATTATACTAGAATCACATCCCAGTCCAGAAGTTGCATTGACAACATTATGACAAATTTTTCTGAAAATATATATAAAGTGGGCGTATTTGAACCTTGTTTTTCTGACCATCGAGCTCAATTTTTATTTATTGACTCAGAGCATAAAGTTATTGACACTAATCAAATATTTCAACGGTTTATTACTTCTTCTGGTTTACAGAAGCTTAAACGTGCGCTAGCTATTACAAACATGGACTTTTTCTACGATATTAATAATGATCCTGATTCTTTGACAGTCTTTCTTACCGAAACTTATAACAATTTAATATTACAGTATTTTCCACTAAAAAAAGTACGACAAATGACTGAAAAAGCACCTGTGCAATGGTTTAATAATGAATTAAGGTCTAACAGATCTAATATTTCTCTTATCAAACACATTGCAGAGGCCACTAAGGATCCCGATTTGTTCAAAGTATATAAACAACAAAAAGTTGAATATAATCGGCAATTAAAAATTGCTAAAAAGTCAGCTTACTGTAATTTTATTACTAATTCCAATAATAAACCTAGAGACTGCTGGAAAATAGTAAATTTCGAAAGAAACTACACTAAATCCAGTTCGGTACAACCTGATCTACCTCCAAACGAAATGAATCAATTTTTTAGTACAATTGCAGAGAATATAATTACATCTCTTCCCACCATTAACATCGATGTCCTCGTCAATTATAGAAATTATCCTTCTCCGAGCAAGTCATTTTTTTTTCGGCCCGTTCTGGAAGAAGAGGTCTCTCAAATAATAAAGTCGCTTAGTAATTCTAATTGTAGGGACGTTCACGAGATTAATAGCAAAATTTTAAAAGAAACTTACCAAATAGTTTTAACACCTTTTACTCATCTTATTAATTTAATTCTATCCACCGGAGTATTTCCAGAAGTACTAAAATACTCAAAAGTACTACCAATCTACAAAAAAGGTGATTCCTCAAAAATTGACAATTACAGACCCATAAGCATTGTTTCTACTTTTGGGAAAGTGATTGAAAAGGTTATCAAACAACAATTTTATTCCTATTTTGAGTCAAATAATTACTTTAGCAACTCACAATATGGATTTAGAAGTGCTCGTTCTACTACGAACGCGGTATTTAATGTTGTGAGCGAGGTGATTGAGGGGCTTGAACGCGGCAATCGCATAGCAATTTCTCTTTGTGACTTATCAAAGGCTTTTGACTGCGTTTCACACGACATTTTGCTCCACAAATTAAATTACTATGGAATCAGAGGTATCCCTCTTAAGCTTATAACTTCTTATCTATGTGGCAGACACCAGGCGGTAGTGTCTAAAGGTCATCTCTCTGATTTTCTATCCGTAAAACATGGAGTCCCACAAGGTTCGGTCTTAGGACCTCTTTTGTTTATTATTTATGTCAACGATCTGCCTAAATTCATATCTCCGTACAAAACCATACAATTCGCAGATGATACGACATACGTTATATCAGGAAAAAATAATGATGATTTAAAAATGTCTCATGAGGAAGTTACTACTAAATCTAGCTCATGGTTTGCTGCAAACAAACTAAAACTTAATTCTGATAAAACGCAAAATATGGTTATATCTGCAAGTAATTTACACAATGATCTAGTTAACAAAGAGACTGTTAAACTATTGGGAATAACCATAGATAATCGACTCAACTGGTCTGCTCATATCTCACACCTTAAGAAACAGCTATCCAGTTCATTATTTGTTATTCGCCAACTAGCAAGGGTTGTCAACTTTGAAACATTAAAAATGACATATTTTTCTTTATTCCACTCTCACCTAAACTATGGTTTAATTATATGGGGCAATTCAACAAATGCACTTCAAATTTTTAGAATACAAAAGAAAGCTGTCAGGATTTTAGCAGGGGTTAGTTATCTAGAACACTGCCGACCTTTCTTTATCAAATTCAAAATTATGCCGCTACCTACTCTGTTGATATTTCAAGTTTTAACTCAAATTCACAGAAAACGTGCCCATTTAATAAAGCAGTCTGATGTCCATGTTCACAATACGCGAAACTGTCACTACCTACGAACAAATCGCTATAGATTAAGTCTTTCAGAAAAAAATAGTCTTAATTATAACTATTACAATATTTTACCAAAAAGTATAAAAGAGCTAAGCTGTAGTAGTTTCGATAAAGTTATAAAAAAATATCTTTTAAAACATTGTTTTTACTGCTCAGAAGAATATATGACTCATTGCAGAACATCCACTGAACTGCTTACCGTAACTTTGCCATAAATATTTTTCTGTTTAATAAGTTTTCATGTTTGTATTATTTATCTGTTTAATATGTTTTCATGTTTGTATTATTTATCTGTTTAATATGTTTTCATGTTTATATTATTTAATGTTTTATCATTTAATACTATGTATGTTTTTTTTTGACTTGCTACAAACAATATTTGTATATGTTATGTAGTTAAATAAATACTCTACTCTACTCTACACGTCCAGTCTGCTGTCGACTGATTACTGATGCATTAGAGACCGGTTACTAACTAGTAGCGCTGTGTGCGGATACTCATTAAAATACATGGACAGTGACTACTAAGCAACTGATTGGTAACTAAAGTTACCAACTGGTTTCTGTTTAGTAGCTTCATGTGCGGACGGGAGGGTAAACTAGCTCGCGTCCGCAGAAGAATTCTGCACGTGCCCTCTGGTTAACACTAAATGAGATAGAACGAACAGGCTGCCAAACTATCCAACGATCTCCTGGCCAATACACAACTGCGTACATGAACGCCCAACCAGGAAACGGTTCAATGACTAGAACTCTTGGACCCATTGTCCGGATTTGTTAGATAAATATTGAAGGCATTAGCCGATCCAAAATCGAACTGCTGTCAAACATACTACTTTCTAACGACATCGACTTGGTAGTTATACAGGAAACCCATGCTCTGAACGAACAACAACTCGCAAGTAGAGGCAAAATTCCAGGCTATGATCTTCTGGGAGCAACCTATCACCATGCTTATGGTACCGCCAACTACGTAAAAAACTCCGTAGAAAACGCTCACTTCGTATCTTCCACCACGCAAGATAATATACGTTTGATCTTTTCCAAAATAGGCGAAATCGAAGTGACAAATGTTTATAAACCCCAAAGTATTACATGGCCAAGCCACGTCATAGACATAAGGCCCCATCCAGCCATCTATTTAGGTGATTTTAACAGCCATCATCAAGAATGGAAATACAGAAACAACGATGAAAACGGGGAGACACTGTTAGACTGGGCAGAGAGTAACCACCTGCATCACGTCTTCAATGCCAAAGACCGGGGCCCTTTTAAATCAGCGGCATGGAAACAAGAGTACAATCCAGATTTATGTTTTGTGAGCAAAAACCAGAAAAGCTACCCCTTACCAACCAAGAGAAGAGTACTTCATGACTTCCCGCATAGCCAGCACAGGCCGATCATTATTGAGATTGGTATCCAAATCCCACTAGTTACAACCATTCCACGACCACGCTGGAACTTTAACAAAGGTAACTGGCCCGCCTCTACCAATGAACTCGATAAAATCTTACGATGGATTCCACCAACATACAAAAATTATGAAAGGTTTAGAGGGGCAATAATTGCTACAACAAAGAAACACATTCCCAGGGCCATCGTAAGCAATACATACCAGGATGGAGTGAGGAAAGACAAAACCTCTACGAAGAATATCTTGAAACCGGTGAAAGTGACATTGCGGACGAACTTCTCCTGAGCCTTGATGTAGCAAGAAGCAAGTTAGATTTCAAAAAGTCTAGCCGTAAAGCGTGGTCGCTCCTAAGAAAACTCGGAAGTGTTTAGCTGAACTACCTCGAAGAGGAGTGTTCAGATTGATTTTTTTCCACAAACGGTACCACAGCAGACGTTTCTGCATCAATGATAGATGTCGAAGGATTTTAAAGATTTTCGTTTATCACAGGCTTCATAATCGGAGTTATTAGTGCTCTCATCACTGGAGCTTCCCGAAGGCGGTTAAAATTTTTATCGCCACTGTTATCTCTGCCAAAATTAGTTGCTTCAAATTTATTATATATATATTTTTATAAAACATAAAAATATATATAAATATATATATATATATATATATATATATATATGTATATATATATATGTATATATATATATATATATATATTTATATATATATACATATATATTTATATATTTATATATATATATATATATATATATATATATATATATATATAGAGGATATAAGAATTCGTATTTACCTTAAAGTTTATTTTATCCTGCTCATGCAGAATATGTGGCTGGTTCCATTTCGTATAAATTTAAAGCAAAAAAACTGAGGCTGCTGAATTTTCAATGTGAGTGTATCTCGTGATAAGCACGTTTCAGATCTGAAGCGTAATATTAGCACGTGCCAGACTATAGCCTACTTGAATCTAGTGTGAAATTCGCTACCATTAGGAATATCTCTCTAAATCGAGCATCATTGTTCTTTGAGAGTTATTTGAAATATGAAGTTCTCTGTTACAAATATGATACACAACACAACGGCATTTATGTTGTATTATTAAAGAGACGTTATTTAGATTTTTTCTGTATGTAATAATAACAACTTTTAGCTGATTCATAATTTTGAAAAGAGTATAAAGATTATAAATATACAGTGCTAGTCAAAAGTCCGTTCTCCCCTTTGTATCTTTTGAACGGTTATACTTATAATATTGAAATTTGGAGGGAGGTAATAAACATACGTAGGCTTCTCAACTACTCATAACAGGTGACGTAATAGTGACAGATGACGTTACAGCGCCTTTGTGACAGATAATTTTAAATGGGACCTGATGGCAAGTGATACCTCGTTTGAAAGGTATTGTAAATATTTATTTAGTCATATTAATTTAATTTGAGTTTAAGCTTATTTTAATAAATAAATTAAATAAATACTAAAATTGTAGTTTTGCATTTAATTAATAAATATTAAAACCTCCGCCTCTGGTTACTTGTCAAAAAGTTGACGTTTTTCAATTCTCTAATTGTTTTTACGTCAACGTCAACTTTTTTAACAGTCAACCAGAGGCGAACGATAAATATTTATTGATTAAATGCGAAACTTCAATTATTTTAATAATCATACTAATTTTGTTTGGATTTAAGATGCTTCTGACGAATAAAAATTCTAACGTCCGCCTTTAGTTATTGGTCAAAAAGGTTGACGTTTTTTAATTCTCTAGTTGTTTTTAGTTTGCAAAAGCGTTTATAGCTTAATATTTAGTTTCTGTTTCTGCTTAGTTTAGTCAATTCTGTAGTTATTTTTAATTTGCAAATGCGTTTATACCTGAATATTTAGTTTTTTTATGCTTTGTTTAGTCAATTCAAGTTTAGTTAGTTAGTTAATTTAGTTTAGTTAATTATTCTTTACAAAGGCAGAATGGTACGTACTGCAGCCGACAAAATAGCAGCTGTGATAATTGGTGAATGTGAAAATAATTTCCATGCAGCGCAGCGGAACGTCTTTTTATTGAGAGGTACCCCGATCGCCCTATATCGAGATCTTATTTGAGAAAGCTTCTTTCTCAAATAAGAAAAAAATAAGACTTTTTATTGTATTGTAATTTATCGCTTTTAAACAAAGTAAAGTTACTGTGAGTGAGGTGTATCAAGAATAAATGATCTAATTTTCGTCGGAATTCTCAAGGATTCATTACATATCATCGTCTTACTCCTGTGACCTTAACAATAACGGTCATCATAGCATCAAATCAAATCGTAGCTGTCAACACCAGAAGTATCGAAAGTCACCAGTTCAAAGTAAGTCATTCGAACCACTTAATTAATACATTCTTTTTGCTGTATTCCTTTTACTACTCATAAAAATTATTATGCTCTCTATTTCAAGTTTACTCAAAATTAATTAGTAGGAATTTGACAAACTGATCACAAAATTTTTAAATTGTTTACTACCGTTTTGTCATAGCAAATTTTAGTTTTTTGGTTGTTTGTTTTTATTTGTATATTATAAAGATTTAAAATGACTGAAGACCAAGTTAAATCCATTAATTTCAAATGCAGTAATACCAAACGATCTTTAACGACATATGAAAATTTTTTAAATTAATACAATCATGAAACAATATAAGATTTTCGTTTATCACAGGCTTCATAATCGGAGTTATTAGTGCTCTCATCACTGGAGCTTCCCGAAGGCGGTTAAAAATTTTTATCGCCACTGTTATCTCTGCCAAAATTAGTTGCTTCAAATTTATTATATATATATTTTTATAAAACATAAAAATATATATAAATATAAAGTATAAAGATTATAAATATACAGTGCTAGTCAAAAGTCCGTTCTCCCCTTTGTATCTTTTGAACGGTTATACTTATAATATTGAAATTTGGAGGGAGGTAATAAACATACGTAGGCTTCTCAACTACTCATAACAGGTGACGTAATAGTGACAGATGACGTTACAGCGCCTTTGTGACAGATAATTTTAAATGGGACCTGATGGCAAGTGATACCTCGTTTGAAAGGTATTGTAAATATTTATTTAGTCATATTAATTTAATTTGAGTTTAAGCTTATTTTAATAAATAAATTAAATAAATACTAAAATTGTAGTTTTGCATTTAATTAATAAATATTAAAACCTCCGCCTCTGGTTACTTGTCAAAAACTTGACGTTTTTCAATTCTCTAATTGTTTTTACGTCAACGTCAACTTTTTTAACAGTCAACCAGAGGCGAACGATAAATATTTATTGATTAAATGCGAAACTTCAATTATTTTAATAATCATACTAATTTTGTTTGGATTTAAGATGCTTCTGACGAATAAAAATTCTAACGTCCGCCTTTAGTTATTGGTCAAAAAGGTTGACGTTTTTTAATTCTCTAGTTGTTTTTAGTTTGCAAAAGCGTTTATAGCTTAATATTTAGTTTCTGTTTCTGCTTAGTTTAGTCAATTCTGTAGTTATTTTTAATTTGCAAATGCGTTTATACCTGAATATTTAGTTTTTTTATGCTTTGTTTAGTCAATTCAAGTTTAGTTAGTTAGTTAATTTAGTTTAGTTAATTATTCTTTACAAAGGCAGAATGGTACGTACTGCAGCCGACAAAATAGCAGCTGTGATAATTGGTGAATGTGAAAATAATTTCCATGCAGCGGAACGTCTTTTTATTGAGAGGTACCCCGATCGCCCTATATCGAGATCTTATTTGAGAAAGCTTCTTTCTCAAATAAGAAAAAAATAAGACTTTTTATTGTATTGTAATTTATCGCTTTTAAACAAAGTAAAGTTACTGTGAGTGAGGTGTATCAAGAATAAATGATCTAATTTTCGTCGGAATTCTCAAGGATTCATTACATATCATCGTCTTACTCCTGTGACCTTAACAATAACGGTCATCATAGCATCAAATCAAATCGTAGCTGTCAACACCAGAAGTATCGAAAGTCACCAGTTCAAAGTAAGTCATTCGAACCACTTAATTAATACATTCTTTTTGCTGTATTCCTTTTACTACTCATAAAAATTATTATGCTCTCTATTTCAAGTTTACTCAAAATTAATTAGTAGGAATTTGACAAACTGATCACATAATGTTTATTACTACCGTTTTGTCATAGCAAATTTTAGTTTTTTGGTTGTTTGTTTTTATTTGTATATTATAAAGATTTAAAATGACTGAAGACCAATTTCAAACGCAGTAATGCCAAACGATCTTTAACGACATATGAAAATTTTTTAAATAAATACAATCCTGAAACAAATTTTTTAAGCCTAGAAAAACGGTATTAGGACATAGAAAAGTTTCGGGAAAATTTTGAAATCGTTCAAACGGAATTAAAAATATTACTTAAGGAATCGGATGAACTTACTAATTATCGTATAGAATTTGAGGAACAATATGTTAAAACATACGCAATGATCACACAGTTTTTGTCGGGTCGGATTACAGATTAAAATCGTCAACTGTGGATGATACACCACCAGAACCAATATTTTCTAGCTTTCCTAAATCGTCGTCGTCGGCAGAAATTTAATCTGCAAACAATATTGCATTAAATTTGGAATTTTGCAACACATTTCCCGGCAGCATCCTTCCAAGTGTTCCTCTATCTAGGTTTACTGGGGCCATAGACACGTGGCTAGGCTTTTTTGATGTATTTAATTCATTAGTTTATGAAGATAATAGCATTTCTCCCGTGAGCAAACTATTTTATTTGAAAAGTTGTTTAGAACGAGAAGCTGCTATCATAATATCTTCTATCGAATCTTCTGCTCAAAATTATGATGTCGCGTGGAATTTGTTACAAGAGCGCTATGATGATCGAAAATTCATTCGAGATAGTTAGATCAAATCGGTAATTGACACGTCGTACATGTTCAAAGAATTTTCAACTCGCGATTTCTTGTATCATATTCAAAAATATTTAAGAGCGTTAAAAAATATTGGTTAACACATCGACACGTGGAATTCGTTTCTCGTCATTTAATTCAAAGACAAATTCAACAATAGCCTCCGCGAACGATGGGAGGATAGTACTACTGAATAGCGTAATCCAACAATGAAACAAATGATATCGTTTTTAAATAGAAAAGCTCAACTTGAAAACATGCAATCTCAGCAAGCTACTATCAAAAATCCTCCACCGAATAAATCAAAATCGTCGAATATATCTCTGCTTTCGCGAAATCATCAAACTTATACTGCAACTACTTCACAAAATAGTTGTATTTTTTGTGAAGGTGAGCATTATGTAAATTCCTGCCGTGAATTTACATCGTTATCGCCTTTTGAATGTTACGACTTTGATAAAAAAGGTGAACATTTTGTTAGAATTTTTAATGGATAATGTAACTTTGGATCCCAACTACGACCGCGATGACGATACGGACGAAAAAAGTGGTAATATTCCATTTTTTGGATAATGTTCCCCTTAATGTATGCGAAGCAAATTTTAATTATTGAAGAAACTATAAATTGATTTGTCTAAATTTTGCCGACATAAAAAGTGGAAATTCTTGCCTGTTTTCTGTGTCTCCTGAGTAAAGAAACTCTAAATAAATTTAACGTTTTTGTAAAAATTTACACAAAGACGTCAACAGTATAACTAATTCAACTGCAGATTAAGAAACTATTACTATGGTAAAAACTTTAACAAAAAAATTTATATAACATCTCCCAAAGGATGTCTACCTGTTTCAGCATGCTTATAGTGATGCAATTCCAAATGATCTAAACGATCAATTCGTATTATTTAAGGATTTAAGGATATAAAAAATCTTTGTTCAGATGAAAGAAGGTTGGTAAAGGTTCAAACAGTAGCCATACACCAAAATTTTAAAAAACTATCAACAAAAATAGTTTAGTAGTTAATAGTTCTCTTGGCCGGTCGCGGCCGCTAATACTTGTAAGGCAAGCGCGACGGGGCAGAAGAGAAAATGCTAAGCAGGGTGAGCGGAACTGGGCCCGGACTTTGCACACTTAGACCCATTTCTGGCCATCCACCTATCTTATTATCTTATTTCATTCACTATTCTTATGTTGATTGCCCTTTGATGACTTTGGTTCTTGACATTTTACTTTGCTTACCATGTCCAACAACGGGGGGCGGCGCGTTGCCGTGTATCAGTGTCATAAAACGACAATACCGCTCAGAGGAGTAAACCCCTATAAAAATCCGCAACCACACGGTGTCAGGTGATCGGTGCCCAAGTGGTGAATGGCCAAGCGTAAGATGGCCGCAAACGGAGCCTTCGGAGAACTGGCGAACCTCCGCTGTATTTTAAGCCTTAGCGTGGGTAAGGGCGCACTGCCTCGCCTTCTTCTTCAAGTGCCGTCTTCGTTCCGAAGTTTGGCTATTATCAAAGCTATGCGTATTTTTGATGCTGCAGATCTAAACAGTTGGTAATTGGTGCAATTGTACCATTCTCTCAAGTTTTTCAACCATGAATGCCTTCTTCTTCCTATAGATCTCTTTCCCATTATCTTTCCCTGTATAATCAATTGCAGCAACTGGTATTTATCTCCCCTCATAACATGTCCCAAATATTGTAGTTTGCGCTTTTTAACAGTAAGTATCAGCTCTTTCTCTTTCCGCACTCTCTATCTTCTTGCTTCTGTCTTTTTGGTATCGATCTTTTTCAATGTCCATGTTTTCATCCCGTAGAGGAGAACTGACATAACGTAACATCTCAAAAGGCGAATTTTAAGTTTTAGACTTAGATCTCTTCCGCAGAACACCTTTTTCAATTTAGTAAATGTGGCTCTAGCTTTCTCTATTCTGGTTCTGATTTCTTCAGAGCAATCATTATTTTCGTTGATAACAGTTCCCAGGTAATTATATCTTCTTACACGTTCGATTCTTTAATCATGCACGGTTATGTCAGGGAAGTTTTGTGGTGATTTAGATATTAGCATTATTTTTGTTTTGCTTATGTTAAGTGATAATCCGTGTTTTTCACTGCATTCTACTATTTTGTTAATTAGTATTTGAAGATCTTCCCAAGTTTCTGCGATTAGTACCGTGTCATCGGCATATCTCAAGTTGTTTATTCGGATGCCATTTATCTTAATACCTATATTTTGATCCGAAAGTGTTGTGTTTATAATGTCTTCGGAGTATAGATTGAATAAGGTCGGTGAGAGTATACAACCCTGTCTTACGCCTTTCTTGATCTCGATTTCCTCCGTTGTCTCTTGCTCTATTCGGATATTTGCTTTCTGGTTATAGTAAATCTTAGAGATAATTCTAATGTCCCTTTTATCCAAGTTCTTTTCTACTAGCAGTTTCATTAAGTGATCGTGACGAACTTTATCAAACGCTTTGTTGTAATCAATGAAGCACACATATATATATATATATATATATATATATATATATATATATATATATATATATATATATATATATATGTATCTTGGTTTATATCTAGACATCTTTGGCATATGACGTTAAGTGCAAATGCTCACCGGACAATACAATTTCGTCCTTATTAGTGGGAATTATATGGATAAGTAATTAATCAAGCAAAAAAAAACTCAAACAGAACAAAGAAACTATGTAACAAATTGGAACAGTTATGAATGCGATGATATGGTGTACAATAGCAGTGAAGGGAACATAGAAAAAGTCCTCAGTGAAGAAGAAAATAGGAAGGAGAAGATGATGTTCGGAAAAAGAGGATTTGTTGGAAGGTCTCCAGTCAGGGGTCGGGACCTTGCCAACAAGGATCTTCCAAGTGAGGCAGCCTTACAAAGGAGCTTCTCACTTGGAAAGAAAAGACCTGCGGAGAAGAAGGAGAGCTTTGACATAACGCCTATGGTAAGAGCAATGGAGAAACTTACCAGAGGTACAAATAATTTTTTGAAACTAATGCCCGACCATACAAACACGAAGGTTGTGATTAAAAATGAAATACAAAAAGAGAGTCACCGAAGACATGGAAGGCACTTTCAGAAAAGTCGCATTAGATAGCGTCGAGAAAAAATACCGGTGATGAGGTTACGATAAAAGAGACTGCAAGCGTGTTGACACTGGAGAACTTTGAAGAGTTCCTCCCCGAAAAAATTAAGGAAAAAAAGATAGAAATGATCAGAAAGTTATTGAACTCAGGGGAAAACATTTTGAAAAAATAGAGGAAATCCTAGAAATGCCCTAGCAGGCGACTTGATAGTGGTTATGGAACCTGGACTTTTCGGTGAAGGGGAAAGGTTCCACAACCTGATAAAGAAAAAAACAGATTTAGCAATATGTACTGAAGGTACATATAGATCAGGACAAGTGAAATACTTCCAACGTAATACTATAACCACAATTACAAGAAAGGGCCATGAGGAAGAGAACCAAGGAAGCGCCGTCAGACTATTTTTATGGTCCCTGTGGAAAAAGGGAAGACGGAAATGGACGGGGACAAGAGACTACTGGCAATTCTGTCTAAATTGAGGGAAGACATAGAGATTGTAGGGACCAGAGAGGCATCCCTAAAAGTACTGGAAGGCTACAGAGGTAGGAACCTCAGAAAGCTCATTGAATCCACCTTTAGAGGTATGGACCTCAACCTCGTGTTGGAGTATCAACAAGAAGAAATTAGGGCAGGGACGCAGAAGGTTGTCGTGAAGGGAGGCAGAAAATCTTATTATGAGTTGCTGAAACAAGTAAAGGGTAGCGTAGACACGAAGAAGGAGGGAATTATTGCTAAAAGCGCTAAAAACACCAGAGGCGAAGATCTCATCCTTAATGTAGCAGGAAAAAAACAGAAAAATACCGTAGAAGACGCCTAGGGTTATCAGGTACAGGTTAAGATATTTGGCATAGACGAGATGTCACAAAGGAAGAAATTCTGAAGCAGGTCCGGAGATCTAATGACGTCAAACTCGTCTCTATAAGGGAAAATAAAAACGGGAACACTAACGTCAAGGTCGGACTGACGCGGATAGTAGCCAAGAAAGCATTGGAGAAAGAACAAATACCCATCGGCTGAAACTCGTGCAAGATACGAGAGAGATTACACATCCAGCGATGCTTTAGATACCTGCAGTTCGGGCATAGCAAAAACGAATGCAAGGGAGAAAATAAAGTGGACTGCTACTACAAATGTGGCAAAGAGGGTCATCAGGCACGATAATGCAGTAATTCGGAGACTTTTTGCCTCACTTGTAAAGAAACCGGGCACAACACCGATAGCTTACGATGCCCGGAGTATAGAAAAATGATATTGGAAAAAAGGAAAGTCAAAAGAGACCCTATCAAAAGGAAGGAGAAATGAGTGGGTGAAAGCACTTAGAACAAGGAATCAGACAGCGTACGGGTAAGTTAAAGAGATTAGATCCATTTATTACTAAGTTTCTACAAATAAATGTGCGAAAGTCGAGGGCTGCTCACGATGTTGCAGAGGCACTTGCACGAAGGGAGGTTATGACATGATTTTATTTCAGGAGCCCAACGTAAAGTTGGTCTCTAGACAGGGGATCATTAAAGATAGGAAATCTGACGTGGCCGTGTACGTAATGAATCGAGTAGACATTACCAGACACTTTATTAAGAATGGTTATGTTAAGGTATATGTCGGAAACCTGGTAGTATATAATTGCTATGTTTCACCAAATATCCCACTTCGAGTATATGAAGAGTACATTGACTCGATTATGCAAGAGGCTAGGATGGAGACTGTACCGGTCGTCATAACTGATGACCTGAATGCAAAGAATCGTCCATGGAACCCACGAGTACAAGATGGGAGAGGGAAATATCTATCAAAATGGATCATACTGGCTTCAACCAAATTTCTAAAGGGTCATAAGCTGGACTGTTTTTGAAGAAGAATCGCTTAGCTTACACAAGTATGTGAGTTTTGAAATAGCTAGCAAAAGACAGAAACGTAAAAATGGGGATATTATTCTAAAAGGATGTTTAAATGAGGAGGTTTTTGTAAATGCTTTTGACTTGATTGGTCCGGGATGTGAGGATGTATGTGAGTTAATTGATCTGAGTGATGCACAGAAGTTGGCTTGTGTAAGATCAAATGGGAGGTATGAAAGAAAACAATCATACTGGTGAAACCATGAGAGTAAGAAGGGGTGTAAGAGGTTATTAAGAGTACAAGCATTAGATTTGGAAGAGAAAATAAATGAATTGAAGCGAATGCAGGATGAATACAGGAATGATTTAAGAACATATAAGAAAGAAAGGTGAAGTAACCTGCTTCAGGATCTCGAAAGGATTATCTGGAGGCAAGGCTTCAAGATTGTCTGCACCGAATTGAAAGGGAAAAAAGACACCCTACCCCCTGCCTGAGGAGGAGAAACCGTTTAATATAGCTATAGAAAGGTTATTGGTTTCGTATATGCGGAACCTTTCACTGAGTTGGAACTCGACGAGGCTGTTGGAAGGATGAAGATCCGAAAAGCACCTGGCATAGATGGGGTCATGCCGGAGACAGTAAGACTCGCCGCACTCAAATACCCGAAGGTTTTTCGGAGATTGCTAAACAAACTGCTTGAACAACAGCAGTTTCTAGCAATGTTTAAAGAAGCTAAGATCGTCCTTATACCGAAAGGTAAAGGTCAAGAGGAAGAGGTACGATTTCGTCCAATTTGCTTTCTTAGTCCGATAGCTAAATTATACGAACAGCATATAAAAGGCCGCTTTGAGCGAGAGCTTAACCATTTATAGGTCTGTGGTCGATATTTCGACCACTGCTCTTATTAATACTTATGAGCTAGTAATTGACATGAAAAGTTACCGAAGTGCAAATTCAGTGTTTGTAAATTAATTGTACCCAAAATGAACACCACAGAACAAAATACGGCAACGTGGCAGCAATGTGGTCGATTCGCTAACCACAACCCATCATACTCTGTAAGTTACCGTTGAACGTGATCACAGGTTTTTGCCGTTTGTAAAAGTTAGAAAAATAATTTACAAAAATTTATACATCAAACTCAAGGTAACACATTACAGTATTATGGTCTTTTATTATCTATTCAGATTTTATTGGCGCTAAGATGATATGTCTTGATTTACTAAACATAACCTCAAAGTAGCACATGCTGATTTTACAATTGTTCTATTGAAATGTATTTTCACTCTTTTTTATTTTAAATCTATACAATTATATTCTTTTTTTACGTAAATCTGACTTACTTGAATAATATTTCCAAGAATTAAATTGCTGTGCGGTAGATCAAGTAATTAAATTTTTCAAGTATTTGTATACAACAATGTACGTATCTTTTGCAGTAAAATGGAACACCGCAATATACTTAAAAATTTACAAAATATGACTCAGATATTCCATAATATGACCCATAAATTCAGATTTTGAGGGTGATTCTGATGCAGAAGATAATCTTCCCATTTCCAACCGAACGTCGGTTGCATCCAACGCGACTATTACTTCGTTGTCTAATGATGACAAGGTTGAATTTCTTGATGTTGATTCAGATGACTCAATGGATGATATAGCTTTCCACCCTCAGGTAAGAACAAATCGCATTTTTGACGACGTCGATACTTCCTCAGGCGAAGACGAAATAGAAGAGAACCAAGAGAACACAGTAAAGTGCGATGATATATATAAATGGAGAAAGAACTCTTCTGATGCACAAAAATATTCGAATGCGCCGTTTGGCCATTTGGCCCAGCAAAACCGGTCAATATAAATTCACCATTCGACGTGTTTTCTTTGTTCATGAGCAAAGATATTATAGCTAATATAATTACACAGTCAAATCTCTATGCTCAACAACAAAATCATAATAATCTCGACCTAACTGAGGAAGAACTGAAAGCATTTCTAGGGGTTCTTATAATCATGGGGATTCATAAACTACCTAGTTTGAGACATTATTGGTCAACTGATATTAACATGCACGTGCCAAAGTTTCGCAAATTTTTACGCAAAAACGATTCTTAAAAATTCTTCGTTTTCTCCATCTAAACAATAACGAAAACATGGAAAGAAATCAAAATAACCCCAATTTTGACAAACTGTTCAAAGTAAGGCCTTTGATAACAGAACTGCAGCAACGCTTTCAAGAGAACTTTTATACAAGTAGAAATGTTGCGGTAGATGAAAGTATGGTTACTTTCAAGGGGCGAAGTTCTCTAACAATATATGCCGAAAAAGCCCATAAAAAGAGGCTTTAAAGTTTGGGTCGTTGCATGCTCTGAAACTGGATACGTGCACAAATTTAGCATATATGAAGGCAAATCTCAATCACAACATGCTGAATATGGTTTAGGCGCTAAAACGGTATTAGACATTACCGAGTCTCTTAGAGGCGCAAACTACTGCATTTATTTCGATAATTTTTTCTCAAGTTTTCCTCTTCTTAAGAAAATGTTAACCTATGATTTGCTCTGCTGTGGAACTTTTAGAATAAATTGTAAAGGCTTTCCAACACAAATGAGAAAGGACAAAATAATGAAAATGGGAGAACACGATTATTTCATGTCCAATAATCTGTTGTTAAATGGAAAGATCGGAGGCGCAAATGCGTTTTAGTCGGCAGTACTATGCATAATGCACTTGAGATTACTTCAGTTTTGCGAAGAAAACCGAATGGTGAACAAGAAAGTATTAAGTGTCCAAAAGCCATAAGTGATTACAATCGCTATATGGGTGGAGTCGATCTATTCGATCAACTTCATGCTTCTTATCCAATTTCATGGAAATCCCGAAGATGGTATATGAAGATTATTTACTATTTGATTGATGCAGCAGTGGTAAATTCATATATAACTTATAAGACTACAATGAAAATGAGGTCCATTAAATCGAAACCAATTAGTCACCTGTATTTTAGAAGTGTATTGGCCAACGAGCTCATAGGTGATTTCTATAACAGAAAGAGACCAGGATATAAGGTAACAATAGCAAGAAATAAACTGAAGAAAATGGGTGCAACCACTAATTCTGTTGAAAGCACGGTGAGACTAAGCGATGTTGGCAATCATATGCCAGAAAAAGGAACATCAAGACGTTGTGCACTCTGTTCAACGAGAGCAAAGCCAAAACGTTCAAGTATTAAATGCTCAGATTGCCAGGTTGCATTATGTATTCAATGTTTTCCATTATTTCATAATAAAAATGTTTAATTAATGTGTTTTTTTCTGTGGTCGATTATGGAACCACAACTACATTTACCAAAGTCAACATACCTAATCAGGCTGTGGTCGAAATTTCAACCACCTAAAAAAAAAACAAGGAGTGAAAATAAAATGAAAATACGAATGAAAGTTCAATAACGGATTATTCCTTATCTATAATCTGCAAATAATTTATTTATATTACCAAAAAATAATTCTGCCCTATAAAGGGTTAAAGAAAAGCAAGCGCTGAGCAATCGCCAATATGATTTTAGGGATAAAAGTTCCACGATAGATACGGTCACAGAAGTAACCTATTTAGTTACGCAGGATACTAAGATATGGGTGACTCTCATCCTGCTCGATGTCAAGAATGCCTTTAATACGGCATCATAGGAAAAAATCATGTCCAGGCTTAGAGAATTGGTCGTTATTATACTGTTAATAGAACAGAATAGGTAAATCTGCCTCGGCAGACTCTACATTTTGTGCGGTACCTGATGCTCCTGCCCACATTTTTAACTGCAAGAGATGGGCAAATGAGATGGGAAATTTCGAGAGGCGAATCGGTTTCGGGCTGGATGAAAGAAACATTGTAAACATAATGTTGAGATGGTTTCAATTTCCACTTCGGAAATCGTTCTCAAAATACAAACAGTAAATAACTGTTTGTATTTTGAGAACGATTTCCGAAGTGGAAATTGAAACGTCAATAAACGTATTTTTATCTTTAATTGTGGCTTATTCCCAGTTTAACAGTAATTAATTTACAATGCCACAAGAAAATAGCTTCAGAACAATAGAGGAGAGAAAAAATGGGGATAAGTACACTGTCTGATTCGTGGGGTGATGAAGAAAAAGAAGCAGGAGGAAAGAGGAGTAAATTAAGCCGGGGATCAAAAAATTTATAGTTAATATTGTTTATTAGTTTATGGCCTAACGTCTAACCATTTTCTGATTTACGGTTATAGGTATGGTTACATATAAATTTTTAGTTTTTTATTTTAGTTGTTTATTGAGTGGCAAGACCACCTCTCTGGAACGGTGGTTAAGGTTTTAGCCGGAACACGGTTAATCCGGCACTACCCTGGGGTTTTCTGGCTTAGTATCCCACTCGGCCGAAAGATACCAGGGTGTCTTGTTCCTTGACGTAAAGGTCTAAAAAAGATTTCCTCTACCGTTACCTGTTAGAATTCAATGGATACCTTCTTAGGCTCTGGTTAGCTCGAGATTACTGGAATCTGGCAATACGGTAATTAAAAAAAAAAGGTACTACTAATTTTTTTAAAAATCTATATGAGTCTCCAAATAATATATTATTCTCTATTGTTTGCAGTCATTCTTTAATTAGTATATATTAAAATAAACGTTACGCTATGAAGATAGACTCATAAGAATAAATTGCCTAAACTGTATGATGTGAAATAGCACAAATTTCAATATTAGTTTGAAAAAAAATTTAAAAAAATTGTAAATTTGCAACACGGTATCGTCAAAAAGTACACACACTGGTTGGTACATTTTAAAATATATGTTGGTTTATTATTCAAACACATTTTGTGAAATTATATTTAAAATGGGCATCTGTAATAGTCGAATAAAATCAACCTTTATTATTTATTTTTTGCCATAAAAGCTTATATTGCTGCAATGTCTGCAAGATTCCTTGTTATCTAAATAGAGGACACATATTCTGAACATTTCCAAAAGATTTCCCATTTTAAAGAACAGCTCTAGAATGTCAGGAATGAGACAAGAATACCGGAAAGTAAATGTAATAGTATGATTTTATCTTTATAGTTTACATATTTGAAACCAGTAGCGTGCTCTGGCTTTTTACCAAAGCGTATTAATTTTAGTCGGATATCAAAATAGATCCATATTATTTATTAGATCCATTTTATAACATGACTCTCTTGTAATAAGTATAAAATAATACATTACATTTTATGAAAAATGATTTGTTCTTTTACTAAACTTAGATCGATATAAACTTCATTAATTTCCCAGGACTTCTCTGTTTTCATGTTGAAAAGAGATTTGCATTACAAATTTAAAACACACATTCATACTGTAAATTTTGAATGTTAATTAAAAACTGTTTACTGTTGGCAATTTATAATGTTAATTAAATTATTGATTATTTAAATTATCATCCTTCTATTTCTCTGAAAATTAATAATTTCAATTTAACTACAAAAGCTGTGAAGCTGATATTTTAGTAAAAAGAAACTTCTAATTTATCATATTTAGTGACATGTAGCATTTATATCGCCATTAAATGTTTTTTCTTTCATATTTTTATTATTTGAAAAAATTTGAAAGGTCTATTGTAACCATGAATATAAATGTAACGAAAAATTTCCTGAAAAATCTCAATTGTACTCTCCCTGTAGCTGCACAACCTGTCAGACATTTTATGAAATAATAAATTTAATAAGATCGAATTTTTTTAGATGTGTAAATTATATTTTATTTATATAAAGACGCAGCCATGACTACGACAGTTTAATCAATTTAATTACAGGTGAGATGAAAGAGACAAAACTTTGATTATTTAGTAAACATTAAAAAGTTTCAATTTTCTTTTTGGTATTCAGTTCTTGTTTAAAAGAGATACTGTATTTAATAATAGAACGATATTATTTAACTTTTGATCAAATGAACAGAGCTGAAGGCACGTTAAGATGTACTGTGAGTTTTTCACTGTTTTTCGTCGTGACTTAAAACGAAATTACTAACAAGAGAATTTTATTGTTACTATGGGGTGTCTTTTTAAAGTTTAATCACATGTTTTTTTAATTTTTTTGAGAATTATTCTTAAGTTAAAGTTGATTGCATCTAATTAAATGAACTATCAGCCAATAAAGTCATTCCAAAAAAACATCTTAAAAATATCGGCTTTTTTTTTAGTAGGAAAAAAGTTTTTTCCTACTAACTAAACAAGGTTTTTTGTCACTAGAAGCAATTCTGCTGTTCATTGGTGGATTAATATAACTATCAAAGATTTTTACTCTATCGTTTAGGTAGGCTGATTCTTCTGCCGTTTGGTGATTACTTAATATAATTATTTCATTTTTTAATTTGTTTGTTTTGTTTTGATTTAACTTGTTTATACCCTGCTCGTATGTCATGATTTATTTTTTGATTATTTTGCAACTTCTTTCAGATTTTCGGAATGGTATTGTGGGCTAGATAGCCTAATTATAGGAAATGGTATTGTGGGCTACATAATATAATAGTCAAACAAACTAGCGAAATCAAACGAACACTATATACCCTTACTACATATTAATGGATTATCTGAACAAATTTCAAAAATGTTGGTAAATATCCACAAATATATACATAGAAGGGTTATTGCACACAAACATAGCGTACAAACCAAAATAAAATACTACAGCCTTAGCCAAACATGCTCTAGAAAATAGCCTTTCTTTTTATAAAACTACAACAGAAGATGCATATTTGAGATGATTTACATAAAAAATCAAAATTCTATCAATAATAAAACTGATATTAAAGATATGTCCATATGTATCATAATTTAATAAATTGAGTTGTTTTGTGAACCCACCATTGGCAGATATTTTAAATATGAACCTGAACTACACGTACTACGAAGTACATGTCAGATGTATTTGGACAGATGCCACTTTTTTTCTTTCGATGATATAAAATATAATTGTGTTTTATGTAATGTTTAAGTGAATAAACTGCTTATTAAAAATGGAAAATAGCAATAATGTGCAATGTTTTATTTACTTAACAGACTGACAAACTCAGGAGATAAAAAAGTTTCTAGTCACAAAATTGGAAAGGAAAACAAGGATCCTGCTACTTCATTTTTTAATGAAAATGTTTCGTGTATAAACATATACCATCAGTTCAATCTTAGAGTATGTCAATAAGCTTACAAATATAGAGAAGTAGTGCAGGCGTTAGATGCACTATCGTTTTGTTTTGGAAAAGTCTGGAAATACAATATTATCAAGACTTACTTCTAGATTTATGCTCTTTATATTTCACGTCTGTATAAGTAAGGTTAAATCCACAATCCTGTTTTTCTTTCAATCATCATCATCATCCAGCCTCTATTTATCACGTCCACTGCTGGACATAGGCCTCCCTTAAACTCCTCAATTCCTCACGATTTTGTGCTCTTTGTTGCCAATTTTTAGTGATACGCCTGATGTCGTCGGCCCAACGTGTAGGTGGTCTTCCTCTACTGCGTTTGTCTGCTCTTGGCCACCATTTTGTAATTTTGCTCGTCCATCGTGAATCGTGCATTCTTGCTACATGGCCTGCCCAGTTCCATTTTAGTTCCGCTATATATATATATATATATATATATATATATATATATATATATATATATATATATATATATACTCAGGGAAAGAGTCGGATGATGTTGGATTTTCAGAAGAAGAACTGAAGCTTTCCAAGCCTGCTCAATGTGTCATTCGACTATACAAACCAATAGAGGTTCTAACCGAAATATTACTGCTGACAAATATTTTTCTTCAATAGAGTTAGTCACAGTGTTGCAAAAACGCCACCTCACGTATGTGGGTACAGTAAAAAAAATAAGCGAGAAGTTTCTTTTGAATTCCAGGCTAATAAAAGTAGGAAAATTGGTACAACACTCTATGGTTTCTTCAATGACATAACCTTGATATCATATGTACCGAAAAAAAAATAGAGTTGTTCTTTTGTTATCCTCTATGCATCATAGCAAAGACAATGAATTAGGAAAACCAGAAATAATTTGATACTATAACAGTACAAAATCGAGAGTTGATGTTTTTGACATGAAGTTTGCCAATTATAGTGCAAACCGTCTGACAAGGTGTTGGCCCTTAGCCTATTTTATACACTTATAAATATAAGTTCAGTCAACAGTTACATCCTTTATCTTTGTTACAAAGATAATAAATTACTTCCACGTTTTAAATTTGTAAAAGATTTGGCCTTTGAACTAATTCAGCCTCATCTAAGGCAAAGACTTGAAATAAATCTTCCCCGAGACCTTAGAAAGCAGCTAGAGATTTTTTTGGGAATAAATCCCGAAGTGGCTGTCGAGAATATCGGCGACAATGTTCAGATGATAAGCTTCCCAGAAGAAAATTGTGTAGCATTTGGTCCATCATCAAAAAGGATTAAGACAAATTATAAATGTGTACGTTGCTCAAATGCTATTTGTTTGGAGTGCAGTAGAAAGATTTGCGTTACCTGTCTTCAAAATTAGTAGGTAGCTGTAGTATATTTTTTGATTTATCTAGAAATTTATATATGCTTGTTAACTTAATTACGACCAATATTGTTGTTTTCTATATTACACATTTTGTTTTATGTAAGTATTATGTATGAATAAGTTTTTTTTGCTGGTTTATACCTAATAAACCCTTTAATATTTTGCTTTTCTCTTCAAATGCTACATTTGTTTTTGATTTACATAAATTTTTACGTATACTGGTCCAATAGACCATATGTTTCGCATTAGCAATAAAAGTACTATGTTTCGGATTAAGGGTTAATAAATCGATGTTTAAATTTGACGTGCAGGATAAATTGCATCCCCAGATTTTATATAAACATAGCTACTTTAATATAAGTTTATTTATAATGGCATCGTAAAGATCTGATTCCATTTAAAACGCAAAATTCCTTATATTTTTATCATTCAAAAACAATTATTGAGTTCGGTTGTAAAGATTTATTAAAATTTTATTTGACACACAAAGAACAATCTGAAAGTAAAAAAATAGTATAACCTACTGTATTGTAAGATTTCTAGCTAAACATATTTCTTTTACGGTACCAGATATCTGATAAACGTAATTAAGTGGGCCAGTTCGCTAAAAATCATTCATGCTAGAATTATATAATCATTCCTTTATAATCTCGTTAAAGATACCTACATCTCAGTTTGATTAATCTCTTGTTTAAGCTCATATCCAGCTCTGTTTAGAACCTTTAAGAGGAAAAGGATTATAATAGGAGCATTGTTCCTCTAATTAGGTTGATAATTTTCTAAACGAATTTTCCAGAAACAGTCTGGGAGATGTAGTGGCACGGATACGGCAATGTCAAAATGTGTCACTTAGTGTTTTAATATACGAGAATCAACAACAAATAAAATATTTATGTTAAGTAATTTTCACAAACACAAAATCCTTTTTAATTTAATTTTTTATAAAATATCTATACAGATGCAGATATTAGAACTAAGTAATTTAAATATTTCCGTTATTTGTGAAAAATCTTAATTGGGGAGAAAAATTAAACTGTCTATAATTCCATCTCTAAGAAGTAACAATGCAAAAACTATTAACAATATTGTTGATATGCCATTTTGGCCCAATTAAAGTTAACCCCTTGCCGCATGACATTTTTTACTTATGTACTTTACAAAAAAATGATTTGTTGTAGTTCATATCCTCAGAGGCACTAAAAAAATATTTAAAAAAATGAGAAACCAAACAAACATAAATAAATATTTTTATTGAATTAATAATGACTCACTGAAAACTATTTTAGTTATAAATATACGACATATTTACTACATGAAATGAGAGACTTTCCTTTACAATTCGGATATTTATATCTTTGCATTTCATCATTCACCGAAGGCCAGTGGCACAAGTGATTAATCATTAGTTTATGAGGAAGAATTTGTGAAAATATGTACTTTTTAGTTTTTAAATATAGCTTTGGCTGCAGGCCAGTATGTTGGCTTCCCCTCTTTCTCTGTACAACCTTAGCTGTTGTTAAAACTTCAGCAAGAGTGAGTTTGAATTCCGAAAGTGGAAAATATAATCCTTCATATAATCCAACTGTTTACGCAAACCATATCTAAAAAGTGGAAAAAAACTCGCATATACCATTTTTTTGTTCTATGTATCTTCTTGTTTTTGTTTGTATTCCTTGACATCGAATCTAATAAAACTACTACCCCCATATAAGCATTATATACAGCAATACTCTCTGGACGGACGACTTGTATAATATGACTCTTAGTTTTTCTGCAGAATCTTCTTACTTTCTATGCTGGTTGACTTCTAACGTAGGTGAAGATGGAAGTCACAATTTTATTATCATACCAGGACACAAGGAATATGTTTAAACCATCAACATTAGCGCCTTTCTCTAAAAAAGTACCTCTGTCTATATTCTTTATATCTGACTCCTTAGAAAATTGCAAGTCTAGCACTCAGTTAATTCTTACTGTAGCCAAAAGTAAAATATTGTTTTTTGTTAAATATATTAGTAGCAGAACGCTCGTAAACCAATTATTACCAAAAAGAACTTTATAATTTAGATTCCTATAATTTTTTTCTGAAAGTTTCACTATATTTCTGCTTTCTCCTAAGATTATCCTCAAGAGTAGTAGCTCCACAGTAGGAATTAATATCGTACGAAAAACTAGATACACATCTTAGAACAAAAACTTTATATCCTAATTTATGGGGCTTATTAGGTTTATATTGATTCAGTGTGGTTCGCGCTTTTGTTAGGATTATCGGTTCATACACTTCCATGTTCTCTTCTTTAAGGACGTGGCATATTATCGTGCACGTTGCGTTTCCAGCCCATAGCATTTAGTTTCCGAAAAATATAATTTAAATTTAAATATGAACAATTCACACTGTCCGGAACCTAACGTTTCCGTTTAGTATATTCGAATACAATATTGTACGGATGCCGACGGCTACGGAATGAGTCGAAACCTGTTGGTACGTATAATGTGAATTAGGGGTCCGTCGTTTTCTCCTCGTTATTTATTTAGGATTTGTTTGATTTTGATATAGATTATTTAAAAAAAAATTATTTTCGAGGTTATTTCGTCATTTATGCATGTGTTTTCATTGCTTTGTGACAATTAACCACGAAAGTGATAAACAATTAGGACTTTTGCATGGAAGTGATACCTCTTCTTTTTTTTTAATGGCTTCGTTAAATTTAGTATTTTGTTTTTTAACCAAAGGTGTGATTAAATTTAAAATATATTCAAACTGAATCCTATTCATTCTAAAACATCCGTAATATTTTTCATCGTCATCAATTAATTCTTTGTATAAAGTACAGTATTCACTTTATTTTTTCCTTTCTCTTAGCATTGGATGTACTTCAAACCTTCTTTTTACTATAGTTGTTCTGTCTTTTTCGTTAAGTAGAAGAGCAATTGCACATAATTTTTGTCGCGAAAAGCGACATGATATCTTTACCGAAACAAACTGAAATGTTCTATGTATAAAAAGGTGAACGCGCAGTCCGATTGCTGGACTCGAAACGCTATGTGCCGGAAACTATATGTGCAGGATAATATGCCGCGACCTTTAGAAATAAGCGGAAATATTTCACGAATTTTATATAGTAGTGGATTAGTTGTGAATAGTTATCATAAGATGATTGTTATCTTAGAATTTGCAACGTATTGTCGTTGATTAGGATTTAACTTGAGGTCGCTGGTTAAATGATGTTGGATAACTAATTATAAAGAAAAAATGCAATATTTGTTGGTACTTAAAATTAGCGAAAATAGCAACTATAAATTGTGAATAAATTATGAGATTGACTGGTTTTACTCATTATTGTTGTTTTGTACTAAGAAGATAGACTTACTCTCTGAAGATATTAATGTCGTAAGATTCTTAGCCAGGGGAATGTCGCTGGCCCACGTTGGGACACGGATATTCCTTGATTTACACACTGAGGTTAAAACTAAGGAAACTTTGCAATGCTCATTATTTGTAAGTTTGACACTGTCAGTGTCACACTTTCGTCAATAATTGTGTTTTCTCTCATTGAAATAGGGCTTTTAGTGTCAGATGAAATCGGTGTTCTGGTCATTCTAATGAATAAAGATATATAAGAATATTTATATTGCAGCAATAAACGTAAAAGTAATATCACAAAAGTATTAGGAATGGAAATAACCTGTAAACAGGCTCGATCGTAATCTTGCTGAAGTGAAAATAGAATAATGGGGCCAAGAATTTCGCGTGGAGGGGGTTATTGTATTGTTTCATGATAGAAGCGAACGTGCCGAATATGGTACATCTTGAATTAAACTTTTTAACTGTTTTGACACTTATAAAATAACATAAAGAATAAAGTCTTAAATTGCATTGACACCATGCCCCGGAAACTTATATGCATGACGTTGGAACAGTCCCCCATCACTTTGCCCCAGGTAGTTAATAAAGAGAAATGATAGCCTGTCTCTCTCACGAAGACTTTACCCAATCATTTATTTTAACACAGTGTCGGGGTGTCAATAAAATAATCAAACGAAGCTTAATTCCACAATGTCAATTGTGTCAAAAGTAATGACAGATCTTCCGTTTGTTTATAAGTTTTCAATGTTATTTTATTATCTTTAACTTTCGTTTGCATTTATTCTTAGTTATTTTAATTTAAGTTGGTAACTTAGTTTTTAAAGTTTAGTTTGAGCTACCTATTGTAGCAAAGAATTTTGGTGTTGTGTTAGTAAAAAAACTAAACATGTGAATTATTGTATTGTTCCGTTGTGTACAAATCATGGAAAAATTACAAAAAGAATGATGATTTGATGACAATAACTTATCAAGAAGCAAACAATAATAGTATTTAACATTTGTTTCTGAAAGTAAGTGTAATAAATATTATGTAATTACTTTATAACTGTTTTGTCTTTAACAACAAATAAATATACGTATATCTAGAAAAAATTGTGCATTTTTTGTATATCCTATTATTTTTTAATAATATAATATGTAAGATTATGGTCATCTGAAAATAGTAAGATATTTTCAAGTAAATTTTAATTACTTACGAAATAGCCCGCAAGAGGCGCTAAAGGGTGTGTATGTAAGGGGTGTCCATTTGAATTTCCCACCAAAAGATGATTAGTAATGACCCCAGCCGCAAGGGGTGCCCTAATAAACGAAATTTATACATTGAGTTGCCTATCTACATAGATAAATAATATAATAGTAGAAATAGATAAACAACTTAATATATAAATTTCGTTCATTAGCACTTCTTGCGGCTGGGGTCAATACTAATCATCTTTTGGTGGCAAATTCGAATGGACACCCCTTACATCATCCCTTACATACATACCCTTTCCCGCCTCTTGCGGGCTATTTCGTTACTAATTAATATTCACTAGAAAATAAGGATATATAAAAGATGCACAATATTTTTTCTAGATATACGTATATTTATTTGTGGTTTAAGATAAAACAGTTATAAACTAATTATATAATATTTGTTACACATATTCTCAGAAACAAAAGTTAAATACTATTATTGTTTGCTTCCTGACAACTTACTATCATCATCCTTTTTGTAATTTTTTCATGATTTGTACACAACGGAACAATACAATACTTCACCATATTTAGTTTTTTTAATAGTAAAACACAAAAATTCTTTGCTACAATAGGTAACTCAAACTAAACTTTAAAAACTAAATAACCAGCTTAAATTAAAATTACTAACAACAAATGCAAACGAAAGTTAAAGATAATAAAATAAAATTGAAAGCTTGTAAACAAACGGAAGATCTGTCATTACTTTTGACAGAATTGACATTGTGGAATTAAGCTTCGTTTGATTATTTTATTAATACCCCGAGACCGTGTTAAAATAAATGATTGGTTAAATTCTTCGTGAGAGAGATATGCTGTCATTTCTCTTTATTAACTCGCTGGGGTTAAAGTGATGGGGGAATGAACCAAGGTCATTCATATAAGATTCCACGGCATGCCTATCTATTTCTAATAATATATTATTTATCTATGATTGACACCTATAAAATTAAATAAAAGTTAGTTGTGCCAAATATCGGAGAGTATGCAGTGAGGGGTTAAATTCGTGAAAATTTCGTTTTTGCAATGATCTTAAGCTTTATTATGAATTTAATTTTAACTTTGATCATTTTGCTGCCGTAGAATTTAAAGTAACTCTTGAAGAACAAAGTCCTAAAATTAAGCAGCTACAGTAGCATAAACTCCCAGAAAAGTAATGAAAGTGATGTATTGCTAAAAGCGATATAGAATTGATTGACATCTAATGACTTTCAAAGAATCTATTATGTTGTAATATTCGTTTTATCGTAAACATTACTATGGCTTAAAGAAGATGAGTCAAATGTTTAACTTGCTTAGTAAAGATATTGTTAACGAAAAAAAATAAAGCACGTAAATGGAAGTTTAACTTATTATGTAATAGAACAATATAAAGAAGAAATAAACGTTATGCTTCGTTCACGTACCCAGTAAAAAACAGAGCCTATTCGAGTGCATTGAGACTGTATTCAGCAGCAATTTAAAAAGTTATTTGAAAAGAAAAAACTTAAATATTGTAATATTCTTTAACGCTGTTAATTTTTGTTTGGCGATAAGGTAAATAGTGCACGAACATCCCTACAAGAAACAGTACATAGAGATAAAACAAATCATTTGTAGCATTTAGCTCATTCTAAACTACACAATACTACGAAACAAAAACGTTTTTTGAACTGATAAAACCCTTTTTGTGTCTTTAGAAGCATCTATGTCTGATCTCTTTATATTTCCTAGTTGGTTCCTCTCAGCTTATTTTTGATAGGAAGATAGAAACTAACTTAACGGTATTTACATACACAGATCACATACAATGGTTTAGCTCTTCTAGAAAATTAATCAACTTATTTCACGTTTTATTGTAGTTTCTTATTGCTGCAAGCCAAGTTTACTACAAAAATAACATACACCGAAGAGGTGATTAAATTTAAGAATGATAGAGCTAAATTCCGGAATATTGTATAACATAAGATTTTGAAACCTTCATATGTACTGCTTTCATTGAATGCAACTCGTTTATGCGTTTAAATTCATTCAAAATTTCTTCTAGATAAAATCTCTAAAAACTGGAGATATTTTTAAACAGAGTTTTTACTTAATAAGAAATATATAAGAATGTGAATTGTGACATTTATCTTCTCATATTTGTTGCCACTTTATAACCTTATATTTATATATATATTATATATATATATATATATATATATATATATATATTATATATATATATATATATATATATATATATATATATATATAAAGTAGTTAGGTATTATTGACTGACACGTTATGTAAAATGAAGTTTTATTTTGAGGATGCAGTCATTTAAGTAGGGTAGGATAAGTTTAAAACTCTTTGTTCTTAAATCAAGCTTTCGCAAAATTTATTTGCTTCATCAGGATATGCTAAAATATGTTATGGTAAATACAATGAAATTATAATTCAAAAACATTGTATAAAACTAATAGAAAAACTTACAACATGAGGTTAAACCATTAAATTATTAAATTCACAAAACATTCTTAACTTATCTAAATTATACTTTTATGTAAGTACAATATATATATATATATATATATATATATATATATATATATATATATATATATGATATATATATATAGTTATATAATATATATATATATATATATATATATATATATATATATAATTATACAATATAATATATTCAAAATTAAAATATTGTACTTACATAAAAGTATAATCTAGATAAGCTACGAATGTTTTGTGAATTTAATAATTTAATGGTTTAACCTCATGTTGTAAGTTTTTATATTAGTTTTATACAATGTTTTTTAATTCTAATTTCATTGTATTTACCATAACATATTTTAGCATATCCTGATGAAGCATAAATTTTGCGAAAACTTGATTTAAGAACTAAGAGTTTAACTTATCCTACCCTACTTAAATGACTGCATCCTCAAAATAAAACTTCATTATATATATATATATATATATATATATATATATATATATATATATATATATATATATATGCCTTTGAATTATCGTGTTTTATACTTCATGGCTGCTTTTTGCATACATTCAAAAAACTTTTCTACTTCGCCCAATATAACTTTTACAGCCATTTCTTCTAATTATTTATGTTGTCCAATGTTCTGAATATTAACGAAAATTAATTATGGATCCATAACAGAGAACGTATATAGTTACCATAAAGTATAAAATTTCAAAAAGTCGTACTGCATACAAAAATATACAAATAACTAAAAAACAAACTTCTTCAGCTGTAACTAGAATGGAAATAAATTCGATGCCGAGTTTTCCCCAATATCGGCTTAAATCCTTCTGATCACGTAGTTTTATTGATTTGCACGTTCGGTGATCGCACTGCAGTTCTTTTAATTCCTTCGGGTGTACTAATTAAAATTTTTAATTGGAGTTTTATTTACATTTAATTGACATAAATTTAATAATATGCTTGCTTTATAATTGAACTTAATATTTATTTATCCCATGGCATGTAATTATCAAAAATTATAACTTGGTTCATATCACATAAAATTCAGTTCAAAGTATGTTTAAGTTCAAGTTTAAATTCAGAAAAGTGTAACTGTAATGAAGTCATGGACTATAATCATTCCGCGATTGAGCCGGAGTAATAATTAAACAATCAATTTTAAGGACATTTACAGCACAGCAACAAATTAAAAGAAGTGATAAATGATTGTACAAAGAAAATTGTGATCACAGGAGACATGAACAGTAGAGTGGGAAAAGAAGCAGAAAAATGGAACAATGTCATCGGACTTTATGGGGAGGCAAAAATAAACAAAAATGAAAAATTACTACTCGAATTCTGTCTAGACAATAACCTGGTGATTATGAACACACACTTCCAACATAAAAAGATACACAAGATCACAAGATAAGTCAAATCAAGAGATGAACAATCAATTATAGACTATACTATAGTGCAAAAAACAGAGAAGAACTGGATAAGAGACGTAAGGGTAAAAAGGAATTATGAAATTGGTAGTGACCACTATCTACTAGAAACCACATGAAAATGCAAAAGAAAAGAAATAAAAAGAAATGAGAACATAAACAAAAAACACAGAGAAATAATAAAAATTTATAAACTAAGGGAAGAAACAACGAAGATAAGATACTCAGAAGGGCTAGAGAAAGTGATGGACAATGAACATGAAATACCAGAAACAATAGCAGAAGAATGGGAAAAATTTAAAAATGCGATGATAAAAACAGCTAAATCAATATGTGAAACTACAAGAAATAACAACAGAGGGAGACGTACATCTTGGTGAAACGATGAAGTGAAAAGATAAATAAGAGAAAGGAAGAAGTTATGGAAAGAATACATAAAAGACAAAACACAACCAAAATATGAAAATTATTAGAGATAAAGAACAAAAGTTAAAGAGATAGTTAAGAAAGAGAAATAGAAAAGTTGGGAAAAATTTGGAGAAAAAATCGAAGAAAACAGCACAGAAAACCTAAAATTATTTTATAGAACACTGAAAACCCTAAGAAGCAACAAAGAAACGAAACGAAAACAAATAATGAACAAGGAAGGAACAATAATAAAAGACGATAAGATAATAATGGAAAGATGGAGGGAACACTTTCAGCTGATACTGAATAGAAATCAAGCGAATACAATGGAGAAGGAAAGCCACATCAAGAGAGTATCCATGAGAAATATGGAAAGTCCAGAAACTATAGAAAAAGAAGAACTGAAAGAAGCAATAGGAAAGATAAAGATTGAAAAAGCACCAGGAAGCGATGAGGTAGCACCAGAAATTATGAAATATATAGGAGTAAAAGCAAAAGAAAAATTGTTATACATATATAACCTAATATGGATGAGAAAAGTAATACCCAGAGAATAAACAAATGCAGTAATTATACCTATATACAAGAAAGGAAACACAAGAGACTGTAAGAACTATAGAGGTATATCACTACTATGTGTAGCAGCAAAAGTATACGAAACCATAATAGCAAGGAAAATCGGAAAAGAAAGAGAACATAAATTAGAGGACGTACAAAGTGGATTCAGGAAAGGACACAACACACAAGACCATATATTCACCATGCAACAAGTAATAGAAAAAGCCTTAAAGAAAAATAGAGAAATATATCTGAGCTTTATAGACATGGAAAAAGTGGTCAAGACCAAATGGTCAAAACCATTTGAAACAACTCAATGAGTTAGACAAGCAGGAAGTCTCAGCCCAGTGCTATTCATAAATGTAATAGATGAGATAGTAAAAGAATGTAAGAAAACGTTCAAGAAATACTGCATTGGTTGAAACAGAATGCAAATGATAAACGCTAAGATGTGTATATTTGCAGGCGTCATAGTAATAATTGAGGAAACAGCAGAAAAACTGAAATACAACTTAGAGAAATGGAACCTAGAAGCAAGCAAATACAACTTAAACGTAAACAAAGAGAAGACTCAGATAATGAAAATATCAAGGAAACAAGGGACGGAAGATCAATTAGAAATAATGATAGACTAACAAAAAATAATACAGACAAATTCAAACAAATACTTAGGACCAGTAATCAACAACGAAGGTGACATCGAGGACGATCTTAACAACAGAATGGAAAACACAGGATAACTATTTCAAGCACTAAATAGAGGATTCCTTAATAACAAAGAAATATCAACAAAGACCAAGATGACAATATACAAAACAATATATATATATAGACTAAAGTTACATATGCAGCAGAAAATTGGATACTAAACAAAAGGAATCAACGCAGAATTCAGGCAGCAGAAATGGAATACCTCAAAAAAACAATCGAAGTAAAAAGAACTGATAAAATAAGAAATGAAAAAATAAGAGAAAGACTAAAAATCAAACCGATTCTCGAATTAATCAAGGAGAAAAAATTGGCATGGTTTAGACATCTAACCCGAATGGACAATAGTAAACAAGTAAAAAGAGTGTGGGACGCCAAACCAATAGGGAAGAACAGAAGAGGAAGACCCATTAAAGAATGGAACAGTGACATCTTGCAGATACTGCAGAGTAAGGGTAAGACTTGTCAGGAAGCAACACAGATGGCATACAATAGGAAGGAATGGAGAAAGTTTGTTAAGAGCTAAGACACCTCAGTAGATTGTAAAATATTGTAATATAAAGAATTGTATTATAAACTGCCCAACACCGAAAGGTACAAATGGGTATACTGATTAAGTAAAGTAAAGTACAGCACAGCAGCTCAGTACAAATTTTAGTAGAGTCTGCCACTTAAAATGTTATGAAAATGTGAATGAACTTTTACTTACGCACACTAGTATTGCTAAAATAGAACTATAGCTGACGCTTATTATCAATAAACGATTTTAGTTCATTTTAAGACTCAGAGGAGACGTATTTAAAAAAAATATCTAGAGTGTTCATTCGTTCTTCTTTAAGTGCCATCTGCGCGGCGGAGGTCGGCAATCATCATAGCTATTTGGACTTTTGAGACGACTGCTCCGAAAAGTTCATTTCAGTTCATTCTACGCCTTCCTATGCTTCTCTTTCCTTGGATCTTTCCCTGCATAAATAGTTCTAGTAAGGTGTATTTCTCTCCACGTGTAATATGTCCGAGATATTCAAGTTTTCTTGTTTTAATTGTATTTAAAATTTTTATTACTTTATTTATCCTTTCTCTTTCTTTGTTTGTGACGTGTTCTGTCCAGGATATTATCAGAATTCTTCTATACACCCACAGCTAGAATGATTCCAGTTTTTTCATTGATGTCGCATTCAAGGTCCAAGATTCCATTCCATAAAATAAAGTCGAAAAAACAAAGCTCCCTGCCAACCTTACTCTTAGTTCCAATTTTAAATCCCTTTTACATAGCACTCTTCTCATTTTCTTGAAATTTGCTTTAGCCTTTTTAATGCTGATTTTGATCTCCTGAATGTAGTCATTTGTGGAGTTAATCAGTGTTCCCAGATATGCATATTTGTCCACTTGTTCGACGTTGGTTGCGTTTATTAGAACGTTCTTTCTAATTTCGTCTTCTTGACGTTCATTGTTAGACCATACTCTTTTTCAAACTCCGCTATTCTGGTCACCAGTCTCTGAAGATCTTCAATATTTTCAGCTAAGATCATAGTTAATTACTATTAAACTGGGAATAAGCCACAATTAAAGATAAAAATACGTTTATTAACGTTTCAATTTCCACTTCGGAAATCGTTCTCAAAATACAAACAGTAAATTAAACAAATTTTGTTTAATTTAAAACAATCAACAAAAAACAAAATTTGTTTAATTTACTGTTTGTATTTTGAGAACGATTTCCGAAGTGGAAATTGAAACGTCAATAAACGTATTTTTATCTTTAATTGTGGCTTATTGCCAGTTTAATGGTAATTAATTTACAATGCCACAAGAAAATAGCTTCAGAACAATATTAAGATCATAATGTCATCCGCATATCTAATGTTGTTAATGGGAACTCCATTTACCTTCATTCCAGCTGGTTCACCCTTAAGAGCGTTTTTCAGGATCTCTTCGGAGTAGTCAATCTTCTTTGATTTCACGACATTCATTGTTTATGTCATACGTTATCGAATGGTTTATTATAGTAGATAAAACATGCGTGTTTATCTTGATTGACGTCCAGGCATCTTTGTATCAGTATATTAAGTAAAAAAAGAGCTTCACACGTTCCTAGGCTTTCGCGAAAACCAAATTGTGTATTATTAACGTCTATGTCCAGTTTGTGATATATTTGGTTATGGATGACTTTTGGTAGTATCTTTAGCACATGAGATATAAAGCTAATGGTGCGATAATCACTGCATTCTCTTGCGTTTGTCTTTTTTGGGAGACAAACAAAAATCGACGTTAACCACTCTTTGGATAACACGCCTGAACTATAAAGTTGGTTCAAGAGTGTGACTAAAACATTAGTGTGCTTTTCATCTAGAATTTTTAGGATTTATATAGGAAGCATGTCAAGTTATGTCAAGTCAGGGCTTTGTCCACTCTTTAATGTTTTTAATGCGTGTAATATTTCTTCTTTTGTAATATATGGACCTATTTCTTCGGATGTAAGTTCTATGTGCTCCAGATCTCCTCTTTCATCATCGAACAATTCGTCGATATATTCTGCCTATTGTACTTTCTCGTCTATATGATAATGTGTTATAGTATTCCCGTGTCTATCCAGAATTGCACGAGTGGGATTTTGTTTTTTTAGTCGTACCAGTTCTTTAACTTTCTTGTGTGGGTTAAACAGATCATATTTATTTTGAAGGTCTTCGATCTGTTTGCATTTTTCTTCAAAGTATTTTTCTTTTGCCTGCTTTATCATCTTCCTGATCTCATGGTTTATCTCTCTGTATTTATTGTTGTATTTAATTTTAAATTGTCTCCGTTATTCCATCATATTGAGCATCTCGTCATTCATCCATTCTTCTTTTCTCCTTGCCGAAATCTTTAGTATGTTTTTCCAGGGTTCCAGTAGACAATGTTTTAGTCGATCCCAGTACTCGTCAATATCATTGGTGTTTGCGTTCAATTTGATGCAGTTTCTGAGATAGGGAAAACGCATCCCACCGCTCTATTAGCTTTTTTATTAACTGTTACTGCCATTTCGTGTCTGTGTTGATTATTCTCGCTACTGGAATAATATATTGTGTCTTCGTCTGTTAAAAAATAACCTGAGTTGGGCCATCTGGCTCTCATTATTATTATTGGTGTACATACTAAAGGTATTTTTAAACTATCTTTTCTAAGACATATATGGCTGGAGCGAATTTACCTGTGACCCTTTTTATTAGGGTACTAAAATTTGACCGCCGGAGCGATCTACTATATGCCCATAAATTTATATTATTAGAATACTCCCTTAAAACATCACCTATTCGCTAACATAATAAAAAATTATTCGATATTTAGTTATTGTGAACTCAACTTCTTGCAGTTCATCATCTGCTATTTCAGTGTACAAATTAGTTGTCTTCATAGTTTTAACAACTATTTCTGAGAGTGTAAATTTAACACAACTCTTTTAAAGATAAAATGATTAGGATGAATGCATAATGCCATATTACCATAAATATCTGTTACCAAGCGGTTCCAGCACTTCTTCTTTATTAAATTTACTTGCGAAAATTGTCTTTTCCAACTTGCATTTGAATTTGGTAAAGGTAACACAGACAATGCAAAGTCACTCAAATTAGCAAATAGAGAATCATCGTCAAAGTATTATTTGACTTACTTTTAAATAGAATTCGTTTAGATTTTCAAATTCTATTAGAATAATATGTTGAAGTTTTCTATATTCGTCATGGATCTTTTGCATCATTTGTAGGTTTTGAGAATTACAATTTTGTCGCAAATATGACATTAGTGGTAAACGGTTTGGGCACCTGTTAATGTTAGTTTTATTTAGAAGTTGTATCTTGTCCATGACTGGGTCTGTAAAATGATTTCTTTTTTACTTTTTTATAAGCTGTTCTCAAGAAACATTTGCATTTTTCGTAAAAATCCTGTTTCAATTCATCATCTAATTCAATAATATGTTTAGTCACCGCAATTTCTATATACATGTTGTTAATGTTGACAAATTTTGAAATATGCTGAGGATCAATTGTTTAAACATTTGTTTGTCCCACAGATTAAGGTTTTAGAAAGTAAGCGACAGATATTTATACATTGTGATTATTTCGATGAAATGTGTAATAACTACTTTATCGCTTTGAAAAAAATTATTTAATTCCACAAATTTTGGTAAAACCTATTTCAAAATGGTTAAGGCTTAAGGTAATAGGTTTTTCTTGAGTGGCTCTACAACTATGGGTGAGTCTTCGCTGCATTTAATATAGGGCTTCACCTTCTACGATCTTGAGCTTTCATTTCCCATTGTTGTACCCTAATCCTAGATAAATCGGCTTCAACATTATCCTTTTATCCTTTTCTAGGCTTACTGATCTTCTACTGCCTGGTCTCTTAAAAACACCGTATTTAGCACTTTGTCTTCCTCTGATTCTACCACATGACCTACGCATCTTATTCGTTTAGTATTTATATGTCTGACGATGTTTTTAGTACCATACCGTATAACCAATTCAGCATTGCGGCGCCTTCTTCTGTCTCCTATCAATGTATCTCTTTGAAGACCACATATCATTCTGATAACCTTCCATTCACATATCTCTGTATCTGTATAGTAGGGAGGGCGAGTTAAGTTTCACAGCACTTAGGCCACAATTGACTCATTGTGCATCCTCCCAGGGAGCTGTCACCCTTAGCTCATTGTCCATCCTGCCACTTCTAGAAAGGTGGACAAGTCACCAGGAGACATCTCACTTATGTGGACAGGTATGGGCCAGGACTCGCCCAACGCGTACTCTCGTATTAACGATAACTCTGGGCATTCACATAGGACATGCTCTACAGTTTCGTCTTCTCGTTCACACTTCCTACATAGGGGTGTGTCTACTAGCCCCAGTGTGTGGAGGTGTTTGCTTAGTTGACAATGACGAGTTAAAAAAAACTTCCAAACGTAGGTTTTTCCTGGTCATTCCCAAGTACTTCTTTGATGTTGACTCTTCAAGGTTACTTAGTGTTACCCTGGCAAGTTTACATCCTTTCCCTTCTTCCCATCTCTTTACGGTTTGCGTATGGGAGTGACATTTGACAATTTTCGCGATTGTTGTAGTTGACCAAACAAAAAGATCCCCAGGTCCTAAGAGTCTTAGGCCTGCCGCCTTCCTAGATAATTGGTCAGCAATGCGGTTGCCTTTATTCCTATTGTGTCCTTTAACCGCAAGATACAAACAGGATAATGGTATTACCATCCGAAGCTTGAGTTAGTGACTCGTGACACTTCATTACTAAACCTGATGTGACACGTGGTCTATTCAAGGTTAGTAGCGCTTGTCTGCTATCTGTGCAGATCATTATAGTTTTCCCTGCTATACCTTTTTGGGTTATCTCTTTTGATTGATTGATTGATTGATAAGAATCCCAATCCTCTTTGAGTTTCGTGCGTTTCGCTCTATTAAAAGCTGTGTTTGCGCTGGATTGGAATCCCCAAGGCCGACGGAAGGTAGGCAGACCTAAGGGAACTTGGAGAAGGACAGTACTGGACGAAGGGAGAAAAATGGGAAAATCCTGGATTGAAATCAAAGCACTAGCCAGAAATAGAGTTCGCTGGAGACACTTTGTGGAAGCCCTATGTTCCTCTTAGGAATCTTGGGACTATATATATATATATATATATATATTATATATATATATATATATATATATATATAAAAGCTGTTTTTGCTATCTTTCTAAGGTGTTCCAATTCAGTGCACCACCAAGAGTTAGTTTTGCGACTTTCCTGGACCATCCTTATTGGACAGTATTTTTTATAAGCATAGCTTATTTTGTTTTGGATAGATACCGTATACCTTTCCAATTCTATATTAGTTCCTGGAGTTGAAGCCTTTTCATTCCGCAGAGCATCTTCTAAGAGTCGGTTGTAGAGTTCTACATCCGTCCTTCTAGGGTCGCGGACCCTACCCATTCACATATTAGCAGCTTATTTATTTCCTGCTGTTGTAGAGTCCATGTTTCATTTTCCTGTCCCTCCAGTGGACGGGTGGACTAAAAATTACACGAGTACACGGTTTTTTTGTAATGTTTAAAATAATCAAAAGTACATAAAACTGTTTACTTTTTAACATGATTTATATTAAAAAAAAAATAACGCAGTTTTTTACAATAACAAAAATTTTAAGCTACTTTAGTCAAATAAAGCAATAGCTAAAAACCGATAAAACATACATTTTAACTACTAAACTCCTTACCAGCAAAAACGACTGTTACCTAAACTTAAACATTTTTTTCTAATTTTGGTTAAGACAGTCCGCACAACAGGCCGCAGTATGCTCCAGACAAAGTCAGCTCTTACATAATTTGCAAAAGCATCTAGTTTTACGCCGTTTACAATATTCACAGTATCCTCTTTTGTTTGGTGGAAGAACTGGATGCTCTAGATCAGGTATTATAATACCCACATATTTTGCAGCAATCTGGCTTACATCTCTAGACAACAAATTTTTCTAAAAGATCCTTCTGTCTATGCTTCTGTCTAACCTTCAAACGTACCTAGAATATCGCACAATTGTAGCAAATAGTTGTAAAGTTGATACAAAAAATAATTTTGCCTCGACTGACAGCCCTCACCCATACAACGAAGGGCTATGTAAAAAATGGGCGACTAATTGATTTGTACAGTATTAATTTAGATTTAATTTTGGTTTAGATCTTAATAATGATAACAGAGAGTATAATGCTCTATGTTCCGCAGCTATTCTTGCTAAGACCTGTTTTTCTATGTGGTTGTCGTAGTTATGGTTGTGGTTTGGTTACTAGCATATATTTAGTCTTCTTTTTATTTATTTGAAGATCCAGACTACCTATCACATCCCAGAGTTGTGAAAACACCTTTCTCATATTTCTTGTAGAATAAGCGACTGCATCCAGATCATCAGTGAGGACCCACAATAGTTGCGATCCTCGATTCGCAAATCTCCTAACCAGCTCAGATAATATTTTACTTGCATATTTTAACGTTAAGTTGAATAGCAACAGTGACAAGATGTCTCTCTGTCTAAGTTCTGATGTTATACTAAATGGCATCGATGTTGTGTTGCCTATTTTTACCTGTGCATATAGGGCTGTGCATTTAAGTTAGCTCCAATAATTTTCTTGGTATTCACATTTCTAGCATTGCTAGCCATAGTTTATTTTTTTTATATATAATTATATGTTTGCTGGAAGTCTACGAAAATTTGGTGTACTTCTTGGTTAAATTTCCAGTTTTTTTCAGTAAATATTTTATCTATTGTTGACCTTTGACTTTTAGCACAAAAGCCGCATTAGTAGTCGCCCAGAATATCTTTTAAATACAGAGTGAGCTTCTTTAGTAAAAGTAATTGATTGAACTTTATATGCTGTATTACTAAGCGATAGGCCTCTATGATTTTAAAATTGTTTTTTATCTTCCTTTTTATATTAACATCGTGTACGTTAGTCTGTGCACTAGTGCTTACTTCGATGCACATCACCCCACCTCAAAATCCATCCCATTGGCTAATTGACCTGGAAATCTTCTAGAGTCTCCTAGAGTCACCTATAATTTGGGAGCCCTCCTGTTGGGGCTCTGATTCTTTCTTCAAACTCAAGACTCTGCGGCTGCTTTACTTTTACTACTGCTACTACATATTGATGTTTTATTTGTTACGTAAGAAATATCTAGTCTTTATTGAGGTACTAAGGTATTAGCTACACTAATACAATTCAACAATCCATAGCCAAAATGGACTATACCTGCAAGGTCCAATCTCTCTGCATAGCGTACGGGGACAAAAGGGCGGTTTAACTCCTTTCTGTGACGAGACGACATGGCGCCTAACAATTCACACGAACCCATGGCCAGCTAGAGCAAAAGCAACATGAAAGAATTAACCGTACGCTAGATCCAAGAAGATAGTGGGGAGAGCCACCGAATGTTAGAGTGCCAAATCTAACTTTTCGCCATCGAAACCTTCTGGAGATCTAACGCCTTCAGTGTATCAGATATCTTTGACAAACCAGATTTTTTGAAGTTGAAAGTCGCAGAAGCTATAAAGGTTCCCGGAGTAGGCAGAGTCACCGATATGTGGTCCATGTCGCCACGTAGGTCCAGGTACACTCAGCTACAAAACACCACAGGATATAGCAGATATAAACCTAATGACTGGTAAAAAAAAACAACCCGCCGAAGAAGTTTGTAAATTATCCGAGGATGGCACCTGTGGAGGAAAGAGATGATGTCATGGTAAAGTGTTGTGTAGTGCTGTGCTTGAACAATTTCTGTTTTTAATTATATTTTTCCAACCCTATATTCTAAACTTTGTATTTTTATGGATCGTAAATAAATTCTTTTTAGCCACAGAGTCTCCAAAGTAGGTGAATTGTCATCGTGTACCCTAGTCGGTGGAGTAGTGAGCACTTTGATGCGCATCTAGTCAGTTATAGTCTGGAAGCCCTCCTGTTGGGGCTCTGCTCATTTCTTCAAGCTCAAGACTCTACGGTTGTTTTACTTTTAGAACATATTGATGTTTTATTTGTTACGTTAATAGCTACTCTGTAAAGGCCAACTACACCTAACCTATCAACCGTCAATAGTCAAAATGAACTTAGCAGAGGATGCTATCTGCAATGGCCATAGCCCTCTACAGAGCGTACGAGGAAACAACGGCGGTTCAACGTCTTATCCGACGGGACAACAATGTATGGGTAATATTATGCTTATATTTCATTCCCTTGCCATTTTCTGCTGTTGCCAATTCTCAAAAATATTGTCGTACAATATTTGATTTAAAACTTTTCCTCCTTTTTTTATCAATTCCCCATTTATTCACAAGATACTCAAGATAAAAACTTGAGAGTGAGCATAGCAACAACTAAAATTGTCGTATATTTTACTATTATGGTATACCTACTTACTACATCGTAAGTTGCGGAAAATGTTAAAAGTATGCTATAAAACGATATTTATCGTATACCTGGCAACACAAACCATGTTATTTTAAACAGTGTTCAATTAGATCGGAAACATTTGGGTTTCAATCGAGAGACTAGGAGAAAATTTAATTTTGGTCTCTGCTTATTAAGTAGATACCTACACTAGTAACCCTGTTTATCTTTCGCTAAATTTTGTAATACTAACTTTTTATTCGTACTTATGCGAGTTCCATTATTCCATGATTTCTTTTCTCTTCCTTTTGTTCCGAATTTTTATTGGTAATCTATAATCGGTCATTTTTCTTATATGTGACAGTTGTGTATATATATATATATATATATATATATATATATATATATATATATATATATATTATATATATATGTGTGACGTCTCTACATTTATTTTTTTTTTGATTATGTATGTTTTTATATGATCATGTAATGTTATATGCAAAGTATCTTAGCCAAAATCTATTTATTGGTGCATGTATTTGTTTTTATTCCATAATAAATAAATTTAACTTACTTGTGAATATGCGTCCTCTGCGTGTTTTCTGTGATATATCTGTTATCATTTCCAGATGTTTGTATTCTTTAGTATTCTTAATCACGATTCCGTCAATGTTGCAATTTTTATCGGCAGTCTACTGCCATATTTACTCTACTTTTTCAGTATTAATTTTCAAATTTCAAATATCTAACTCTTCGACTAATGTTCTTACCAAATATAATAACGTTATTGTCTAGAATAACCTAATCGTTAGCGTATAGTAGAGTAGTAATAAATTCCTGCGCAGTTTATACTCCCATTTTACAACATTTCTTTCTTGTACCAACGTTTCAGAGTCGAGTTAAGATAAATCTTAAATATCCATTTATACTGTACTAAATATAAAACTTAAGAATTCTTAAGGAGCATAAATAACGTCCTACGTTATTCATACTAACGTAAAGTTTCGGAAAATAAGTTGTTACGGAAGTGATTTAATGTCTTAACCTCACAGCATGTTTTAAACCTGAAGGATTTTCCATTAGATCTATCCCACATCCTTCTCCGACTCGTATAGGATTATAGCGTACATTATTTTATTCAGGAGTATCGCGCCCTAATTTTAAATTCATATTCTACTGGAGGAAGTGAAGCTTCGAAATATTCAGTTGCGTCTTCGCAAATGGAGAATAAAGTGCCGAAACGTAGCAGCTGATATAAAATTCAGATTTAAATAAACAAGTTTCCGCAAAGCTCGCTACAAATTGCAGTTGTTCAGTACAGTATGCTTAATTTTAGTTAAGGGTTAGTCTGAAAAGAATAAATATTATTATTGTGATTTGTAGATATTTATTTTCGATTATGTATACTTGACATACAGAGAAATGTCTCGTTGAAAGCTTAAATTTAATAAGATAAAGCTAGTGAAGTTAGGTAGAAAGAACAAATAATATTTTGTTAGTTGAATATTACACTATAAAAAATATAAAAATATATAAAAATATTTTATTCTTACGTGTTAGGCTTTTTAATTTACGATTATTGCATTCTTGGGCAACTTTAGTCGTGTAGTCATTGTACACGTTCAAACGCTCGATTTCGTTAGAAAATTGTTGATGCGTCGATATGACATCCATCATCCGTGATAATATGCTTAGGATTATGTTTAAAATAGAAGACTAGAAGAAACTATAACGGTAAAGGGGCTTTATTATTTTAGTACAGTTTATTTTAAAATTTTCTCTTTGGCATGTAAGATCATCATCATCATCCAACCTTCATTTATCACGTCCACTGCTGAACATAGGCCTCCCTTAAACTTCTATATTCTTTGAGATTTTTTGACTGATGTCGATCTAGATCCCACATACAGACATCGTCTAAGAGGTTAGCAACCCCCAAATTGGAAGTCTTACTTCCCATGTAGGGTATATGTTAAAAACTTTAACATTACACCAAATATTGCACACTATTGAGAGCTATGCTATTGGACTATTAAGAACTGTGCTCGATAAATAATATGTTAATTGGGAGAACGTTATTTTCAGACAAATATCAAAAACACAACATAGATGTGCTCAGAAATTGAGATGAATAATTAAATTAATCACGGTTTATCTGATAAACTATGACGAAATTCATTGAAAGATGTAAGAACAATGCGAGAACAATGAGTCAGTAGAAGAAAAAATAAAAATAAATCGCAGATCTAGCTGTAAACCAAGTACAAGAAAGAAGTTCAACAATAAAAATTGAAGCAACCTATCAATTAAGTATTCAAACACATTAGAGATGCCAATGCCGGTAGGCAATTTAGAGAATTGACCAAAATTCATAATTGAAAATATATAGTGAATATATGAACACGTTTTTATATTGTAAAAGCACCGAAAGAAATAGGTGAAAAAAAAAATAAAATCATCCATAGATAACGTTTAACAGTAAAATAAAGAAATAGTTTTTTAAAATTAAAGTGTTTATCTACTAGATACTACTACGTAAGTGATCTATACGTAATAATTATTTTATTATTGTGAAAACAAAACGTCAAATAATAAATATACACTACCGTATAATCATTGTGTGAGATGAGCTGCTATAAGTAGCTTATAGTAGCATGCGGTTGGTTTGTCACTTATCAGAGTCGAAGTAAGGCCTTCGCCGCTGCAGCTTAAAATGACTTCATACAATATAAACACACCTTCCGATCTAATCAGTCCAGTAAATCAACGTTCGAATATCACAAACAGTTATGCTTCAGCCGCTTTACATTTTTTTCCGAGTAAGACCCAAGCCATTGTATTTAGTTGTATCGATAATGCTAAACTGCAGGATTATCTCATTCCTTTGGACACAATCATCAACCCAAAAAATATTATTTTTTTATCTAGATTATCTCATAATAGAATCTGCATATATTGGGCAAACAAAACCGTAGTAGATAACTTCATGACACAACATGGCTCGATAGAATTACTTGGCGAAGATGTAACAGCACGAAGACTTGTCTCTCCAGCAGAAAGACTAGTCTTGTCTGGAGTCTGCCCGTCAATTCCCCATTAAGTATTAGTTGAAGAATTACAGAATATCGGTTTAAAGTTTATTTCCTCAATAACATTTCTGAAAATTAGCTTGACTCTTCCGGAATATAGTCATATATTGAGCTTTTCGAAGGAAAGTTTATATAAGCCCTATAACATCACCAATTCCAGATTCTATTCTAATAAATTTCGATCAAACACTTTACCGCATATTTTTGTCACAAGATACACTCACCTGCTTTATTTGCCAAAATACAGGACACATAGCATCCCAATGCAATAACAGTTCAGTAGCGGAATCAACTCATATTGAGTCAAATAATGAAGTATCAAATCAAATAGCTTCAAAAAGTATGCTACACAAAGTACCAAACACCCAGAAGTCATCAAGTTATCCATTATCAAATCCGAGCATATCACCTACATCTACAAATCTTAGCGACAAGGAAATTACTAATACTCCTACTCATAGCAACACTTTCAATCAACCTCATTCAGCGGTAATACCGTTTTCACAAACTTCGGAAGTAATATCCTTCAATCTATCAGCTCCTTTTCTATTAGATGCAACTGCAGCAAATTCTAATAAATCTCATACATCACCACAATTTTTTGAAACAACCATTTCAACCAATCTCACAAATAAAACTTCAAGCTCGAGTTCTGTCACTACCAATGAGTTTGCTCCAGTACTTTCAAATGTAATAAAGCCACAGCATCTAAATTAAAACTCTAATAGCAATTGCAAAAACACAAGTTCTTCCATAAAACGCAGTATGTATTGGGGAAATTGTCACGCCTCATTTAGACTTAGCAATTATATCAGAAAATCTGTTTGCTAAACCCAAACCTTCTAAACAAAAAAACGCGCTCATCTGAAGTCCCATGTAAACGGGAAACTCTTGAAAATTTCATTAGTATTTATACCCCACTATTCATCTTAAATTACCACCAATTGTCCTTACTGATTGATAATGTTCAAGGGTCCCCCGACACTATTAGCGTCGTCAAAGAATTTACTGATATGGCTGGTTTACTCCATCTTTTACAAAGCAGTAATTAGTATATTTACTAATTACGTGGTACTATAATTTGATCGGAATTCTGCCTGCTCTCTCGGTTGGTAGAAATCTAATTTTTTCTTCAATCTTGATGTCACTAACCTAGTAAAGAGCTTATATACGTGGTTCAACAGGCTAATAGGTCTATAATTCTCTAGGTTGGTTCTATCTCTTTTTTTTTGTAAAAGGATGATTATAGCATTGTTCCATTCTTTGGGCATCTCTCTTTGCTGCAAACATAGATTAAAGAGTTTCTTTAATTGATTTAATAGCATATCTCCCCCATTTACTGAGGCTTCTATTACAATTCCATTCTCTCGTGTGTCTTTGTTATTTTTCATTTTTTTAACGCTTGTCGAATCTCATCTACATTTATTTCTGGCATTAGCTTGGAACCTTGATTCATGATCTTTGAAATGGATGTTTGTATTCCTATTTGATCTTCTCGTCTACTTTTATATAATTTCTTGTAAAACTCTTCGACGACCTGTATTAACTCGTCTCTACGTGATATTATTTCATTTTGCTTGTTTTTTAATTTATAAATTTCGCATTTCGTATTCGTTAGCTTTCTACGTTAGTTAGTACAAAGTTCTTCCTCTTAACGTGCCCTATCAAGTCCCCTTGACATTGGCGATTAACATGGCGAAACTGTCTCGAGCTATTCTAAACAGTTGCTCAGCTTTCTTTATTCCTGTCCACTCTCTGATATTCTTCGACCAAGAGGCCTGCTTTCTACCAATTCCTCTGCGTCCTTCAATTTTACCCATCATAATAAGTTGAAGAATATTATATTGGTCTCCCCTTACTAGGTGTCCAAAATAGGCCACCTTTCTACTTAGTACAAACATTATACCAAAACTCCACAATCCATGTAAAACTACATGAGACCACCAGAGAAATTTATATCAAGCATGGTCTGAGACAGGGCGACATTCTCTCACCCAAATTATTTATAACGGTCCTCGAATACGCCTTTAAAATGCTAAAATCGGAAAATAGGGGAATAAAAATAGATGAAGAAATTATCAATCATCTGCGTTTTGCCGACGACATAGTACTTATTACCGAAGATCTGGGTTAAGCACAACAAATGCTACAAGAATTAGAAAACGTATCTTCAACTATACTGCCGTCTTAGTTGATAGGGCGTATCTGCAATTTTAGTGATTTTGAGTTACTACGTGCATCTAAAACTTATAACTAGTTGCATCTTTCTATTAACAGCAAAAGCCGTAACTGTGACTAACAAGCCTGTAAAACCTTACAAAAAATAGCCGGATCTACAAAATAACACTTATTTTTTAGTTAAATTGGCCGTATCTACCACTGTTAGTCGATCAGGGGTATCTGACAGTCACACTCGCGCGCTTACTTATAATGCGCCAGCGTGGGAAGTTACGATTCTAACCTAAAATATTTACTGGTTTTTCACGTTGAATCTGGATTACGATAAGTGTTTTAAGACGGTTTTTGGTGAAAATTTTTAGTAAATTGACTTTAAGTTATATGTAAGTACTGAATTATTATTCTAGTTGTTCGTTTGTTTATAGAACAGAGTAGTAGGAAATTGTATTTACTTTTTCTTAAAACTTGGTTTTAAGTGTAAAGTTCAATTTTAAGTTTAACATTAGTCAATTACGGTTTCTTTTCAAGGCAGATTAATGGAATGGAAAAATCGATATAGACTTTATTTAATAATATAAACTTTTGTTTTTATTAAAAACTCGTATAAAAATATAATTAGGTATATTTCGCATATTTATTATGATGTGTTTAACAAGTAGAAGCTATAAAGGCATTTGACATCATTTTGTCTTTATACTTGTACCTACTTGTTGTATTATTGTGGTATTTGTACCAAAAAAGAACAGATCTCCTATACTAAACAGATTTAAAGATTATTAAAATAGAAAAATTTATTTTTAGTAGACGCAATCAAAGACCAGACGGTATAATGACAAGCAGAGGTAAAAGACTACTAATCTAGCTTTAAATGAACAACTAAACAAGAAAATGAAAAGCTATAAAAAATGTATAAAAAAGAGAGAAAAGTTTTGATGATGAAAATTATGTTCCCGATTTTTTAGAAGACTCTTCTAATGAAAGCATAAGCTCTAAAGCAGAACTCGAAGTTCAGATATCCAATAAGCTTGAAATTAACAAAACTGAGAGTACAAGTGACATAGTTTATTCTAGAAAACATTGTTGTTGAAGATAAGTTACCTATCGTTACTACAGATGCGACGGAAGAATTAAAACAGGTACCTTTTCCGAATTCTGACAATGATAACGAAGTGCATGAACAGTTGCTTTCTCTATTGCAAATAATATAATGGACGATGTTTTACAAAATGTCATGAAAGAAATATATAAGAGGACTAAGAAAAGTTTGATACTGAAGATTATGTTCCCGATTTTTTAGAAGACTGTTCTAATGAAAGCAAAAGCTCTAAAGCAGAACTCGAAGTTCAGATATCCAGTAAGCTTGACATTAATGATAATGATAACCACCTAATACTTACATTGACAGAGAATATGAGTCTATTAGTAGCATCTAAGTTAGATCTTAGTCCCACTTAGTTGCTGCAAACATATACTTTTCGATAACTTAGATCAAAGAACCAGTACGTTCAAAATATTAGATGGATTCCTATCACACGGATTTTCAGCTCGCTTCACTATTAAAAATACATAAGTATAAACATATTAAGTAGGTTTTCTTTTTAGGAATATACAAACCTGATTCGCAATGAACAATGTAGAGGCTTTCCTAAAGAAAAAAAGAATTCAGTAATCAGAAAGCTCAGCGATATCGCCCCGGAAAGCAGATTGGTTTTTTGGAAAAATTTACCAGAAGCTGCTGGAGCCGAATTACCAATAACTGATGATGAATAAGTTATGAAACTTTTATCAATTAATATAAGCATTTCATAAAAAATTAAGTGTTTCATTTACGACTTTTTTATTTAACATATTTGTTCTAAATTTTTAGGTAAATAGGCGTAACTAACAAAGTCATGTTTACAGTTAATTTCACTCACATCTTATAATTGTTCAATAATTAGAATATAACGTAAAATAACTTCCTAATAAAACTCTATTTGTATCATAACATAAGACGACGGCGTCATCAAAACAGAAATTCCTTATTTTCGCGAAACTAACATTCTGTAGATACGCCCTATTCAACTAAGGCGGCAGAATAGGGTCTAAACATAAACATTAGCAAGACCAAATTTATGACAAATTTAGTTCCCAGAGGACACATCTAACCAAAGTTAAATGGTAGAACTGACAGAAAAGTACATATATCTTGATCATGAAATCAGAATAGGCAAGGACAACCAGACCTGCGAATTTCAACGACGAATAACACTTGCTTGGGCGAGCTTTCTACGTAGAATTTTTAAGCTGTTATTTTCCTGTATAGTACGTTTAATATTATCGGTTTTAAATTTTCTTAAACTCTTCCTGATTGCCTTCTAAACAGTTTTATTTATTTCTCTTAGAGTGTGGCTGTCTGCATTCTCATCGCTTCTTATTTGTCTTCTTTGATCTAGCAGCGTTTCAGTATATGGAATTGTACTATCTGATTTTCTTTTAGGACAGGGCACTCGATGACTTTTTTGTTAGGCGTTTATAATGCAATTATTATTCAAGTCGTTAAAATCGTTCTCGAAGGATTTATGTAGTAGTATCTTATTATTGATACGTGCCTGATATTGGTTGATATTTAATGGTGGTGTCCAGACACCATGAGATTTATTTTTAATCATTATGTTTCTTTCTCTTTTTGTGTTGATTTGGACTTTTACTCGTATCATTCTCTGGTCACTGCTTATAGTGAACTTGTTGAGTACTGTTACATCTTTAATTATTTGTTTTTTGTCATTTATCATGTAGTTGACTTCGTTCCTTGTTCTACCGTTTGAACTTTTCCAGGTCCATCTTCTGTGCATTTTTTTGTAAAAGAAGCTGTTCATGTTGAATAAATTACTTTGGAGTAAGAATCTTAGTAGCATTTCTCCTCTGTCATTTCTTCCTGGGGAACCAAATTTTCCCAAGGATCTTTCTAGCTCTGCTTATTTGACACCTATTTTTGCGTTGAAATCGCCACCGAAAATTGTAAATTGAGTACGAGTAGCACAGTAAAGTTGAAAGCGCAGTAGATGTATCGTCATAAAATATTTCGATTTCTTCGTGTGTATGGTCTGTTGTTGGAGCGTATACTTTAATAATTTTGAGTTTATATCTACTGTTTAACTTCAAAATAAGATATGCCACTCTAGATGATATACTTTGGATGTTTATTATCTTGTTCGCTTGGTTTTTATGGACAAAAAAAAGATGCCACCAACTGATGTAGTTTCAGGGCCAGTCTGATAGAATGTATGCCCTGATTTCAGTGTTTTTAAAGTTTCACCTCTCTTTCTAACTTTGCTGATACCTATGACATCCCATTTAATTTTATTCATTTAATTTCCATTTCTGTGAATCCACAAGGAAAAATTCCTGTAGCTGGCTGTATACCACTTATAACAACAAGAGGTTAATCTTTGTATATGGGTGTATTTATTTAAAAAACCCTTAAAAGGGCCACATCAATAAAACAAACGTTTTCGGACCACACAGTCCATTATCAGGTTTTTAAAATCGAAAAATGCTAGGTCACAATGCCTGAGCCACCAAAATACTAGGGTAAAAACCCTTTAAATTACATTTAGTTATGAAATATTGTACATTGTGTTGTAAAATAACTGTGATGTTCAGTATTAAATTAAATTTGTATTATATTTAATTTAAATTTAAATATTTAATTTAAATTTTAAATAACACATGGCTCAATCTGGTTCCCTCTCACCGGCTCTGGAACCAGATTGAGCCATGTGTTACCTATAGTCAATTTAATTTAATACTGAACATCTTCTTCTTCTTAAGGTTCCATCTTCTAACGAAGGTTGGATATCAACATGGCAATTCTTATTTTACTTACAGCAGCTCTAAATAGTTGGCTAGAGCTCAGACTAAACCATTCCCTTAGATTTCGTAGCCAGGAGGTTCGTCTTCTTCCTACATCTCTTTTACCTTTTATTTTGCCCTCTATAATCAAACGTAGTAGCCCATAACGAGGACCTCTTAATATATGACCGAAATATTCAAGTTTCCGCCTCTTAATTGTCTGTACAATTTCTTCCCTCTTATTAACCCTATCAAGGACTTCAATATTGGTAATTTTGTCTACCCATGCTATTCGTAGCATCCTTCGATAACACCAACGCTCAAAAGCTTCCAATTTCTTAATCTCCAGTTGTTTCATAACTAAATGTAATTTAAAGGGTTTTTACCCTAGTATTTTGGTGGCTCAGGCATTGTGACCTAGCATTTTTCGATTTTAAAAACCTGATGATGGACTGTGTGGTCCGAAAACGTTTGTTTTATTGATGTGGCCCTTTTAAGGGTTTTTTAAATAAATATACCCATTTACAAAGATTAACCTCTTGTTATTTCTGTGAATCTCTCCTCGGACAGTAGACTTCTGGCATTTTATGTCCTAATGTAAAGAGTTATGGGGTTTTTGGGTTTCCGTATAGTCAACTTTTTGTCCCCCCCGTTATGTTTGAGGTAGGTATTTTATTATATAAGTTGATTAAAAAATATGCAAAAAAATTGAAATATATAAATCTACCCATAAAATTTAAAAAATATCTGTCTCTTATTTTGTATTTAATGTTTTAGGCTAAAACAGTAATTTATTTAAACAATATAATTACATTATTTATGAATAAATATTAATAAAATAATAAATGTACCTTAAAACATTTTGAACTAATAAATTGTTTGTTTTTTTTTTCAAATAAAATCAATATTAATTTTCTTTTATATTTCTAAAAACAACTTAAGTGTGTATTATATTTCATAAGAAATTTCACCCATTATTCTTTAATTGAATTCAGTGAAATCAAATCTAAATTTATTGGACTCTCAACAATTCAATCTTACGAACAATATTTGTCAATACCAGTTGTAGTAGCAACGACTCGACCCTGCTTTTAATTAAGCGTTCGTAATCCAAGTGATGTATGTTGTTGATGAAATAACCAAGAAAAAAGGCTAATTGTTCCAGCAGCGCAGCCTGATGCAGCCTGCAGTCAGAAATAAACGCAAATTTCGATGCAAATCATCGAGCATTCGAGCCCACAGCAGCGCTCGCTCTCAATTTTCATTAAAATTAACATGGAATGCATTTCTGATCGGGATCCGAGAGCTGTATTAGAGAGATGAGTTTAGAATGCCTTTAGCAGATCAGAATTTGATGTCTGGTTGCAAAAAATTGTAAAATTAAAAGCTAGTATCAGAATTAAATTTTGCCCTTAAAGAATTATGTGTATCTTGTTTTGGCGTATCATTGATTTATAATACTTGTTACAAATATATCACGTATATACCCAATAATTGTGTACTCAAAATTAAACATGTACATATAAATATGCGAAGTACACCGAAGTATATTTTAATATCTACCAGAAGATAAATAGTTTCAATATTGAGTTTAAAAAAATACTGTACTACACCAAATTTACTTCATTTTTGCTTTTGTCACGTTCTAACGTTCCAAAATTAATAATTTATATGCAAATTATAAATTTGAAAGTAACTTTTATTTTTCTAGTCACCATTCCAATCTATGTTTAATATTTTACTCTTATAATAGGAGTAGGATAATAGGAGTGTTTGAGTATAAAGATAATGATTTTTCTTCCTATTGTGCCATCTCTTTTTAAGGATTAGCGACCCAAACGCCAATTGCATCTTTGGAAATTGTTTGAAAACTAATAACAATAGAGTAAGATAGGGAAAACGTAGCATTTAATCATTCGAATTTTTAGCTCTAGATAAAAAGTTTATCTTGAAATTAAGGTAAAACTGAATTTTTAATGATTATTGTATTTAATATTTTTAATAATATTAAAAGTTTTGGTACTTTTGGTAATACATAGTAACATTGGTTTATTTGCTATTATCTAAACCTGGACTAGTAGCATTTCGATGTCTTAGGACTTTCAAAAAACGTCTACAGCAATTTAGTATTCAAACAGGTGATCGAAGAATGTACGCCTACAGAAAAATGTATGACAGCACCTAATAGAAACAGTAAACAAAGCGGCAATCGAAGTGCCATATCTTAAACAACACAATAATAAATATTTGGAGAAATATAGTGTCGACCTATAAGAGATGATTAAAGGAAAAAAAGTACGTTTCATTAATAGCTAAACGACAGAACCTCACGAACACGAGAAGACTATGTTAACCTCAGACAATAAGTGAAGCAAAGAATAAAGCTCTAGAATTACTAATACGTACGGTAAGAGAGAATGTGCGGAGACATAGACAACACGAAAGCGAGTGGACAAAGCACTGCACAAAATTATTGCAGAAGAATAGACCGGAGTATATCTCATAAGACCCTGAGACAACAATAACAATGGAAGCTAAAATCATAGAGAAAGATATAACTAAAGCAATGAGGAAAGCAGGAGAGGAGATTCCAGATGAGTGAAATGTATCATTTAAGTCCATCGTTTTAAAAAAAGGTGACAATAGATTACCAAATAACTATAGGGGGATAAGTATACTGCTATATAAGAACAAGCCAAATTTCGAAAAGCCAGATCATGTCTAAATAATATATCCGTTATGGGACAGGTGATAGAAAAGAACACAGGGAAAATATTGAAACACACAAACTTTATCGACTTGGAGAAAGTATATGATACCAAGTCCAAGACATTACTATGAGAAGCAATACGAAATATGCACTTAGGAGTTAAATTGATATAACACAAATATAACACAACAAAGGTGCAAATAAAAGTTAGGCAATGAAATAACAAAACAACCACCGCAACAAAAGGTCTCAAATAGTGATGTTGTCTATCATCTACATGTACACTTTTTAGTTTATAACACACGCACATACACACACCACATATATATATATATATATATATATATATATATATAATATATATATATATATATATATACAGGGTGGTCCTTAAGTAATTGTACAAAAAGAAACCGTAGATTCTGCACTTTAAAAATATTACGATTTAAGTCAACGTGCTTTAGTAAAATGTTGATATTTTATATATATAATATATATATATATATATATATATATATATATATATAAGGTTCTTGAACTCCTAAGTGGAGCATAGAGCTTCAGTGAAAACGCGTCATCGGGTTCTATTTTGCGCTAAGGCCTTAACCTCATTCCAAGACTTTCCTTGTTTTCTTATCTCGTCCATGATGGATCTTCTCCAAGTTTGTACTGGGCGACCTTTTTTTCGTTTTCCTTGGGGATTCCACTCTAGGGCAGTCTTTGCAATACTGGAGTTTGGAGTACTTTTGTTTCTTCAGGTGTAGTAAATCTTCGTTTCTGATGATGTTAGGCCAGAAAATACGAACAATTCTTTGTAGACATTTATTAACAAAGACCTGCAGTTTGTCTGTAAGGGTTTTTGTCACTTTCCAGGTTTCACATCCGTAAAGTAGTACAGACATAACATTTGACTGGAATATGCAGATCTTTGTCCTCGTAGTATAGTCTCCAGACCTCCAAACAGGGTTGAGCATGCTGAAAGCTTGTTGCGCTTTTCGTATCCTCATACAAATATCGTCTTCTGTACCTCCGCTTTCTGTTATGACACTTTCAAGATACGTAAAGTTTTCCACATTTTCAATCTGCATGTTATTAATGGTGAATAGCGTGTTGTTTCTTGCATGTATTCTCATGGATTTGGTTTTACCAATATTGATTTTCAAACCTATTTTATTGGCTTCAGTGGAAAGTGTTTCCAATTGTTCAGCCACATCTTGGAACCTTTGTCCTAACAGGCAGATATCGTCGGCGTATTCTAGATCGCTTAGGCGTGTGGTTAACGTCCATTGTATCCCTCTTGTGTCAGAGTCTAGTTTGGAGAGAACATAGTCTAGAGCTATGTTAAAAAGAAACGGAGAAAGCACGCATCCCTGTCTGACTCCAGTAAGTACGTCAAATTCGTCACTGTTGATCCCATTGTGTGCCACGCTGCATTTCGGTTTAGTGTACAGTAACTTTATAATGGAAATTATTTTATGCGGGATGTTTCTTAGCTCTAAAATTTTCCATATCGCATCATGAGATAAGCTGTCAAAAGCACGCTCGAAATCAACAAAAACCATGTATAGGGGTGTGTTCCATTCAACCGATTGTTCCATTATTAGCCTCACAGTAATAATGTGGTCTATGCAGGAGGATTCTGGTCTAAAGCCTACTTGATTAGCTCGAAATTCAACCTTGTTTGTTAATCTTTTAAGTATGATGGTCGTGAAGATTTTATTTATGGCGGTAAGCAAGGTTATTCCTCTCCAATTTTTGCATAGTGTGAGGTTGCCCTTTTTTGGAAGCTTAATAATGATGTCTTTTTTCCAGCTCGCTGGAATGCGGTTTGTTTCCCACACCTCTCGGATTATGGGGAGCAAAAGTTCAGCAGTTAGATGCGGATCAGTTTTAAGTATTTCGGCAGCAATGTTATCGATTCCCGGGGACTTATTATTTTTCAGAGATTTGATAGCTGTTATTATCTCTGTTTTGGAAGGGGCGTCGCAAGATATACGCAAGTCTATATTCTGTGGATTTTCGACAATTTCATCTGCTTTACCCCTGGGCGTGCCTAGCATCTCCTGAAAATGCTCTTTCCATCTCTCTATTTGGTCATTTGTTGTAGTAAGTAATTCTCCTGTCTTGGATCTTACGACGTTTGAACAGTTGGGCCCACTTTTTGTTAGACGTCTAGTAATTTGGTATAGCTCTCTAGTTCTATTGTGTTGTGCAGCTATTTCGGCTTGTTTTGCCAGTTCTTCAGCCCATCTTCTTTTGTCTCTTCTTGCGTTTCTTTTAACTGCTTTATTTATTGTTTCATATTCTTGTTGTCGGTTCGCTCTTTCTTCTACAGTTCTTGCTTGCAAAATATCTTTTTTTTTGCTGTTTTCTTTCTTCGATAAGATTCCAAGTTTCATCTGTTTCAAAATGTTGATATTAAGAAAGATAAAATATTTATGAACAAAAATTTACAATGGATACTTTTGAGTAGGAGCGATTAAAATTTGATGCATAATTTACTGTAGCTGATAGAGGGCGATACATATGTGGCATAAATTTGCGCTTAATTTTTTTCTCTTTAAGTTAGCCATATTTTTATTAAAAAATAATAAAGACACATTATTTTTACCAAGAAAATGTATACTTGTTAATAACCTCAAAATTCAACCGTTTTCGAGATAATCGCATTTTATAAGTCAGCTGCATAATAATTCTTAGTTGTGATAATTTTGCGGTAAAGCACTGAATACCTGTGAATAAGCATAATTATTATTGTGTTCTTATTAAAACAACTCAAATATGATAACGTTATATTCCGAAATGCTTTGTTATGGTTGCTAAATGTCTTATTGGAGTAGAGCTTATATCTTCTTCTTTGAGTGCCGAGTGCTTCTTTGAGTTCTTAGTCAGAAGTTGGCCGTCATCATGGTTACAATTTCTTTTATATATCGCTTTTATAAGTTTCTATGCTGTCGTTGTATTACTTTTTCTTTATTGTAAAATCCTGAGGCGAGCGTCACGGAAGAAGCGCCACGAGCGGTACGTGACGCCGTAGCGCTCACGCTACGGTGTCACGTTAACGTTAGTTATAAATAAATTCCTTTTAAACTATAATCAAGCTGTATTTTTAAACGTCTTATTTATTTTATATAATACTTAAATTTACTATAAAATTAATGATCGGATATCAAATTTAAATTTCAATAATGACTTAATATATTAAGTCCCACCATTGATTATAAACCACCCACTAGATAGCTCACCTCGTGGTAACCGAAAGACGTATCAACAACTAGATGGCGTTACTCGAAAACCGTATTGAGATTTCTCATTCTGTCTCTGACTTTCGAGGAGGTAGGAGTAGTGTCAGGGCCGAACCTATCCTATAGGTAAATTATCTGTGACAAGTCGCACATCCAATTGAATACCGCTACAACTGCAAATTTATAAATTTAACAGGAGAGGCAAATGAAAATATGAGTGACATGTTTTTTCTTCTACAAAATAGATATTGTAAGAGAAGTAACTGAATATTGGAATATTAGTAATTTAATACCATACTAATAGATATGTTTTTTTAAAAACACGAAATATTTAACCGTTATAAATATTTGTAAGATATGGCGATATTGCATTACATTTTTAAATTATTCAATATCCATAACTGCTCTAAGATTATACACATTAACAATGAAAAACCAGACGAAGTTATAAATGGTAGGTACTTTATTAGATAAATTGAATAATTATATAATTGTATATTATAAATATAATAATTATATAATTGTATATTATAAATACTTACAAGAAATTAACTCAACAAATTGAAATAAAATGATTGGTGTACTTTTGCAATACGATTTTTTTGTATAATTCCAGTAAATGCTCTTTTTTTTTCTCTCCTACAGTTGGAGGATTTTCGTAGGATGTTTTTAAGTTATATTGCTCCAAAACATTATTATTATCAGAAAAACGACAAGTAGAAAGGCCAATAGTTTTATAGGTTCTATCGTCAAAGTTAGTTTTGTAAAAAACTTTTGTAGGAAAACACTTTTAGACTTTAAGAATTTGTATATTATTCTATACTACCTTCTCGTTATCTGAGTTTTGGGTGAATTTTTGCCCTAAAATATTTGAAAGATTTTTAAAGTAAAAAATTCCATACTACCTTCTCGTTATCCCAGTTTTTGGTGAATTTTTGCCCTAAAATTTTTGAAAGATCCTTAAAGTAAAACATTCTTCAGTGTCCATTTTATTCACTTTATACGGGCTACTGTTTTTTTTGGAAGCACTTATTAAACATATTTTTTTCTACCTATATCTTTTCTTTGTTACTTTCTAATTATGTCTGTTTATCAGCTTTTACCTATTGTTCCTAGGCAGACGGTCCTCAACTATTTATAGGTTGGAAATTTCCTGTCATTTTATCAAGATATGTACTTACATTATTCATTTTTTACGTTCATAATTTGTGTGTGTGTGTGTGCTTGGAATATTGACTGCGAAACCTATGGTTTCATTCGCCTAATCATGTTTGACTGTGATTCTTAACAATGATTTAAATAAAATCTGTTAATATTAAATATTTACATTATTAATATTTTTAAAACAATATCACTACGTTAAAAATTCTACATTATACAATTGGTAAACTTACAAACATCATATTTTTTATTTGTTTATTTTTTTAATTCTAATTTTATACAATTTTCTAGTAGAAGGTATAGTATCCAGTTTCGTATCCATGCATCCAGTGCCCAGTGGTTGTTTATTAAGTATTATCCAATTCCGCAAGCAGTGTTTTTTTTATTTGTTTTTTATTTTTTTATTTATTTTATTTTTTTTTTATTTTATTTTATATTATATTTTCAATATTTTTTCTGTATTTGTTTTTATTAATATTGTCTAATATGTATTATGATTGTTTATTTTGACTTTGATCTTAGTTTATTGAGCCAATAAAAAAAAATATAACTTATTTGTTATCAAATGTAAAATAAAACTCCTTATTTACCTGTGTTCGATGGATTCAAAGATTTTCTAGTTGTCCTTTAACGGGATAGAGAAGAAGGATAATAATAAAAGAAACTATTATATAACAAAAATTTACGTGTTCTTTATTTTATATGAACGTATAAAAACAATTATCAAATTCAGCCGTTATCTTATCAATCAGCATACAAGAAAATAAATGAAATTTCTATAATAATAAGATTTTAAAATTAATTAAATTTATATTAAGTGAAAACCAATTTTAATTAAACTTTCCTTTACTTGAAATAAAAAAAAGTAACAAATTTTAAACTTTTGATTAGTCTAACAAACTCAGTTCTTAAATTTGAATGCTAATGACCATGATGTCAACACAGATCCTTCACAGATAATAATTTTAATTGTACAAAACACTTACAGCTTATTTTCTTATTGAATTGTATATTGGAGCATGTCCAGAAAAGTCCAGTCTCCTCAACGATGGGATCTCTCCTTTTTGGCACCTCGGCTCCTTCCTAACGTCTCTGCAAACCTCCTGCACTAACCAAAAATACCTGATTCACTTCTCCAAGAACTCAGCTACTTATTAATGATACAAAGACTTCCTTTTGTCAACTTGATGCCGTAAAAACTACTTTCACATATCTTCACAAAATGCCCACGGTAGATATAAGGACCTCTTTTAATCTACTTTTTATCTCCTTCTGCAAACTATTCAATTGTTTTCACAGTGCCGGTATCCAACTCACGAAACACACCCTATCTTGAGACAAACGACTGTTTCCTTCGACGATCAAATTATAACTAACTTCTCAGGTTCTCCGGATCGGCTCACAAATTCCCATTCAAAAATGACCGTCCAATCAAAAGCTCAAATTGTGTTTACCATGATTTTGGAAAAGCCTAATTTCGGTTTCAGAGAAAAAATAAATAGCTTACTTTAAAAGTGGTTTTGTCAATACACAATTTATACATATTTCAAAAGATTAGAATATGGTCATTTATACTCGATTATACAAACAATGAAAAGATTAACTATATACATATACATATTTATTGTTGAAATGCTTTCTTTTTTATCTTGTTTTATATATATTTTTTTATTATATCTTTTTTCTTTTTTCATTCATTTATATACAAGTTTTGGTATACATTGGTCTTTATAAATTATTGTTTCATATTCTTATTTTTAAACTGCTTATGTATTGATACAGCAACTTATAAACTTCTAAATTGTTAGAAACTATTAACCCATAAAGGTTGATGGGTTTTACTCAAATTTTTATTTTCATAATGGTTTCCATAAAAACATTGGGCTTTATTCTATTTTTACTACAATTTAATATCTAGATTTTTTTAATAAATACCTTGGTCATTGTTTTTCTTGTAGTATTATAATGATCTGTAAGTTTCATTTGTTTAAAGGTCTTATTTTTAAATTTTTTTTTTTAATTTTGAAGAAAAAGGTTTTTTTTAAATAACTTAAGCAACAAATTACAAAGAGTAAAAAAATGTAGGTTTTGTTTTTCTGAATATTTTGGTCATAGCTTGCTTACTTTTGATGGTAGAAACTGAATAAGAATAAACCTTTTTTAAACACGTTAAAAAAAGTTGTAATGAGATTTCGTCAAAAAGTGCTTCATTTTTTTATTATTTCACGTTGAAATATTCATCACGGAATCTGACGAAACTCGAAAAGTATTGACTTAGTGAAAAAACTCTATAGAACAAAAGTTGCTTAGAATTACTAATTTTAGGCACTTCCAAACTTATCTTAAACATATATTTTTTCACTCCCGAGTGAACATAATCATAATCTTTTTTCTTTGACATATTAGCCAGTCGTAAGCCAAATTTCATGTCAATCCAAGCGATTCTTTAAAATTAGGAGGTTTTGCAATAGTTTACCTCGAGTGAATGGACTAAATCTGGAAATATATTCTATATATTAGCTTAAAATATTTTAGTTTTTCATCAATTCTAGAAATTAATTTTTTTGAAAAGTTACAAAAAAGTAATTTACGTGAGATGTAATTTATGACTGCTAATTTTATTATGTATTTTATGTTTTGTTCTTTTTTTGTATTGTTTTGATAAATAAATAATTTTTAGAAAACCTTCAGTTTTCATTAATCAATTTTTACCGTTTTTTTAAAGTAAAATCGGAATTTCATAATGTAGATTACAAGCACGTTTATTTATTACAAGTTATTTGTGAAAATGCTAAATGCCATCCTTATAATGTCGTCTATTGCTCTAGACAATGGTCGGAGGCAAATATTTCAATTAATGTCGCCACCATACAGTCAGGTAGTACTTAGGCGTGAGGGACAAAGCGATGTAAGTGGGCGGAGTTTAACACTGAATTTGTTTTTACCTTAGAGCATCGATTATAAACCACCACCTAGATAGCTCACCCCGTGGTAACCGAAAGACGTATCAAAAACTAGATGGCGTTACTCGAAAACCGTATCGAGATTCTCATTTTCTCTCTGACTTGTGAGGAGATAGGAGTGGTGTCAGGGCCGAACTTACCCTATAAGTGTATTATCTGTGTCAAGTGTTGTGACAAGTTATAGCGAAATTTTATAAAAGAAAGGACTTACATTTTAGATAAAATGGCCTCATAAATGTGTTTACACGGGATATTTTGAAAGAAACGATGAAACAAATAATAATATATCTTTCTTTAAATTTCTCCTGAAAGACGTAGAGCGCACAAAAATTTGGCAAAAAAAACTGCGGGAATATTGATATTATATTGATGCTATCAGTGACCTAACACAGAGGGTAATTTGCCGGCATCATTTTGCAGTGAAACATAATTACCAAAGTCGCCAAAGAAAGTTATTAAGGAAAAATGCTCTTCCTCTAAAATTTACACAGTTAGCAACTGATTTAGGTGAGTACTCAACTTTATAAATATTTTTATGTTTACGTAATGCGCTTTGTCAATGAGAATAATACTATTAAAATATATGTTATATAAAATCAGTTGATATTGAGTGATTTATATATATTTTTATACAATTAAATCAAAAGAGATTTTTTTAAATATAAATGCGTTGTTAGTATCACTCCAGAAATAATGAAGATGCTTGTTTTGCTTTTATTAAAATTACACATACATGTCAATGATTACCTATTTAAAAACGTAAAAGATCTACAATTTTAAACGTAAAAGATATACAAGTGGCGATTGTATGGTTAGGTCAACTCCATCGCCTAAAAGATCAAGTAGTATTCTCAATAATATTTCCAGTTTTGAAATTAATTTGCCCACAAAACTTGAAACTGAATTGACGGAGAAGGTAAAAAAATTGGAATATTAAGTAAATGCTTTAAAGAAGAAGTGCCGTCAGAAGAACAGTCAGCGTTGTATAAGAACAACAAAAAACAGAAAATCGGCAACCAAATTCATGTTACAGGTACTGTAATACGTGCACACTTTTGTTAATATGCAGTTTTTACCCAAAACTCGTTCACAATGGAGTCACAATGAAAATGATTTAGATCTGGCCATTTATTATATGTATCCTAGTTGTTACAAATTTTTAATTAGATCTCTAACTTTATATTACCTTCAGTAAAAACAATTCAAACTTCGTTGCGTGTCATAAAATTAAGAACTGGTTTAAACACTTCCTTAATTGACAAGTTGAAGAAAAAAGCAGAGACAATGGATGAGTGGGAAAAATTTGTGTGTTAATGTTTTATGAAATTTCTTTGAAAAAACTATTGGAATACAATAAATTAGATGACATTATAAAAGCGTTTTAAGATTTAGGTGATTTAGGAAGAACAAACAAACTTGCCAACACAGGTCTGGTTTTCATGACGCGCGGTTTGCTACATAACTGGAAGATTCCGAGTTGTTATTTTATTACAGGTGGTCCAATACATGGCGACAATTTAAAAAACATTTAAATTAAAAAATAAAACTTGTATTATCGTTTGTCACAACTACAGAATCAGGAACGATGGTGCAGGGTGGAGATATATACACTTGACTACGAAAACTTCAGATATGTTTGTATGCTGGATTAGAGGAACCTATTTGTAAGAAGCTCAGAGATGATGTTAATGTATAGCCAAGTTGTTTTAATTTATGTTCGAGGATTTCGTGTGGAGTAGAGGGGCAGACAATTGATAATAGTAATCGTTGACTGGGTATTATTAATAGACGAGTTTGAACTTCTTCTCCATTTACTGCGATTATTCCTCGATGTTGTTTCATGAATTCATCTATGATAGTTCTGTTTGATAAGTACATACATATTCGGTTGTTGGATATTCTTGAACAAAATAAGATGTTCTTTGGATTAACATTATTTCCAATGACTAGGAGATATTTTTCTAGTTTAACACCATTTAAGGAACTAAAAACAATAGCTTGTTCTTTTGATAGAAAAGCGGTAGGTTGTGGTTAAGTGAGGGCAGTTAAATAGGTGTAAGGTTTATTAATGTTATCTTTGTTGGTTGAAGTCATCATTTATAATATTGTTGATTCGGAAATTGTTTCATTTAAATAATTTTAAAGCCGGACGGCTTTTTCTACAGGTTGGACTAATTAGGTAGTTTTTTTAATCTATTAAAGGTTAAATTCACCTTGTTTACGATTATTTGATTTACCAAAAACTATAGAATTAAATGATATAAAAGAGTTTGTTATTCTTACGTTTTCGTGATGTGATTTATCACCACTCACTAACGCTTTTATCAACTTAGATTCAATAAATTTGGTCTTTATTCACAAAATATTGAAATTTTTATTGGAGCTGAATAACACATGTGTTTATCACACTGTTTCCAGGATTGGCCTCCTATCTTTGGTTACTTCTTAGTAATTTTTTGGAACTTCAGATGGTAAAAATTTCTGCTGAGAGTACTGTCATGAAGCCATTTATACTCATAGAATAGTCATTGGCACTTAATTGGCACATTTCGTTTTCTATTATATTTACTATATACTCTTTTATAGTCTCATCCTTTTTTTTTCTTTCTTTACATTTTTGACATCATCTTTCCCTACATCTGTTTTCTTTCTTCTTCGGTAAGAATTTGGGTTTGTTTCACATATCATCATCAGTTGGCGCTACAGCCCTTCGTGAGCCTTGGCCTGCTTCAAAACATTTTTCCATCCTTCCCTATCGAGTGTCTGCCTTCTCCAGCCCCTCACTTCAATCTCCCTCAGATCTTCCTGTACATCGTCCAGATATCTGAGTTTAGGTCGCCCCCTTCTTCTTCTTCCGACCGGCCTGTTTAGCATAGTTATTTTAGTGGGATCACTCTCATCCATCCGCATAACGTGGCCCACCCACCTTAGGCGGTTTATTTTGATGGTCTTCATAATATCTGCATCACCAAAAAGTCTATAGAGTTCAAAGTTATATCGCCTTCTCCACAGACCCTGCTCGTTTACTCCGCCATATATGGTCCTCAATACTTTTCTTTCAAAGACTCGTAGTAACTCTTCATCTCGGGTCGTCATTGCCCATGTTTCCAATGCGTATGTGAGCACTGGGCGTATTATTGTTTTATATAGTTTTCACTTTGTTGCTATTGAAATACTTCTCGCTCTCAGTTGAGGGCTCAGGTCAAAATAACAGCGGTTAGCCACGCATATTCTTTTTTTTTTATCTCTTTGGATGTGTTACTTTTGTAGTCTACCAGTGATCCTAAGTAGCAGAATTCTTCTACCTTTTCTATCGTTTTGTGTTGCACCTCTAAGTTATTTTATTGAATTCTTGATATGGCCGGCATATATTTAGTTTTCTGGATGTTAATCAGAAGTCCGATGTTTTCTGCGGTATTTTTGATACGTGTGAAAGCCTCCACTGCTTTATTTTGGGTTCTTCCAATTATGACGATATCATCAGCGTATGCCATTATTTGTATACTACGGGTATATAATACCTTTTAAGTTTATTCTCGAATCGCTCATAACTTTTTCTAACGCTAGCTTGAACAGCGTGCACGATAGCGCATCTCCCTGGCGCAGTCCTCTGTTGGTTTTAAATGGTTTTGAAACATCCCCTTGTACTCGCACTTTACATTCGACTTTCATCATTGTCATTTTAATTAATTCTACCAAACCTTTTGGTATTCCTAATTCGATAATCACCGAATATAATTGGACCAGTCAATAGTATCGTACGCTGGCTTAAAGTCTACGAAGATGTAATGGCAGTCTATGTCGTACTCTGTCGTTTTTTCTAATATTTGTCTGATGGATGATATGTGATCAATGGTAGATTTGTTTTTCAAGAAGCCTCTTTGGTAGGATCCCATTATATTGTCAGTATACCGTGCCAGTCGTTCGTTAAGTATCAGGGACATAATTTTGTATGCTGTATTAAGAAGGGAACTCCCTCTGAAGTTGGAACATTCAAAAACGTTTCCTTTTTGTGTATGGGGCATATAATTCCAGTATTACAATCTTCTGGTAACGTGCAATCTTGCCATACCTATATTAGTAGTTTGTGAAGGAGGGTTACAAATGTTTGACCGCCACATTTAAATATTTCTGCGGGTAGGTTGTCTGCTCCGGGTGACTTGTTTCTGGCTAGAGACAGAATTTCTTTGTTTATTTCTTCCAAAGTTGCTAGTTCAATATCCTCCTGTTCTATTTCTATATAATATCTACCTTCAGCTCTACTTTCTCCATTAAGTAACGTACTAAAATGTTCCTGCCATTTTTCTAGTACTTTCACTCTCTCGTTTAAAAGAATTCCGTTAAGGGCCTTGACTTGGTTTGCTTGTGGCTTGAAAACTTTTCTTTTTGTGTTAACCTGTTTGTAAAATTTTTTGTAATCATGTTCTCTATTAAGGTTTTCTATTTTTTAGAACTCTTTATTGATTTGTTGCCGCTTTTTCTGTTTGTGTTTTTGTTTTTCCTCTCGTCTCTTTGTTCGATATTCTTCAACATTGCTCCTAGTCCTTCTGTTGATCATTTTCAGATACGCGTCGTTCTTCTCTTTTGTCACTCGTTGGCAGTCCTCATCAAACCAGTTCTTTCGCTGTCCTTTGGGTACTTCACCCAGGACTTCCTCTGCGATCTCTTTGAGCGTGGTTTTCGTAAACTCCCAATTTGTGTTAAGTTCAGTAGGATATACCTCACTTCTGGGATGTTCTGATATTTTACGATCCAAGCATATTTGGAAGTTTCTTAGGACTTCAGTACACTTTAATTTATCAACATTATATTTGATTATTTTTGGTTTAGTTTTATCGTTCCTGGCGTTTGATATACGTGCTCTGAGACGTCCAGCTATGAGATAGTGATCGGATTCAATATTTGCACCTCTATAATTTCTGCAGTCTAGTATATCTGATCCATGTCTTAAATCAATCAGTACGTGGTCTATCTGATTTTGGGTCTGATGATCTGGCGATGTCCACGTCACTTTATGTATACGTTTATGTTGAAAGTATGTACTACTGATCGTCATGTTCAGAGATGCTGCGAGATTTACAAGTCTCGTCCCATTATCATTACATTCTTTGTGTATGCTGTAAGGTCCTATGGTTGGTCTGTACATCTCTTGTCCTACCTTGGCATTCATGTCTTCGATAATCAACTTAGCGTCATTATTGGGACACTGTCTATATGTTTGTTCTAGTTTCTCATAGAATTCTTCTTTTTCTGTGTCTGTTTTATTCTCAGTGGGGGCATGTGCGTTTATAAGACTGTAGTTCAAAAATGTTCCATGTATTCTTAGAACACATATACTATTATCTATAGCGTCAAAACCTATTATTAGGTTATTAGTTCTTTTGCTAACTACAAAGCCTACTTCAAAGATATGTTGAGTTTGATGGCAGCTATAATATATGGGATTCAGATTCTTCTGGAGAGTACCGGTCCCTTTCCATTGCATCTCCTGTATGGCTGTTGTGTCCATATTATATTTGTTAAGAGTGTCTAAGAGACATCTCATCCCTCCTACAAAGTACAATGTTCTCACGTTCTATGATCCAAATCGAATATCCTTTTTTCTTTTGCGAGATCGTCTACATAAGGTCCGTCCGGTTTTTGTTTTTTTCAGCTTTCGTAAAAATTCTTTTTTTTCCAGGGTAGGGTTTTTAGCCCTATGCCCAACCCCCAGACTTGGAGGACTAGAGACTCCAGGTAACCTTGTTAGGGTTACCATACCTTAGTCTGTTTTGGTTCACGGGTGGTATTTTATTTCCCACCTACCCGCCGATCCTGGGACCGGTTAGAGCGTTCCCCTATCCACCACCTGGGGACACGTCCGATGGGAGACAGACACTCCACACGGATTGTTTCACATATTGTGTCTTCAAATTTCTTTTTTATTCTGATTTGGATCGACACATGTACTATTTATAGACCGACGTTCCATGCACTCATTTTTTTTTATATTCAATTTTACCGCGTAGCGTTTAAATCAAAAATTGCCCTGTCCTTGTCTCAGTACTGGATATTGTCAATTTGACTGTCGTCCATCATTCCATCGTCCTTCTCTACTATGATTTTTAGGACCATGTGTGACCTGTTGAGAATTCTGTTGACGTCCATAGTGATTTCGATTCTTATTAGCAAAAAAAACTGCTGTGGATTCTTCATCATTTTTATGAGAATTTTTTTGATGAGATTCTTTCTGTAAGAGTTTATTTTACCATATTTAAATTAATTCTGGTTGGATCTTGACTGAAAATAATATCAATTACTTTATCAACAATTGTGAAACAATTTCGGGTTCTTCAATTTTTTCACCACTATTCTTCAGATCTGTTACTGTGTTTTCAAAAATCATTATAAAATCTGTTAATTTTTTACTAGCATACCTCATATTTATATTGTATTTTAACTTGAATAGACAAACCTTCTTACAAATAGAAAGGAAAAGGCAGTTAAGACTTGAGTTCACGCATAGTGCGTCTACGTATCCGCTTATACGTATTTCGGCCTAATAGGCCTCTTCAGAAGGGCAATTCACAGTCACTCTGAACGTGAAAATAAATCTCTTCTGTCTTAAGAAGCAACTCTAACATAACTTCGAATGGACGCAAATAGCTTTTTACAAATATATGTATTTTAAAGTGTTGAACATATCTTTGGCTCTCTTTTTCTTTTTTTCGATCGGTATCACATTATCCGCTAAGCATTTCACTGTAAGATTCCTTGCGTTTGCATCCGGTCTTTTTGTAAAGTTTCTAGCAAAACATTTCAACAGTTCCAACGTTTATTCCATGCGAAACTTCAAATTTGAAAAACCCATACCATCTAATTGTTTAAAATTTGCTACCTGTAGACTGACTGTCATTTCTCCCTTTGTTTGGATCTCGTTCACATTTACAAAGTTTTAAAATTCGAAGATTCAAATTTCTGTTTACATTTCGAGTCACAAACTATTCCATTACTGGCACATAACTGGGCACAGCAACCTGAAGTGATTACTGGATTCGAAGCAGTAAAACAAATAATATTTTACAGTGTATTGAATACTTTTAATATTAAAAATATTGGTAGCCGAGATAACAGGAATTGTGGTAATTGATTATATATACCATTCACTACTTTTCGCAGATGACCAAGTCATTTTCGCAGACGACAGTGAGGATATGGAATATATACTAAGGAAATCAAAGCAAAAATATCAGCTAGTCGGACTCAAAATAAATTTAATACAGAATACGTATGTATTGAATCCGAGTTTGCAGATTTGAACTTAAATTTGGAAGAATAGACTCGTACGAGTTATATTTAGGGTCAATGATAAGCCGAGATGGTACTTTCGAGAAATATATAGAAATAAAAAAGCTAAGGGAAAACAAGCCACCAAATAACTCCATCAAATGATATAAAATATTAAACAACACTCCAACCAAAGCAAACAAAAAAAAAGGATCTTTCAGAGCATAGTGAAGAATATAGCCCTATATGGACTGGAGGTAATCTGGCAAATCTCCAAAGCGAATAGCATAAAAACAGAAAAAATATGGAACAGAATTAAAGTAGAATGTTCAATTACAAAAAAGTTGGAAACCAGACCCCTGCAGTGATACAGGCATGTACAAAGAACGCCAGAGCACAGGTGGCCGAAAAGAATATTAGACTGCGACCCTCCGGTAAGAAGACGGAGAGGAATACCTGCTACAAGATGAAAAATATACATAGGAAATGCTAGGATAGATATAGACCTCAAAGAAGATGACCGGAAAAATAGAGTGCTGGGGAGGATGAAAACGGAGAACTCATAATGAGAAAAGCCAAAAGAGAAGAAGAAAAAAGAAGTTTTCTGTGAATTTTTAAAGATTTAATTAGTACTAAGCAATCAAATTCCAATAAAATTTTAAATTAGATTCAAGAATATACATTAACGTTTAAAAAAGTAAAATTTTAAATTACAAATTGAGTTATTTAATAGCAATAATATTTAAACTAATAAAAGACAGAAAGCAAAACTAGTCCAGATCCAACATTAAATTTACATAAGGAAATTACATCTCCTAAATTTCAACAACCTAGGAGAGAAAGATTAGAAGGCAATATTTATAGGAGTTACATTAGTAACCAATTGTCTTCGCCCCTCTTAGACTTGATACATTTAATCTAAGAGAGAGTTATAAATATTGTCACAAAATTTTTAGTATCAAAAAATTTAAATGGAAATAAAGAAGAGCTACAAAACTTAGTTAAATCATGTTTAGATCTAAATATATCGTCACATTCTCAGACCAAAATGATGGAATAAATATTTTTCAATGCAACTGCCGTTCAGCAGTTTCTAATAAAACGAACTTCGGAACACCTACTAAACTAAGGTAAATACACTAATGCATTGTTATTCGTGACCTAGTTTAAACCAGAAAATATTAGAATTTTAAAGGTTTTAATAATATCCGCTGTGATCGTGCGACGGATATGGCGGTGCAGCCATTTTATAAAGCTCACATTTTGTTTATCAATAAACTTCAATTTCCACTGTAATCAATTTTGATTATGTTTGTATTTTATTTTATATTCTACATATCAATAAAAAATGTATACTCAGTTTCAATATATCTTAAACCAAGATGCAACAGTAAATAAATTTCCTGGAACCAATTCCCAAACCTTTTATAATTTGGGGCGTTTTTTTAGACTCATAATTTAGATTGGAATGGATAATACGGCCATGTATATGGTAAAGTTCCTTTTAAAGAAATCGAATACTGTAATTTAATGATTTTAAATAACGAATCCCTACATTTGACTATTTGTCTTCATGACAGATTACAACAAATTACAAGGTGTACTTTAGAAGAATCTTACAGACCTAACCACATTCTTCTAAAGAATCGTTCTAAAGAATAAAGAAATAACAACTTTAATATTATTGATTTTTTTCACTTTAGTGAATTTATTAATAATTTTAAACTTCCACAAGATTACATTTTATTGAGTTTTAATGTGGTATCTATTTTCACTAATTTACCTCTTTCTAGTGTTATTACCTTCTTAATACATCTTCTGGGATGTATTTGCAGAACTTTTGCAATTAGTATTTGACACTAATTTCTTGGTCTTTGACGACAAATATTATCTTCAAATAGTTGGGACACCTCAATCTCTCCCATCCTAGTTAATTATGTACTGGATGATTTAGTATGTGACCGTTTGAGTCTTTTAGATTTTCAATTATTATTAAGCGGTATGTTGATGACTTATTATTAGCTTTACCTCCAGATAAGATTCCGACCACCTTGTTTTTGTTCAATGAGTTTGAGCCTCATTTAAAGTTCACTGTTAAGCTTAAGGACTCTAGCACAAGTAGTATTCCTTATAGTATTCCGTATAGCACTTCTTAGACATGCGTGCCATCAAAATGGAAAATAACACCTTAACCACAAGTTGGTATAGGAAACCAATGCCCTCTAACAGGTCTCTCAACTACCATTCTTGTCATTCTTTAAATATAAATTAAACCTAATCAAAGCTTTAAGCTGCTGGCTAAATAGACTAACAGATCCGGTTAATCGATGGTAATCCCTTAAATTACTTAAAAATATTCTGATTGAGAATTTCTATCCATCCTCACTCATTAATAAATACCTTTACTTACAAATATATGGTTCCTGTTTAAATGACATACCTAATGGTGACCAACTTAGAATAATATCAAATAATTTCATTAATAACACGGTTCTGCCTAAAACTATACTTGGGACTCCAACTACCGATTATTCATCTCTACAAGTAAATGTCATCTATCATATACCTTGTGCTAAGTGTGACTCATGTTACATTGGTCAGATAGGGAGGTCACTGAGAGGGCGTCTTACGACACACCGCATTGATATCAACTTATCTAAGCATACTTTTGCTCTTGCCCAGCATGCTATTAACAATAAGCACAAAATGGACTTTAAGGAAGTTAAGATTATTGGTAATGAACGCAATCTTGTTAAAAGACAGTTTTTGGAAATGTGTTCAATACTTACACACCCTAATGCTCTTAATAAGAGAACTGACATTAGTAACTTAGCCAAATGTATCATGCATTAATTTTGCAGAATTAGGCTTAATATGTTGTTTACTTTAAAATTGTCACCTAAGGTGTATGTTATATCATATTTTCATATAAATAATTTCAAATAATAATAAAATAAAATAGTATTTTCTTTTTTATTTAATTCAACTTACATTTTATTGATTATTTTGTCAATATTACATTTACTTATATTTCATATTGTTTTTTTGATCAAATTGTTTAATAAAATATTTAAATTAAAACTGATTCATCGAATCTGTTTTAATCTCAGTTCCAAACGCTAAGAACCTTGGACTGTGGAAGTTGAATCAATCTTTACCTGTGGGTGGCTAACCAGTTACAATGTAGACTTATTAGTATATGATATTTTGGATTAATCTCGCTTCTTTGTTCATTGTTTCTCTCAACCGATCACTGGGGGGAAATGGTGGTCTTAATCACCTTTTCCTTTCATTTTTTGGTTTTTACTGACAAGTTGTCATCCAAATTTATCATATTCTTTAAATGTACCGCTCTATTGCACGAGAGGTTGGTGACTGCCTTGCTGTTCTGTCCACTGGCCACTGTCTTTTCACGTTGTTTACGTGGGTGTTAAACATGTTGCTTTCATTTACATTTAGCGCTTAATAAGCTAAAAACTGGTTACTTCATTTTACTTTTAAATATTATATTTCAATCTTAATTTTTTAATAATGTTACCTAAGGTCAAAATTAAATTTAACTAATAATATACTATTGGAAATGCATCTTACAATCTTTCTAGTTCTCTTGCATATTAATTTTGATGTTTTTTACTTAAGTTTTTTACATAAATTTTTTACACATTTTACATTATAGTAAGCTTTTTTACACATTTAATATCATTGACTGCTACATGTCTTTTTGAGGTAACACACTTGTAATAACTTTTTTATGGATGTTTGGTTTTTCATACTGCTCTTTTTAGATAAACTGATGATGCTTTCTGATTAGAAAGCGAAACCGTCTATAATAAATGGATGAAGTAGCTGCCTTCTTTGTCTTTTTTTTCCACCTTTTGACCGAAAAACCCACCACTCTTTGAGTGATCCTTATATATATATATATATATATATATATATATATATATATATATATATATATACATATATATATATATACATATATATATATATATATATATATATATATATATATATATATATATATATATATATAGGGGGGAGTGGTCTATAGTGGGACACTTTCAAACATTTCAGTCATTCAGATGCATCTCTTATTTTTTTAACTCTTTGAACGTACACAATCACTGCTTTGGATATCTTCGATTATGTGTCAATTGGAGTTTTAGATAAATTTAGTAGAAAGGACTGCATAATCATTGACCCAGTATGAACCATTTGTCCCAGTATGGACCAATATTGGTTCATAGTGGGACTCCTATTGGTTTATATCGGGACACATATGGTTCATACTGGGACTAAAGAGTTGAAGCAGGAGATAAGTAGGTACTGATGGGAAATCAATATTATAAATATTTAAAAAATTATTTATATTAAAATTAACAATACAGAAAGCATTTAAAACTTTTTATATGGAGAAAAATCGAACTGGAACTGTGGCTGATTTGCTGAAAGTTCCGTTGAACCTATTGCGTTAGGTTTCGGTAAAATCTTTACAATATTATCTTGTTCTATTATATCAATATCTTCTTTTTCGGGATGTGTAAATGTGTTACCCAATGTTTTATGAAGGAAGGAAATCACATATTTACCGTTAATAACATCTTCAACACATCCAGCATAATGACGAACAGTTTTCTTAGTAGGGTATTTCACAATAACAAAATCACCAATATGAATATCTGCCTCTAAATCATTGTCCTCGTCATCACAAAGTGCGTTTGATTCCATGTCATCATCCGTTTCGGACTCTTCACAGCTAGATTGTCTCTTTTTTTGGGTAATAAATCGACACTACATATGTTTTTATTTTTTTTAGTTTCTATTTTTTGTAATGCTCCAAACACTTGTTTTGTGGCTTTCTGTTTCTTATTTTCTTTTAACTGTTTCTTATTTTGTCTCTGTCTATACTCTTCTTCTATTCTATCTTTTATAGGAGTGTCTGTAAGTACTAGTGATTGCCCCTTCTTTCTTTTGGTGATATTTTTTCTAGGGGGTGCTTTTGGATGAGGCCTAATTACTTCAGGTGTTATTAATATTGATGCTTTAGAATGAGAAGGTCCAGCTAATGGAGGTAAATCAGAAGGTTCAAAATAGGCAGTATTAATTTCATTCGAATCAACGGATATTTTCTATATGGGAACAATATGAACTTCAGTGGACGACCCGGGAGGAGTGTTTGCTTCACTTGTATTTTGACGTTCTGGATTTGGTAAAGTTGCAACTTCAGACGGCCGATCTGTGACGTAGGACATCATGAAATCGGTCTGTGAAAATGTTGAAATCCAGCGGACAAATTCCAGTTTTCTGAAAACCTTTTAAAATATTGGTTGGGGTAAAGGCTAAAGGAAATGCTTTACCAACAATTTCACTTATGTTATAAATTGTTAAAGGTGAACCGGGTGATTAATCATCCATTCATCTGATGCTCTATTGTAGTATGACTTAAAGGGTCCAAAGCAGGAAATATCCAAAGGTTGCAGCCGATTACTGCAGTGGGGTGGTAAGGTCAATAATACTATGCCACTATCTTTTGCTTTCTTCAAAACATCAACTGCATAATGGCTTTCATGATTGTCTAATATAATCAATATCTTTTTAGCAGGAGAGCAGTTAGTATGCTTAATAATATGATCCAAACATTCTGAAAATGTGTTCGAAGTCGTCCAACCTGTAGGAAATGCGGAACCACCAGAACCAGGAGGAGCGTGTTGTAACATTTTTGGGATAATTTTTTTTCTTGGGAAAATCCATAAATAGGGGAATAAAAGTACCATTTGCAGATATTACACAACACAGGGTTACTAAAATACCCCGTTCTCCTGAAGTGATTTTTCCGACTTGTTTGCAACCACTTTGCGCTAATATCTTTGGAGGCTTGTGCACAGTCGTAACAGCTGTCTCGTCTAAATTATAAATATCACTTGCACAAAATTTGTACTGTTGAAGCACTCTTGTTAGATTTTTAAAAAACTCACCAACATTGTGTTTGTTAAAGCTTGTCGCACGAGACAAACTGGTAGATTCCGGTGTGCGTAACGTCAACCGAGAATTACGATGTCGGAAATTTTTCATTCACTTACTCCCAGCGGCACCATTTAAATTTCAAGTGTCTGGTATAACAATTGAATTTGTGATCGCAAAAGAATAAGCCAAAATTCTAGTCTCTTTTTCAGTTAAACCATAGCACATATAAGAGGCATCAAGTAAATATTTTGCCAATATAGCTTCCTCTGCTTCCGTAAATACGGATTTATATCCATGTTTTTGTGCAAACTCATACTTTTCTTTTTCGTCACCTGAGAGAGCCTTATATTTTGACATGACGCTGTAAAGCCGATTTTGATATAGTGTTTATTGCTGCTGCTTCTCTCAAGGTTTTCTGACCGCTGATTACTTGTAGAACTGCTTCCTTCATCTGGTTTGCCCTTTCCAAGTGAAGTATAGCACTATCTTCGTAATGATCTTGTAGCTTTCCCCTCGCCCACTTAGGCATTGTTAAAAAATCTGTAACAAAATTAAACAATATAAAAATTATCATCCTTACCTAATTGTTTTTATTCAATTGGAAACATCGATGTGTTTTACAAGTACAAAAAAGTAAAAACATGTAATCAGAACCTACTTTTCAATAAAAACCATCAGAAAAACCCTTAAAACATGCACAACTGATTACTTAAAATAGGCAACACGAATACAAATATTCACTGGCCCATTTACTCTCTAATATCCTAACCTAAAAACATATTAAACTGGGTTTTAAAATGTTTACTAATAAAAAAGTTATAAACGAAATTATTTGACTCTTAATATAGAAATGGCATATATTGACTTACCATTTTCTAAAAATATTATTAATCACAAACACAACGTGCACGAACATATATGACTCAACACAAGTGATTTGAGATCTTAGACGCAACGTACAAGGTTGCCAGATCACCACTATGAACCATGTCCCAGCATAGACCACTCTCCCCCTATATATATATATATATATATATATATATATATATATATATATATATATATATATATATATATGTTTGTATGTATGTGCATACAATATTTCCCTTTAGCGAATTAATTATATTTTTTTTCACAGAGCAGGACAACATGGTCTCTAAGGTAGTCGAGGGGTCATACATTACATTTTCTGCTAGAGCCTCGTTATTCCTATATAAATTTTATATATATTTAATATAAATACCATAGTTTCGCAACATTTCGTCAGTATCGGTCTTTAGATTACTTTCTAAATCATTGCAGATCATGTTTGAAGTTTAAACTCCCCAGTAAGGAATTTGACCATTTTAAATAAATCTCTAGTTCATTCCGACAGTCTCATGTTCTATTTCTCTGCATATTTGGAAGGTATAATCTGCTTTGTCTTTGCGGCATTGTTTCCATACTTCTCTAAATAACACATGTCCAAGTATCATCAGTTATCCATAGCTTACAATTTGTGGAAACGGGTGTTGTATTGTTGTACTGTAAATTCTTGGAATTTTTTAATTTTTGCGCAGTTTGGGGACATAATTTTTTTAGAGGTTACCTTTTAAGGATGTTTAAATAAAGACGGAATTTTAATACGAGGAGTTGATCACTTCAACAATTTGCGCCCGGGTAGGTTTTATAGTTGGCGGCCGAGGATTTTTACCTTCATCTTATTAGGATGTAATCTATTTGATTTCTTATTTGTCTATCTTAGCTATTTCATGTCTACAATCTACGTCGGTGCTACTGATAAAACGTGTTTGTAATTGCCAGATAAAGCTCTACATAGAACTCTACAAGACGGTCACCCATCACATTTCTTTATCTTATTAGGATGTAATCTATTTGGTTTCTTGTTCGTCCATCTGGGCTACGCCGTCTTTATAATGTACATGAATGATGCTCATAAAACGTGTTTTTAATTTTGAGATGATGCTCTACAATTTTCCTACTCCATTTGTACTTACATTATCTGGGCCTAATATTCTAAGGTTCAACAAACATAATCTCTCGAATCATCTCAATGACCAAAATAAAAGTTTAAAGAGAACCCTCCAGCAAACAACTCCCATGGTTGAGGTGCATTAGAAACTTATGATGTCAAAAAGTTTGGTATTGTGGTGTCAACATAAAAATAAGAACGAAAAAGATTAATCTGTACTTTCTAACCAGCAAACTCGTATTCGCTGCATAGAGCAGAGCACCAGAAGAAGATCATCCCTCGTTTAATTATTATTAATAATTATTTGGTACGTGATCTACTATATTATATTGTTCTATATGTAAAAAACCATGTAAAAAAACGTCGCCCACCCCAGAGACAAGATTATTTATTCAGAAACTACAAAATTAAACTATATTAAAAATTTACTTTATATATAAAATAATTATTATTTTAAAACTTTTAGATTATTTAGATATTCATCTAACCTTTTTTAAAGAAAAACATACTGTAGAAAAAATTATATCAAAATGAAACTGGTTAAATAAACACGATTCCATATTAATAATACATAATTTAACTAAACATTTATATTTCACTAGGTGGTTTTCAAATTCCCTTGGGTGAATAATTTATGTATGTGAGTGATTTTGAATTAAAACAGTAAAATAAATTAATATAGGTTTAAACGCAATAAATTTAAAATTCTATTTTGTTATTTATTTAAAATAACAATTTCCATTAATTTTACTACACGGCAGAGGATTATTCATATAAAAAATAAATGCTGCATCTTTTATGTTTTATACGTGTCATATCTGTATTCTTTAATACAATATTAAACAAAAATAAGAAAAATTTTATAAAAATAAAAATAAATCTCTAAAATTACTACTCATTACCTTAAAACTAATGTAACTATCGAATTTGTTATGTACAGAATATTTTGTAAGTACCGATGTCATCAACGTAAGAATATATCTAAGTTTACTGTTTAGTACTAAGATATGAGTCAAAAACCTCTAATAGTAAAAAACTAAAAGCATGACACTAGGGATGAAAACTTAATAACTTGGAACAATGTCGGCAGATATTTAATCCAGTGATGAGCTACAAAGCGAATGTATTCGCTCCATGCGTGACTGACACGACACCTACCGCCTTTTTCTGACAATTTTGGAGTCCCAATTTTCAGGTTAAACATATGACATATGTTTGACATTGTTAAATACATGCGAAATTGACAATTATTAATAAATTAGTTTTTTAACTATATTTTTTCAGTTTATGTACAAAATAAATGTAGTATTAAAAACTAGGTGTCTCAAAATTCATCATAATATATCTTTTCAACTCCAAACGTAAGAGAAAGGGAAAAATCTAGTACTGACAAATCAAGTTTTTCACGCAAAAGACCATATAATTAAAAACAATAATAGTAAAAGTTATGATATAAAAGCTAAAGTCATCTGCAGTTAGCTTGAAGCCTTATGAAATATCATTCAAGGTAAATGATTTAAATGTTTCCTATTTCATTGCGTAAAAATGAAAATATGTGATATTTACTTTTTCATGTTAATAGCAGGAATTTATCTTTTTCTTTTCTCTAATTTATATGTAATCTTTGGGAACCTATAAAAACTACACTCACTGTTTTTACTATTATTAGCACAATTAAATACGCAACATGTATTTGCACACATTTTGGATAAAATTTATGCGTAAAAATATTTTGTCCAATATTCCAATTTTGTCATATTTCGCCGATATGCACGCTGGCGTCGTTTCAATGTACCCCTACCATGGTCACGCACGGAGAGAATAAAATAGATACATTTATAGTTAAATCACGACACGGTGGTGAAATCTAATGAATGAGTGTGTTGATGGCAAAATTTGAAAAAAAAAATAACAAGAAGCCCTTTCCTGAAGAAGAGACGGGACGATCGAGTATAGGAAAAAAAAAAGAATATACGAAAGAAAATAATTGACAGGCTTAACACGGACTATATGGATAGAAATTACAATATATGACAAAAAATCGTTATTAAACTAAGATAAATGTTTTGTGTTTAGAAAGAGAAATTGGCAAAGAAGCAAAAGAAAACTTTTATGAGGCGGTACTGTAGACTAGCACGATGTTTTAAATTAATCAACAAAATTGCTGTCTTTGCTACGCTCTTTACAATTTCATAATATTTTTAATTAAATTTATTAAGCTTTAATCGTATCTTCATCAAGCTTTCTACATGCTTTATCGCACTCGTTAGTAAGATCTTTTGTACGTTTCCTGTACAATTATAAAAAATTTCAAAAATCAAAATAACAAATGTTGGTCAGTTTTGAAATTTTGCCTAACCTAACGGCCACTCCCTCGTTAGGTACACAAATGGACTCTTCCGCTGTGACTATATACGTATGAAAATCTACTTCTTCTTTGGGTGCCGTCTTCAATGAAGGTTGGCGATAACCTCAGGAAAATCATTTCTGTCCCTGGCTTTTCTTATTAAAGATTGAGAATCCAAACCAGTCCACTCACGAATGTTCTTCAACCAGGACGCCTGCCGTCTACCAGGACCACGTTTTCCTTCTACCTTCCCCTCTATAAGAAGCTGCAGTAGCTGGTATTTCTCATTTCTGTATATGTGTCCCAAATATGAGGTTTTCCGTGTTTTCATTTATTTTAAGAGTTCTCTGTCGGTACCCATATTGTGTAGGACCTGCTCGTTGCTCATATGCGCTGTCCAGGGGACTTTCAGCATCCTTTGAAATAACGCATTTCAAAACTTTCCAAATGCCTTAGTGAGTTGATTTTGAAGGTCCAGGCCTCCATTCCATATAGTAAGGTGCTGTAAACGTAACATTTCAGCATTCGGTATCGGATTTAAAATTGAGTGTTTGGGACGTAAACATTTGTTTCATTTTTAAAAAGACATTTCTTGCTTGTTCAATTCGCGATTTTATTTCTATGTCTGGATCTATATCTTTCGTTATCCAGCACCCTAGATATCGAAATTTCTCGACATTTTCGATAATGTTACCATTCACGTTTAAAGCCATGGGTGGATGGATGGATGTTTTGGAGACAATCATTGTTTTTGTTTTCTTGACGTTAATGCTGAGGCTGTATTGTTCTCCGATCGATCTGACGCGATCTAAGAGTGTCTGCAATTAGGACCGTGTCGTCGGCGTATCGTACATTATTTAGAACTCTGCCGTTAATTTTAACACCTTCTCTTGATTGCTCTAGTGCTCGTGCAAAGATTTCTTCCGAATATATATTGAAAAGTAGTGGTGACAATACACACCCCTGTCGTACACCTCGCTTGATATTAAATATTTCTGTGTCACCGGCTTCTGTTCTAACTGCTGCAGTTTGGTTAAAATACAGCGTTTGGATAATTTTAAAATCGTTCTCGTCTAGTCCCTTTTTGTGAAGACAATCCATCAGCTTATCATGTTTTACTTTGTCGAAGGCCTTTTGATAGTCAATAAAACATGAAAATCTACAGTTCGCAAAAAATAGCTGAAAGTCTGAAAATAACCACGCCCATGATGCGCATTCGTCATCCGAGAGATCTCGGACTGAGCGAGCGAAACTGAGTCTGCGAGCATTTTTTGTAAGTACGAATCTCAAAGAAGACTCATTTCCAAATTTGCAAATCGTGTTGTGTACCTACCTTAAACATGGAGGTTCAATCGAATCTGGGGGAAAAAGTTTTAATATAATTAGACACAGAAAGTGATAACAAATGTGATTCGTTTTATGAGAAAGGAGGTCAAAGACAATAAATCGTGTAGAGATTTGAAAAAAGTGCAGGAGCGTGTGGTATTGGCAACAGGTGTTAGTTTAAGTAGCGTTTAAAAATTGCTCGGGAAATGCAAATAATTGAAGACGGCGACTGTTCCTCATTTGTAATTGCAAACAAAAAGAGGAAAACAAGTGCTTCAAAAACGTGCTTGAAAGATTTTGGTATAGGTCGTCTTTGACGTTATATAATGGATTTTTGTATAACACAAAAACAAGTACCAACTGTGAAACGCATACACAGAACAATTGTAGAGGAGTACAACTATTTTATTTTTATAGAATTCCTACGAACAGTAATTAGAAAGATAGGATTTGGTTAACGAAAAACCAGAACTAATAGAAAATTATTACTCTAAAAGTCCAATATTTAACATCTTAGACTGAATCTCTTACGTAGTATAAAAAGTTACAGGAACGCAAATTGCCCAATTATATACATGGATGAAACATACGTCCAATTAACTCATACCTACCAACAGAGTTGGTCTGATAGTTCAAACGAGGGCCTACAAAAACTAGTATCTAAAGGATAGATGCTTGTGATAGTGCATGCTGGAGGTGAAAATGGTTTTGGTAAAATTGCTTATCTGCGCTAAAAACCTACTATAAAAATAGGAACTTATCATGATGCAATGAACTACGACAATAACAGAAAGTGGCTTCGGGATAACCTAATACCAAATTTGCCCCCGAACAGCGTTTTCATAATTTATAATGCACCGTATAACAACGTACAAATTGAGAAATGTCCAACAATGTATTCCAGAAAAGCAGCAGTGGCTGACAACTCAAAATATTTTGTTTACAGATGACATGTTGAAATTTAAACTATACGACATTATAAAATTACACAAAACTAGCTTTAAAACGTATAAAATTGACAAAATACTCGAGGATAAACGACATTCTGTTTTACGGTTACCCCTGCATCATCCGGATTTGAATCCTATATAGTTAGTATGGCCTTCTATGAAGCAAATGTCGCTGAAAAAGATATAAGTTTTGATTTTAAATTAGAGAAAAGTTTGTGTGATGAATTGTTTAATTTGTTTTACAACAATGGAAAAAGAGGTGTAAACATTTTAAAAAAATAGAACAAGCTTATATGGCACAACCACAGAATAATAAACAATCAGAAGGGCCACTCTCAGATGCCGCCTTTGAAGTTTTTCAGCACGCGCGCCATGTTTTAGGAGGACACAGACATATGATTTGTGTGGTTATGTAATTGTTTATATTTATGTTTAATTATATTATATTTATGTTATTATATTTAACAATGTTAATATAATTGTATAGTATGTCTATGATTGCCGTAAGTCAATTAAACCGGGTTAATTTTTCCATGCACAGCACATAAACAACACTAATTTCTTTAAAATCCTCCTAAAACATGTCGGAACCTCTGCGCGGAGGAGATGCGCGTACTTAATTTTCCGTGGAGAGTGGGTATTCTGTTTGTTTATTATTCTGTGGCACAACAGCTAGCTTTTGACCACTGAACCTTTGAACCTCTGCGCGGAGGAGATGCGCGTACTTAATTTTCCGTGGAGAGTGGGTATTCTGTTTGTTTATTATTCTGTGGCACAACAGCTAGCTTTTGACCACGTGGTGGATCAAATAATCATAAATGTAGATGTTATTAGTGACAGTGATACTAAAAGTAAGATGGACTTTGATTCTAAGTCAGATAATTCAGAAATATTAACCTGAGACTTATATACATAAGACCAGCCCTTGGATACAAGGTGTTATGGAAACCATGAAAGACGGAACCATTGATTATATATATATATATATATATATATATATATATATATATATATATATATATATATATCAATAAATAGATGAATGTGCAATGGGTGCAAGAATTACTGGTGTCATTGCTCAGCTGGTTCTGGAAGATTTAGAGGAATCTGTCATCGATCACTTAGATTTTAATGTACCTTTCTTCTATTGCTCTATGGAAAAATGTGTCTGTGCTATTCCAACAAATAAAATAAACGAAATTTTAGATAATTTTAACGGTTACTATCCAAAACTAAAGTTTACTGTTATTTAGAAATTGAACAGAATAATAAAATAAAAAATACAATTAAAACTATGTGGTTCACACAAGAAACATGGTCTTCGCGATATCTCAACTATATGTGGATATCATTATTCATTCTGCCATAGGAAAATGTAATTATAGGCCTTGCTGATAGATATATAAAACTACCAGATCCAGAACTATAAACAACTGCAACAAAAACAGCCAAAAAAATCCCTAAGTAATGCACATTCCAAGCCTCTAATCGGAACGGTTTTTAAGTTTGGACCAAGCAAATTTAACAACAATACCAATAACAATGAAATCAACAGTACCACGACTATGTATACAACTCTTTTATATATAAACGGTCATCGGTCACATTTTAGTGTACCATTCTTCTACTGTAATAATATTTTGATGTAAAAGGTGTCATCATCTTTTTTACTTATATCATTGGAGTGCTCGTCAAGGGTAAAGTTACTTGGAAGTACTTCAGTGTTTTCATGTTGAAACACGGTGAACTTTTTGAACCCTTTTCTCTTTGGTTGAATGAACTGCATTTCCGGAGATAAATTTTGAATTGGTTTTTTTTGGATTTATAGAAACGGGATGTATGATTGGAAAATAGTTCTATATTCACTAAAAATAGAAGCTGACAAGTTTGCTTTCTTCCTTTCATTCAGGTAATCCCTGTGAACTTTGGCGAAGAATTTACCACCAATAATATTTTCCTGTGAACTTTTGAGATATACAATATTAATTTGTTACCCTTAAAATTCTTTCGATGTGAAAGTTGCCCTATTCACTAGTTATTCATCCAACTTTCGATCCTTTCATGCTTGCCTCTTATTTTCACACTTAGCACACCTGTAGTTATATCTGTGTTTTCCAAAAGTTGTATGAGTTGCTCTGTCGGAGAGGTCAAAGATGTTTTTAAAAAAAAATTTGGAAACACCATTTTTTCCGTTTTTTTATAACGTATATGTTTGATTGGCACTTCTTTTCTTTTTACTATTCAATGTAAACTTTTGATCCTTTGGAACAACCGCTTGTGTACTATCTTTTATAAACTCCCTCTATCCTTGCAAGTCTCTCCTTCCTGAAACCGTTGCGAACATCTCCTTCCGAAAGTTGTCATCCATTTTACAATTGCACTTGAGTTTATGGTTGTCAAAATCATATGCTCCTTTTATTTACGATTTTGTTGCAGCAACTGAGTTTGGATTTTAACCTCAGTTCCTTCATCAATATATTCATTATAGCTTTCGGATATGGAAGGCAATTTATTAACAAGGTGCAATTCTGTTAATACATGTATACGAACAAAAATAATTAACAATTTATCCATACGTGGCTACTATTCGTGACCCTTCAATTATAAAATTGGCTGGACCCTGGTCTTCCTAGCCTGTAGGGCATACGACCGCATGCGACTCCACTGCCCCTACGAGTCCGATGTCAATAGGAGGGTGGCACGATACACAAGTCATCATGGGGCTCCACTCTTCCAGTAGTACCTGTTGCGATTACGTTACCCGTCCGTTAGTCCCCCTCCCCAGGAATTACACCACGCACGTAGACAGGTCGCCGCCGAGGATCTCTCCTTTATCACTCTTAAATCACCCAGGTGGGTATGTGCCAAGACACCGGCGCGCCTTTTGGCGCGGTTCGAAACAGCTCGTTCAACCTCACCTGGTTCTTATGGAATGAGAGTAGAGTGCTTCCACGAGAGTCCCGTCTCGGATACTAAAAGTGTAGAGCGGTGACCATAACGCCTAAGCACCTCGACTGCGTTTCTACAAACCCGACACCTCAAGCGACGGCTCTCCACCTCTCAGTTCCTTCCCATTAGTCGCCTCTTACGGCAGGCAGGGACAGAGAGACATCTGGCGTCGGCCGTATTCTTATCTCCTCGAGCTAAACGGAGAATTTATCTATACAGTCATGTTGTTTGCTTATGTAAAGGATTAAAACATCAAGATGTATTAGAAAAACAATTAAATAAATCGACTAATGTACCAAAACGCCGTCTATACCTACTAATACATTAATGTAGAATAAAGTGGCATATATTGTACATCACTTAAAATTCTTTTTTTTTATTTAAACACAAAAACCACATCAACCGCGCAGGGTTATTAGTGGCTATAACAAATACATAAAATATTACATTAAATAGAATTAAATAAATTGATGTCTTTTAAATAGCTTAACACTGTTGAAATTTTTTTGGTGAGAACTGTCTTGAGATCATCATCTGTGAATCCGTGGAATCTTCTTTTTCCATGAATTAAGGACAATCAAGCAGGATATGTTTGACAGTCAGTGGATTAGAGCTGGAGCAGATAGGTAGCGGTTCTTTAGGTATTTGTGTGTTAAGACAGTAGGGCCAATTCTTAGAAGATTAATAATGACTTGGTTTCTTCTGTCTAAAGAACATCAGTTATTTTCGGGCAAATTACTTAAAATTATGTTTTAAATTAAATTATTGACACCTAATTCCATTTTAGTTGGCATTCAAGTTATCTTCTGGGAGAAGAAAAGAGTCATGTGAAAATAAATAAATAAATAAAAATAGAAAATTCACCACGTGAAATATCATAAATATAGACCAGTTGTAATACTAGCAGAGGAAAGACAGCTGTCATCACTGTAATAATTGGCGAACCGATTATAATATTCGCGGGAACCCTACTGTCACCATGCAAATAAATGCCGCTGTCCTCATTGTCTTAAGAGACGCCTTTCTCTGTTCCTTGGGTGCGTCTACAATTCTTAGGGGATACTTATCCCTGCGAGCGGAGGCAAGGCTTACTGGTCCCACTAGTCTAAACTGGCTGGTTCACCCTCGCGGGTTAGGAGGGTAGGGAGATTTGGAAAAAAAAAAGGGTTAAGGACTTCTAGGTCTCAGGTCCTGTAAAGAGTTGAGTCTATGGGCTTACTTTAGAAGCCGGAGAAATGCATAAGCGGAAATTGTGTTCTCTTCTAGTCTTTGCCTGTATCGGCCGGGAAGGAACAATAAAACCAAATTTCGAGTCTAAAATGTATTAAATAGACTGCATACTACAATTAAGTTAACAAGCTGTCAGTTATAACCAATAATGATTCGTTCAGGCGCGAAGGGAGACGAGAAGAGACCTCAGCAAGAAATTAAAGGGTGGACAATCTACGTTTTTATATTATCCTTGGGTTAGTATATAGATTTAGTTACCTTCGCGTATTTAGGCCCTAGCTAATGAATACGCCCTTCAGTCCTACTGGAATTCAGGATCAGTTTGTTAAGGTACCGCGCGCTATCACAAATTTTCGAAGCACCAGACAAAGGCACTTATACGGTACTTCTTCTTAACATGCCATACACCAAAGTGCGTAGGCGACTATCTCATTACTAGAATTCTGTTCTTGGCGGCGTGACAGCTCACCTGTATTGTGTATTCCTGTCCATTCTTTAATATTCCTTAACCAGGATAATTGTTTGCGGCCGGCTCCTCTCCTACCTTCGATCTTCCCTTGTAGGATTAACTGTGGTATTTCATATTTTGCTCCTCTCAATATGTGCCCAAGGTAACCAATCTTGCGTTTTTTAATTAATTCAAAAAGTTCTCTTTCCACGCCGGCTCTATTAAGGACATCATCGTTTCGAACTCTATCCATCCAAGGTATGTGCATCATTCTTCTCAATGACCACATTTCAAATGCTTCAAGTTTGTTGATAGATGTTTTTTTCAATGTCCACGTTTCCATGCCATAAAGCAAGATGGACCATATGTAGCACTTGACCATACGGTACTATCCCCGTCGAATTACAATAGCGCGCTCACTGGACTGCGCAATGCCCGATCGCCCGTGCTTCTGGCGTGGAGCCCTATCGGCTGTCCCGCTGTTACTGACTCCAACGTTTACTGGTCGCTACCGCCTCCGAGCACTCACGGGTGCCTGGCTCCGGTCGCCCGAATGCTACCGGTGCCTAGCGCTTACTGGACACTACTCGTGCCGAGCGCTCCCTCGATTCTACTGCTGGGTTGACCATTCGGGCTTGTGACAAACTAGGTCAAATTGTTATTCTTTATATATTCTTTGTATAATTTAAAATATATACGTTAAACTGTATCGAGTTTATTCTTTATTTAATTTGGAATACCTATATAATAATTATTTAAATAATTAATACTCTTTTCTAGGATACTACCCCTTATTTTTTTCTTTATTTTCTTGCTATGTTTACATTACACAGTGTCTTTCTGATATAAAATGAATTTTAAAATAAATTATTAAGCCATGTACTTATTTAACTAAAATATAAATAAAACAGTATGATTGTTTTTAGACTAAGAAATTTAATTAATGTTTTGTGTTGGTGTTTAAAATTTTATGAACTAACCTCATGTTGTAATTTTTGTTAATCATTTCATAAAATGTTCTTAATTTCATTTTTTTTTACTAAAAAAATATTTTGAACTTATTTTGGTATATCCTGATGAAGCAAATAAACTGTGTAAAACCTTAATGAACAAAGAGTTTTTTTTATCCTGCTTTAAATCAATGACTGCAACCTCAAAATACATTTTAGGTATGGGACCCCTGAGGATCAAAATCTGAAATCCAAATACAAAATCATATACCTACAAGGGACTCTACGTGGCAAAGAAATGGACACTAAAGGAAAAAAACACAAAGAAGTACACATGAAGTAAATGAGATTGTAACAGAACAATATATATGACGGAAAGCAATAAAAGTGAAAGTACGGATTTTAGACTTAATTTTAGTTAGGAAAAAAATAGACCTAAGGCTAAAGGTATTTACAATTACAACAAATTAGCTAAAGCAATAGAGAAAAATATAAAAGAAGCTAAAGAAAAATGCTTCTATCTGCATAAAAAAGTTAAAGCCGCAGTAAGTCTCTTGGGATATTAGAGAGCTCAATGCCTAGCAAACAATCAAACGAAGTCTATAATAACTATAGATGGGAAAATCGATACCTGAAGAAAATTAAGTGTAACAACCTTTTTATGCCAAAACTATTACGATGCCATCGAGGCTAAAACAAGCTCCCCACTTAAACTTTATAAAGTGAGAAACACCATACGTAGAAGTAAAGATGGCAAGGCAACAAGTCAAAATAATTTTTACTCAGAATTACTAAAACTAATGCACAACAATGGAATAAAATGGCTTACATTGATATTTAACGATATTTATAACAGGTTAAATATCTAACGCGAAATTGTATGACAGCCATAGATATGTAAGCTTTATAAGCCACATAATAAATATATTTCTTACAGTAGTTTATAGTACAATTAAAAAATATATGATGAATACGTATCACGTACTGAGTTTGGATTCCGGCTCTTTGGGTACACGAGAAGTCCTATTTACTAATCAGCTTTTATTTTATAGGTAAAGAAATGTTAACCGTGATGTGTACGTATGTTTAATAGACTACCAAAAGGCATTTGACAAAATTAAGCATGGAAAAGTTATGTAGATAATGATAGAAATTTACGTAGATGATAAAGACGTTGAAATTATTAAAAAAATTTACTGTTTTCTTTAATATATACTCCGAACAAATTTTGCGAACAAAGAGGTCGTAAAAAATGAGGACGAGATAATTCTAGTAAAAAAGAAAAAGTCAACAACATTAGATATGCAGGCGATTCAGTTGTGTTTGCAGATACTATGCAAACATTAATGACTTGTATACCATAAGTAAATTGGGCTAAATATCCAATAATACATACTCAACTATTGGTAAACAATCAACCAATCGAAAAAGTCGGGCTACACATACCTATTCATTAAGGTATTCATTAAGACTAATTTAATTTTTTAAATTCGAGACCTCCGACTAATAACAGCAATATCGGATACATTTAAGTAACTGTCGGGTATTATTTACGTAATTCATAATTTCAGTTGTGCTATACGGAGTGCAAATCTCATAGGATGATCTGGTGATAAACTCTGAAGTTTCTCAGTTTTGCCAAGTAGAAAATCTTATGATTTCTGTTGGTATTAAAAGATATGTTTACTTTATTTGATTATTGAAGTATTTGGTTAACAAGGTTCGCGCTCTACATTTATCGTTCCCACTTAAAATGATATTGTTATTTACATTTTAAGGTAAACTTGCCCATTATATTTTAAGTATCTTCAGGAAGTAAAATAACTTTAAATCTTGCCCATATGTGGCACGATTCGTTGACAAAGCATGTTTCATATATATTTAAAGAAAACAAGGCTTAAGGATTGTGCTAGCTGTGGCAATACATTAATACCCTCGTTGGTATTAACACCATATATAAAGTATATATGGTGTTAATATATAAAGTTGTCGTTAACACCAAATGGACTAATAATAGTTTTAAAACATAGTATTGAAGTTCAGCTAAGCCCTCAGGAACCAATCAGATGCTGTAATATAATGCTATGTTATCTTCTAGCGGTTAAAAGTAAAGAAATTGATCTTGAGCAGCAGCAAACCCACCATAATCGACTTTGATAGACCTAATAATTTCAACTAAAGGTAAATGATGTTGTATCGTTGTAAAACACAGTATTTTTAACGTACTTACTAAACAAGAACTGTATGACTTGAATTAAAAATTAAATCGAAACTACCCGATGTTGTTAAAAGTATAAAAATTCTGTCTTATGTAGGCTCCTGTAAATAAATTAATCAAATTTTTGCTATAATTGATGCGTTATTTGTAACTCTATAAAAATATACAAAACAAGCATTTGTAGTAAAACACTAAAATATAATTAGGACATCCACGAAAATTAATTTTTAATCACAATGACAGTATTAGATTTTGATTCGATACAGAGCAGCTACAAGCCGCATATACGTATTTCGACCTCTTTAGGTCTCCTCGGACGGTATAGCCACTACTCCGTATCGAACCAAAATATTTTCCAGTCGTAGACCATAGTTATTAAAAATAACTTTTTTTTTTTAATTTTTAATCATTTTATGATTTTATAAAAATATCTCTAGACGAATCTAGAGATAACTAATACCGGCGTGAATTAAGTGATATTGAATATATTACTCTTCTTGATTATTTTTACTCTTATATGTTGAATATATAATAATTATTATAGTAGTACAAATTGTCGTTGTTAATATATTGTTGTTATAATCAATCTACAATATAATTTCAAAACTTCTATTTTAAATCCTTTTATGTTGTAAACCAGAGATCGATTGGCATGAGTAGCAGGATAGAAAGGATGAATCAAAGGGTCTAAGTAAAACTTCCGGATAGTTGATTCGCTCGCTTTCATTTAGTTTGATTTATTGCCTGTTCTAATTAATCAACAAGTGTTTGCCCTAATTGGAATTTATAGGTACTAACTACAAACTACAGAAAATCTGCGAACTTGGTTGAACTATACATCATGTAAATTACTTTATGTAGAGTGTGTTGTTGTAACAGTATCTTTGGACAATCAAAACTAACAATAAAACAACTTTTGTTAGCGATTTAGAAATATTATTTTCAGGCATTTTATTTTAAATAAAACTTGTTCTTAATATTTACATGGGAATAAGCCACAATTAAAGGTTAAAGTAAGTTTATTGACGTTTCAGTTGCCACTTCGGAAATCGTTATCAACGCAAATCAAAATACAAACATTAGTAATTTAAACATTTTTTTTGTTACTTTGTGAAAAAATTCTTTTAATAATTTAATTTTATCTGACTTATTTATATTGGCAATTCAGATGTACATTATACGTAATTATACGTGTTCCTGGGACGACTTTACTTATAAGATAGTTCATTCGATTACATGAAATCAACTTAAGAATATCCATCAGAAAAAATCTTATTCTTTCTTGCTCATTATTAGTTTTGGTTTTAGATAAAATAGATCTCAATATGTTTGTTGTTTTGAATGATGTTGAAATGTTGAATTTATTTCCTATCCTTTTAAGTTTATCAGATTATCGAAAAAAACTTAAAAGGATAGGAAATAAATTCACCATTTCAACAACATTCAAAACAACAAACACATTGAGATTGTAGCGTTTACGCTACTGACTAGTCCAATTTAAACCCTCAAGAAATTTTTTATTACCCGCCTACGATCGATTTTGAATCGACATTTCCCACACACGCGTGTTATCGTTTTGAAAGGAAGATCGATTTTGTGCGGAAGCGAAGCGTTTAGTTTTGGTCTGAACTCGTCAACGCAGCCACGCCAACCGGTGAAATTGTTCACCTCCAAAGTGACGGAATTGGAACAGAAAAATAATTTGGGAAAGAATATAATTCATTAATAATAATAGTAATAATTAATTTTAAAATCAATATTCATTTATAAGAGTTCCACATAAAAGGAAGATTTTCTTGGCGTGCTGCAGTTCCATGTAAGTAAATCATTTTATACGTATTATCTCTTTATCAATAATCAAATTTATCATTGTATTTAGTATTTCTTTAGAGATTTATTTTTGAGTTCCGAAATAATTTAAATATAAAATTTCCTTGATTACTTGCAAGAACAGAAGGTCATTTTTTTTTATATAGTTAAACTTAAATTCTGTTTTATTCCACGTCGTTATCATTAAGTTTTTTTTGGTTCCCATTTTGTATCTTAACTTTTTTGGTGGAATATAAAAGGTTCGACAAATGTGGACAGCCTTCTATATCCTGCGCATGTTCTTTTCATGGCGCAAGCTTGCCATGCCTACGAAAGTAACTTCATAAATTTGACATGATGTTGACTTAACCTAATACCAAATGTTTTGATGTTTTGTTTTGGTGCAGTCAATCCATGTTGCTACACCTATTGAATTACATATTTATTAAATTAAATAATTATTTTAGATTCTGTCACGTGAAAATATTATTTTCACTTTACTTGAGGATATTCTCTTTAGAATATCCCTCAAGGACTCAAGTAACAGAATCCTTAGATACATAGTTAGCAAACCCGTGGATTTTGCTGTCACCCAGAGGCCAGTGACTGGTTGTAGCTTTGTGACCAGGATTCGTCTTTACAGCCACAAACTGATGTAGCCGTGCCAAGAGGAGTTTTTCCTATGGACTTATAGTGCTGTAAAGATAAGTCGTTTTAACTATTTGACCTTTTGTATTACGTATTACTTTATATTTTACTGTTAACTGATCATATGCATATGATAAGGTGAATACCTTTATGATAATTTTTTTTTTTTTGATAATTTAATTATAAAATATTCGGGAGGAAAAGGGGACACTTCATGTGTTATTAGGTTTTAACTAGGATTTAGAGAGTCTGACAAACTCATTTTTTTTTGGATATAATATTTTGTTAATATAATACAATTTGATATTAAGAGGGACATAAATTTAATGTGGTTTGTTTTTTAAATATTATATAATGAGTATGGAACAACTCATTTTTTGGATGTAATATATATATTTAATATAATTGTAATAGAGATTTATCAAGTTTGATATCTTTACAATATTGTCATTAGTACCTCATTTTAGTAGAACTAATTTAAATTTAAATGACTACCTTTTTGTTTTAAGACTTTGGCTACCCTACGGACTATTCTTGTTGTATACTAATATTTTCATATTTTATTTGGCCAGTGGTAGTGACTATTCATTTGTTGAGGGGCTATTAGGTCCTATTGTATCTGTACACCATCCACTACCACTGTTATTTGGCTTTGCATTATATGTAAATTGTTTATACACATATACCTATATACATTTGTTTATAAATATATTTATTGTTGCTATTTTGAGTTTTATTTCAGTTCTACTAACCAGTATATAACATAGCAAAACAAGATTAATATTTAGTATTTTTGTATTTCAGAGTATTACCTCCAGATTCATTTGTTACTTCAAAATCTCAACTATCGTTGAGTTGGCGCCCTTCTTTTCTCTTCTTATTGTTCTCTTTCTATAAATTTATTCCCAGTGACCTTCTTTAGTTGTATCACGTTTGATATTACCAGGTCTCATTTCGTTTCTTGTCTCATTAGCTCAGTATCCTTGCTATCTGTTTAAATCTTTAAAGCCACAATCCAGTGCATTGAAGCTAGCCCGAACACTCACTTGAGATTTAGTGTCTCTTTGGCCATTTAAATTTGTTCCTCTGAGCTTAGCCCTATTTTTAGTATTTTTTTTTTCATCACTTCTCTTTCAGTTCTTCTGAACTTTGTCAATTCACACATTTTATTCGTTTCAATTGGCTAGACCCAACGTGTGGCTTCTTTTCCACTTCTGCCTTAAAAAAAAAAATATATATATATATATATATATCTCCTTTAACTTTTGGTTTTGATCTTGGGTTGTTGTGGTTTTCACTGGTTGTGCTTTTAGATTTTCATTTTAACTTTTAGTTTTGTTTTTCAATTTTTTTTTGGACATTACCTTATATCTATATCTATATCTTAAATTGACTTGTTTTTGCTATATACTGTGTAGACTGAATAAATTGCTTTGTTTTTGATTGATTAAATAACAATTTAAATTAATAATAAATTAATTAAAAATTTAAATAACTAAAGTTAACTATTTCACATATTTTTACAAGTCCGGAGTAGCCAATAAGTTGAGTCACTACCTCGAAATAACAGTTTTGAAATTTTAGGTTCCTTAGGGTGTTGTAGCAGTATATGTCATTGGATTTCATAACTGGACCAAAACAATTAAACATTACTGGTATAGGTATCCCTTCAGAATATTAATTTGAGGACAGAGAGTAAGTTAAACTTTACCTATTTTTACTCATTCTCTTGTATATTTCTGTTGTGTAATATGTCTGCGTTCAAGGTAGAGCATCTGTTAGCTCCTGAATTAGAGTATGAGTTGAGAGTCCGTCACTTAAACGATCCATCTTTGACAACGGTGGAAAGGAAAAGGGTAGTGTTGCGTGGTGCATTGAAGCAAACTTCATCCAATCGGAGTTTCGCTGTTCTGTCAGCTTCCCATCTTAATTTTAAGGATGAGATTGCTGAAATAGAGGTTACTCTTGCAGATCTGGTGGTCAAAATTAATTCTTTTGTTGGTTCTTCTAGTGATACTGCCTATGCTCGTTATACTTCTCGGTTAGGTCATGTTGCAGCTAGAATCCATCTGTTAGAAGCTACAACAGAGGAAGAGGAGGAAGTGAAGAGGTCTCTTAATTTCAGAGTTTTGATTCTGGAAGGTGAACTTGATTGTAAAGTGATTCCCCAGGCACAGTCAACTCCTCATAATGCTAGTGTTCCAGTCAACTCGTTTCCTTTTGTTAAGTCTGCTCCTATTCATAAATGGGGTGTGCATTTTTCAGGTCAAGATAATGAGAACGTTGTTAGTTTCTTAGAGAAGGTAGAATGTCTGCGTATAGCACGTGGTAACAGTGAGGAAGAGTGTTACTCTTCTGCTGCCGATTTATTTAAAGATTCAGCTTTTACTTGGTACCTCAATAACCGAGGTAGTTTTGCTTCTTGGCAAGAGTTAGTTGCCAAACTCAGATCAGATTTTCTTCCTTATAATTATGAGGATAATCTCCTTGACGAAATCAAGTCTCGTAAACAAGCTCCACAGGAGAAAGTTACAATTTTTTATTAATGAGATTGTTAGTATGTGTAAACGTCTGGAGACTCCTCTTTCTGAACCTCATATTGTCAGGATTATTAAGAAAAACTTGTTGCCATCGTACCATTCTAGTCTGGCACTTACAGATATTCCCTCGATTGCTGATCTTACTGAAAAATGTAAGAAGCTGGAAGAAGTTTTGTCATGGTCTTCTGACAGCGTGTCTAGAGTCCTATCCATCAGAATTTCAGAAATAATGACTCATCCTATTCTGGTAGGCCTAATTATTCTCGGTCTGGTAATGTCTCTTCTTTTAATTCGAAGCTTACCTGTTGGAATTGTCGTCAGTCAGGACATGGTTACTACGAATGTTCTGAACCTAGAATTCGGTTTTGTTATGGATGTGGACGTCAAGGTGTACGCAAATTTGAATGCCAATTCTGTTCGGGAAACGACAGAAGGGGTGGGTTGGCCCTGGCTCCTACTCCTCGTCAAAATACAGGGAATACAAACACTGTCCAAACTCCTCAAAACCAAGGAACCAGTTTCTCGAGTCTGGATGCCCAAGCTTCCACAAGCCAAACATCTCACCCTCCACCAAAAGACAAAAGACCACAGAACGGCAAATACCAACCGAAGAGAGGACAACGTTAGTTGAGCACGAGCGCCGTAATTCTTCTGTAGTTTCTTCGTGTAATCCCTTGTCTTCGTTTGTTGACTTAGATATAAACTCATTGTTGGTTCGAAAAAACAAGGATAATCGTCCATATCTTGAAATCTCTATCTTAGGACATTCTTGTTTAGCTTTACTGGACACAGGGTCCAATATCTCTATTTTAGGTTCTCTCGGTATGGAATTTCTCCAGAATTCCAATGTAAATATAGGAATAGATCAAAGTTTGCAAGTGACTACAGCTGATGGTCAAGTTCAACCAATTTTAGGTCAATTCACTACTGAGATTTGTGTTAGTTTTTGTAAAAGAATGATTACATTCTTTGTTATTCCGTCAGTTAAGAATTCAGTCATTCTAGGTATGGATTTTCTGAAAACTTTTAATAGTGAGTTAAATTTTCCTGAATTTTCCTTATCTGTTTCTTCATTTAATATCTCTTGTGTCAATGCGGTTAAAGATATGAGTCGACTTAATGCTCATGAATTAGAAAAGTTAAATAATGTCATCAAATCATTCTCTTCTATATCTTCGAAAAATAAGTTGGGTAGAACTCATCTCATCGAACATCACATTGATGTGGGTTCGTCCAAGCCCTTCAGGCAATATCAATATCCCTTGCCTCAAGCCTGGCATGAAAGCCTAGTAAAGGAGGTAGATGAAATGCTAAAGTTAGGTATTATTGAGCCCAGTACTTCTTCTTTTTGTAGTCCTTTGTGGTTGACAAAAAAGAAAGATGGGACTTTTCGTGTCTGTTTTGACGGACGTAAACTTAACAGTATAACTATGAACAGAGATGCGTATCCTATACCTCGTATAGATATCATCCTGAGTAAGTTACAGAATGCTAAATTCATTTCATCTATTGACTTGAAGAAGGCGTTTTTACAGATTCCTCTCAGCGAAGAGAGTAAAAAGCTCACTGCCTTTGCGGTCAATGGAAAAGGATTGTACCAATTCACGACAATGCCTTTTGGTCTTGTGTCTGCTCCGCAAACTATGTGTCGTTGATGGATTTGGTAATTGGCCCTGCTTTAGATCCATTTTGCCAATACTATCTTGATGACATTCTTGTCATTACTCCCGATTTCGAAACTCATATCTCTGTATTGCAGCAGTTGTTTCAGCGTTTAAAAGACGCAAATTTGACTATTAACTTAGATAAAAGTAGCTTTTGTCGTGAGTCTATTAAGTTTTTAGGATATGTTGTAGATTCTCAGGGTCTTCGTACTGATCCCGATAAGGTATCAGCTATTCGTGATTTTCCTGTGCCTAAAAATACCACTCAGGTTCGTCGATTGTTAGGAATGGTGGGTTATTATAAAAAATTTGTCAAGTCTTATTCTACCTTGTTGTCTCCTATCACAGATTTACTTCAAAATAGGAAAAAGGGACAAAATATTGTGTGGACTCCTGAGGCTAATGAAGCTTTCATTAAAATCAAGGAGGCTCTCACAAATTCTCCTGTTATGGTAGCCCCAGATTTTACTAAGCCTTTTTATCTGATGACAGATTGCTCAAACACAGCATCTGGTGGGTACTCTATCAAATTGTTGATGGAGAAGAACACCCTATAGCCTACACCAGCAAGAAATTAAATAAAGCCCAGAAAAATTATACTACAACTGAAAAAGAGTTGTTAGCTATAATTACGGGTATTGAACATTTTAGATATTTTCTTGAAGGTCGTTCTTTCACGGTCATAACTGACCATAGCAGTTTGGTGTGGTTACAAAGTATGAAGAACCCATCTCCTCGTTTGGCTAGGTGGATTTTAAAATTGGCACAATACGATTATAAAATTGTTCATCGTAAAGCTTCAGGTGTAGTAGTCGCTGATGCACTCTCTAGAACTTTCGATATTAATTTGTTAGACTTATCTTCCTTACAACCAGATGACTGGTATCGAAAAATGTTGTATGATGTACAGAATGTACCAGGTAAATTCCCTGATTTTAAAGTTGAACATGGTGTTTTGTATAAACATGTCTTAAGTTCCATGGATGCCCTTACTGGAATGTCGGATTGGAAGATAGTCGTTCCAACTCCTAATAGAGCAGAGGTTTTGGCCACTTTTCATGACCATCCTACTGCAGCTCATTTTGGTTTTTACAAAACTCTCCGTCGTATATCGGAACTCTATTACTGGCCGAAGATGCGTCAAACTGTACGTAGCTATATCGCAAAATGCAAAATCTGTGCTACATGCAAACCGACAAATCTTCCCCAACCAGGTTTAATGGGTAGTTATCGACGGATTGATTTTCCATTTCAACTGATATCTTTAGATCTCATTGGTCCGTACCCTAGGTCCTATAAAGGTTCCCAATATGCTTTAGTAGTTGTTGATTATTTTACTAAATTTCCTTTGGTCCATACCATGTCGAAGGCAACTACTTCTTCTATTATTAAATACCTCGAGAATGAGGTTTTCTTAATTTTATGGTGTTCCCCAGATCGTGTCTTGCGATAATGGACCTCAGTTCACAGCTAAGGCTTTTCGCGATCTCATGGCTAAATACAATGTCCAAAAGATCTGGTACAATGCGAACTATCATCCACAAGTCAACCATACCGAAAGAGTGAACAAATCAATCGTGACCGCTTTACGATCTTATTCTTTTCCTGATCAGAGAGCTTGGGATACTCATATCCACTCTATAGTACAAGCGATCAGGACTTCTTCTCACGAAATAACCAAATGTCCTCCATCTTATTTGATGTTTGGTCGTCATGTCCCTCTTCTGGTGATTATTTTGGTAAGATTTCAGAGAATGCCAATAACTTTCCTACAATATCAGATAAGTTACATCGCGTAGAAGATATTCAGCATCTTCCTGATATTTATGTGGATGTTCGCAAACGGTTGAGAGCATCTTATGCTAGAAATAAATGCCAGTATGACCTGAGAAAGCGAGCCTTATCTTTCAGAGTTGGAGATTCTGTTTTAAAGAGGAACTTTGTCAAGTCTGATAAGTTGAACTTCCAATCTGCTAAGTTATGTCAGAAGTACATACCTTGTACAGTTATTAAAGTTATTTCTCCTTTAATATACGAGTTGAAGGAAACTTCTACTGGTAGGAAACTAGGAAGGTTTCATGTCAAAGACTTACTGGAGGATAAGACAGTAGGTCCACATAACTTATCAGATAATTCGGATTCTTCATCTTCAGATGAAGATTAACTGGTCCCTTATCACTTCTGTTCCAGTTTGGTTTTAAGATCTGTTTATCAATTTTGTTTACCTGGCAAAAAAAAAAAATCATAAGATGTTGTGCTATTTTGCCTTCTATTTTTTTTTCTTATCTTATCTTAATGTTGGTTATTATCTTAGTTTATGGACTTGCTACTTTTGTTGTTTGTTTTCTCTCAAAAGTCCAACTGCATATCATAGGAGTACTGGATGGATATATGGGAATTTCCCCATCTTGAGTTCTGAGTTGAATAGATATTTACAGGGATAATTAGGAAAACATTCCAAATATTTTCATTATGAGTGTTGTATAGTTTTGTGGATCATGACCATAAAGCTTATGCATTCATATTTACTTACTGTGTCGGTGTTTTAGCGTGGGTTCAGGATTGATCACCCTGGATGTGTGCCCTCACTTGGCTCAGAAATATATCAATACATATTAGTTGTTCCTTGAGTGTCTCTTAGGTTGAAATTAGAATGTGTCATTTAGAATTGGATCGTTCTGATATTCAGCAGTAAGTCTGTTTAACTTAGTTTGTTATCTCCTATGTTATTACCTTCTCAAAGTATTTGAGTTTTAACATATCTTATTTGTATACTGTTTGGTTACCTGTCTCTCTACTAGTGATATGGATTGGTAGATGTGAGTTATCTTTATCTGTATCTTAATTGAGTTTATCTTTACCTTTATGGAGTTTATCTCATACCTGTAATGGAGTTTATTTCGCATCTTTACCTTGAGTTTATCTCGTACCTTGACTGAGTTTATCTCGTACCTTTACCTTGAGCGTATGTGTATCTTACCTTAATTGAGTTTATCTCGTACCTTTACCTGAAGTTAATTATCTTTACCTTTACCTGGATAAGTTTCTTTCTTATCTATATCTTATGAAATATATACCTTATCTTTATCTTGATTATAGAGTCCTAAAAATCTGTCCTTTACTGTTCTTGTCGTGAGTATAGAATTGGAACACGTCAATAGTACAGTTTAGGTATTACAGTTAGGATCTCTTTTATCTTTCCTTCTACCAAGTGTATAGCTGGTAGAAGTGAGTTTTGTGCATATCCTCTACCATGATAGATCTGGACGTGCAATTATCTTTTACCTTTTGTGCATATCCTTTACTATGAGTTGGGATTGCATTTATCTTACTTACCTTTTTTTTAGCATACCCTATACCATGAGTATAGTGGGCTTGCTAGTATCTAGGCTTGTGCCTTTACCGATTGTGTGTTTTCCTACCGCTGCTAAATCAAGTAGGTGTATTGAATTATCTTTTACCTTGTTGTTGATATCCCGAACCATATATATGTTTAGGTTTGTAGTTTCAACTAGTTCTGAGTAATTAGGCCCTCATTGAACTCTATGGTGACGAATAGAATCGGGTCGCTCTAGTGTCAACGTTGGGTAAAGTTCATAGGACTTTGTTTGAATTTCGTTGTTATGAATGGTTCTTGGAGATATTGTGTTAGGGGTTGTTAATACACATATATAATGTAGTTTTAACGATGGTTGTTTTTACTAATACTTGAGAATGTAGATAAGTAGTGTTAAAAGTTAACTTGATCTGTAATGTTATAGAATTAAACTTAAAATGTACATTTTTTTTTTAATCTTTGGTTTATACTAAATTAACATACATTATCGCATAAAAAAAAATGTATGACTTCGTCTCATATTCTTCGTTCCATATTTTTATTTCGTCCTTGATTTTGTTCCAATTCCTGAGCAAATGGTTGACTGGTGAGGAAAATGTTCAATTTTAACGTATCAACGTTCATTGTCGACCCAGCGTTAGATCGTTCTGCCACAAAAAAAAAAAAAAAGTTCCTTTTTTTTTTTTTGCTGGAGATGAGGGAGAATGTAGCGTTTACGCTACTGACTAGTCCAATTTAAACCCCTCAAGAAATTTTTATTACCCGCCTACGATCGATTTTGAATCGACATTTTCCCCCACACGCGCTGTTATCGCTTTGAAAGGAAGATCGATTTTGTGCGGAAGCGAAGCGGTTAGTTTTGGTCAGAACTGATTGCAGACACGTCAACCGGTGAAATTGTTCACCTTCAAAGTGACGGAATTGGAGCAAGGAAGATAATTTGGGAAGAATATAATTCATTAATAAAAATAATAATAAGTAAATTTTGTATAATAAAATCAATATTCATTTATAAGAGTTCCATATAAAAAGGAAGAGTTGGCGTGCTGCGAGCTCCATGTAAGTAAATCATTTTATACGTATTATCTCTTTATCATATAATCAAATTTATCATTGTATTTAGTATTTCTTTAGAGATTTATTTTTGAGTTCCGAAATAATTTAAATATAAAATTTCCTTGATTTACTTACAAAGAACATAAGGTCATTTTTTTTATATAGTCAAACTAAAGTCCGATCTAGTCCATATCTTATCATTAAGTTTTTTTGGTTCTTTTTTTTACCTAATTTTTTTGGTGGAATATAAAAGGTTCTACAAATGTGGTACAGCCTTCTGTATTCTGCGCATGTTCTTTTCATGGCGCAAGCTTGCCATGCCTACGAAAGTAACTTCATAAATTTGACATGATGTTTACTTAACCTAATACCTAATGTTTTGATGTTTTGTTTTGGTGCAGTCAATCCATGCTGCTACACCTATTAAATTACATATTTATTAAATTAAATAATCATTTTAGATTCCGTCACGTGAAAATATTAATTTCACTTTACTTGAGGATATTCTCTTGAGAATATTCCCTCAAGGATACTAGTAACAGAATCCTTAGATACATAGTTAGCAAACCCGTGGATTTTGCTGTCACCCAGAGACCAGTGACTGGTTGTGGCTTTTGTGACCAGGATTCGTCTTTACAGCCACAAACTGATGTAGCCGTGCCAAGAGGAGTTTTTCCTATGGACTTATAGTGCTGTAAAGATAAGTCGTTTAACTATTTGACCTTTTGTATTACGTATTACTTTATATTTACTGTTAACTGATCATATGCATATGATAAGGTGAATACCTTTATGATAATTTTTTTTTGATAATTTAATTATAAAATATTCGGGAGGAAAAAGGGACACTTCATGTGTTATTAGGTTTTAACTAGGATTTAGAGAGTCTGACCAAACTCACTTTTTTTTGGATATAATATTTTGTTAATATAATACAATTTGATATTAAGAGGGACATAAATTTAATGTGGTTTGTTTTTAAATATTATATAATGAGTATGGAACAACTCATTTTTTGGATGTAATATATATATATTTAATATAATTGTAATAGAGATTTATCAAGTTTGATATCTTTACAATATTGTCATTAGTACCTCATTTTAGTAGAACTAATTTAAATTTAAATGACTACCTTTTTGTTTAAGACTTTGGCTACCCTACGGACTATTCTTGTTGTATACTAATATTTCATATTTTATTTGGCCAGTGGTAGTGACTATTCATTTGTTGAGGGGCTATTAGGTCCTATTGTATCTGTACACCATCCACTACCACTGTTATTTGGCTTTGCATTATATGTAAATTGTTTATACACATATACCTATATACATTTGTTTATAAATATATTTATTGTTGCTATTTTGAGTTTTATTTCAGTTCTACTAACCAGTATATAACATAGCAAAACAAGATTAATATTTAGTATTTTTGTATTTCAGAGTATTACCTCCAGATTCATTTGTTACTTCAAAATCTCAACTATCGTTGAGTTGGCGCCCTTCTTTTCTCTTCTTATTGTTCTCTTTCTATAAATTTATTCCCAGTGACCTTCTTTAGTTGTATCACGTTTGATATTACCAGGTCTCATTTCGTTTCTTGTCTCATTAGCTCAGTATCCTTGCTATCTGTTTAAATCTTTAAAGCCACAATCCAGTGCATTGAAGCTAGCCCGAACACTCACTTGAGATTTAGTGTCTCTTTGGCCATTTAAATTTGTTCCTCTGAGCTTAGCCCTATTTTTAGTATTTTTTTTTTCATCACTTCTCTTTCAGTTCTTCTGAACTTTGTCAATTCACACATTTTATTCGTTTCAATTGGCTAGACCCAACGTGTGGCTTCTTTTCCACTTCTGCCTATATATATATATAATATATATATATATATCTCCTTTAACTTTTGGTTTTGATCTTGGGTTGTTGTGGTTTTCACTGGTTGTGCTTTTAGATTTTCATTTTAACTTTTAGTTTTGTTTTTCAATTTTTTTTTGGACATTACCTTATATCTATATCTATATCTTAAATTGACTTGTTTTTGCTATATACTGTGTAGACTGAATAAATTGCTTTGTTTTTGATTGATTAAATAACAATTTAAATTAATAATAAATTAATTAAAAATTTAAATAACTAAAGTTAACTATTTCACATATTTTTACAAGTCCGGAGTAGCCAATAAGTTGAGTCACTACCTCGAAATAACAGTTTTGAAATTTTAGGTTCCTTAGGGTGTTGTAGCAGTATATGTCATTGGATTTCATAACTGGACCAAAACAATTAAACATTACTGGTATAGGTATCCCTTCAGAATATTATTTGAGGACAGAGAGTAAGTTAAACTTTACCTACTTTTACTCATTCTCTTGTATATTTCTGTTGTGTAATATGTCTGCGTTCAAGGTAGAGCATCTGTTAGCTCCTGAATTAGAGTATGAGTTGAGAGTCCGTCACTTAAACGATCCATCTTTGACAACGGTGGAAAGGAAAAGGGTAGTGTTGCGTGGTGCATTGAAGCAAACTTCATCCAATCGGAGTTTCGCTGTTCTGTCAGCTTCCCATCTTAATTTTAAGGATGAGATTGCTGAAATAGAGGTTACTCTTGCAGATCTGGTGGTCAAAATTAATTCTTTTGTTGGTTCTTCTAGTGATACTGCCTATGCTCGTTATACTTCTCGGTTAGGTCATGTTGCAGCTAGAATCCATCTGTTAGAAGCTACAACAGAGGAAGAGGAGGAAGTGAAGAGGTCTCTTAATTTCAGAGTTTTGATTCTGGAAGGTGAACTTGATTGTAAAGTGATTCCCCAGGCACAGTCAACTCCTCATAATGCTAGTGTTCCAGTCAACTCGTTTCCTTTTGTTAAGTCTGCTCCTATTCATAAATGGGGTGTGCATTTTTCAGGTCAAGATAATGAGAACGTTGTTAGTTTCTTAGAGAAGGTAGAATGTCTGCGTATAGCACGTGGTAACAGTGAGGAAGAGTGTTACTCTTCTGCTGCCGATTTATTTAAAGATTCAGCTTTTACTTGGTACCTCAATAACCGAGGTAGTTTTGCTTCTTGGCAAGAGTTAGTTGCCAAACTCAGATCAGATTTTCTTCCTTATAATTATGAGGATAATCTCCTTGACGAAATCAAGTCTCGTAAACAAGCTCCACAGGAAAAAGTTACAATTTTTATTAATGAGATTGTTAGTATGTGTAAACGTCTGGAGACTCCTCTTTCTGAACCTCATATTGTCAGGATTATTAAGAAAAACTTGTTGCCATCGTACCATTCTAGTCTGGCACTTACAGATATTCCCTCGATTGCTGATCTTACTGAAAAATGTAAGAAGCTGGAAGAAGTTTTGTCATGGTCTTCTGACAGCGTGTCTAGAGCCCCTATCCATCAGAATTTCAGAAATAATGACTCATCCTATTCTGGTAGGCCTAATTATTCTCGGTCTGGTAATGTCTCTTCTTTTAATTCGAAGCTTACCTGTTGGAATTGTCGTCAGTCAGGACATGGTTACTACGAATGTTCTGAACCTAGAATTCGGTTTTGTTATGGATGTGGACGTCAAGGTGTACGCAAATTTGAATGCCAATTCTGTTCGGGAAACGACAGAAGGGGTGGGTTGGCCCTGGCTCCTACTCCTCGTCAAAATACAGGGAATACAAACACTGTCCAAACTCCTCAAAACCAAGGAACCAGTTTCTCGAGTCTGGATGCCCAAGCTTCCACAAGCCAAACATCTCACCCTCCACCGAAAGACAAAAGACCACAGAACGGCAAATACCAACCGAAGAGAGGACAACGTTAGTTGAGCACGAGCGCCGTAATTCTTCTGTAGTTTCTTCGTGTAATCCCTTGTCTTCGTTTGTTGACTTAGATATAAACTCATTGTTGGTTCGAAAAAACAAGGATAATCGTCCATATCTTGAAATCTCTATCTTAGGACATTCTTGTTTAGCTTTACTGGACACAGGGTCCAATATCTCTATTTTAGGTTCTCTCGGTATGGAATTTCTCCAGAATTCCAATGTAAATATAGGAATAGATCAAAGTTTGCAAGTGACTACAGCTGATGGTCAAGTTCAACCAATTTTAGGTCAATTCACTACTGAGATTTGTGTTAGTTTTTGTAAAAGAATGGTTACATTCTTTGTTATTCCGTCAGTTAAGAATTCAGTCATCCTAGGTATGGATTTTCTGAAAACTTTTAATAGTGAGTTAAATTTTCCTGAATTTTCCTTATCTGTTTCTTCATTTAATATCTCTTGTGTCAATGCGGTTAAAGATATGAGTCGACTTAATGCTCATGAATTAGAAAAGTTAAATAATGTCATCAAATCATTCTCTTCTATATCTTCGAAAAATAAGTTGGGTAGAACTCATCTCATCGAACATCACATTGATGTGGGTTCGTCCAAGCCCTTCAGGCAATATCAATATCCCTTGCCTCAAGCCTGGCATGAAAGCCTAGTAAAGGAGGTAGATGAAATGCTAAAGTTAGGTATTATTGAGCCCAGTACTTCTTCTTTTTGTAGTCCTTTGTGGCTGACAAAAAAGAAAGATGGGACTTTTCGTGTCTGTTTTGACGGACGTAAACTTAACAGTATAACTATGAACAGAGATGCGTATCCTATACCTCGTATAGATATCATCCTGAGTAAGTTACAGAATGCTAAATTCATTTCATCTATTGACTTGAAGAAGGCGTTTTTACAGATTCCTCTCAGCGAAGAGAGTAAAAAGCTCACTGCCTTTGCGGTCAATGGAAAAGGATTGTACCAATTCACGACAATGCCTTTTGGTCTTGTGTCTGCTCCGCAAACTATGTGTCGGTTGATGGATTTGGTAATTGGTCCTGCTTTAGATCCATTTTGCCAATACTATCTTGATGACATTCTTGTCATTACTCCCGATTTCGAAACTCATATCTCTGTATTGCAGCAGTTGTTTCAGCGTTTAAAAGACGCAAATTTGACTATTAACTTAGATAAAAGTAGCTTTTGTCGTGAGTCTATTAAGTTTTTAGGATATGTTGTAGATTCTCAGGGTCTTCGTACTGATCCCGATAAGGTATCAGCTATTCGTGATTTTCCTGTGCCTAAAAATACCACTCAGGTTCGTCGATTGTTAGGAATGGTGGGGTTATTATAAAAAATTTGTCAAGTCTTATTCTACCTTGTTGTCTCCTATCACAGATTTACTTCAAAATCGGAAAAAAGGGACAAAATATTGTGTGGACTCCTGAGGCTAATGAAGCTTTCATTAAAATCAAGGAGGCTCTCACAAATTCTCCTGTTATGGTAGCCCCAGATTTTACTAAGCCTTTTTATCTGATGACAGATTGCTCAAACACAGCATCTGGTGGGGTACTCTATCAAATTGTTGATGGAGAAGAACACCCTATAGCCTACACCAGCAAGAAATTAAATAAAGCCCAGAAAAATTATACTACAACTGAAAAAGAGTTGTTAGCTATAATTACGGGTATTGAACATTTTAGATATTTTCTTGAAGGTCGTTCTTTCACGGTCATAACTGACCATAGTAGTTTGGTGTGGTTACAAAGTATGAAGAACCCATCTCCTCGTTTGGCTAGGTGGATTTTAAAATTGGCACAATACGATTATAAAATTGTTCATCGTAAAGCTTCAGGTGTAGTAGTCGCTGATGCACTCTCTAGAACTTTCGATATTAATTTGTTAGACTTATCTTCCTTACAACCAGATGACTGGTATCGAAAAATGTTGTATGATGTACAGAATGTACCAGGTAAATTCCCTGATTTTAAAGTTGAACATGGTGTTTTGTATAAACATGTCTTAAGTTCCATGGATGCCCTTACTGGAATGTCGGATTGGAAGATAGTCGTTCCAACTCCTAATAGAGCAGAGGTTTTGGCCACTTTTCATGACCATCCTACTGCAGCTCATTTTGGTTTTTACAAAACTCTCCGTCGTATATCGGAACTCTATTACTGGCCGAAGATGCGTCAAACTGTACGTAGCTATATCGCAAAATGCAAAATCTGTGCTACATGCAAACCGACAAATCTTCCCCAACCAGGTTTAATGGGTAGTTATCGACGGATTGATTTTCCATTTCAACTGATATCTTTAGATCTCATTGGTCCGTACCCTAGGTCCTATAAAGGTTCCCAATATGCTTTAGTAGTTGTTGATTATTTTACTAAATTTCCTTTGGTCCATACCATGTCGAAGGCAACTACTTCTTCTATTATTAAATACCTCGAGAATGAGGTTTTCTTAATTTATGGTGTTCCCCAGATCGTGTCTTGCGATAATGGACCTCAGTTCACAGCTAAGGCTTTTCGCGATCTCATGGCTAAATACAATGTCCAAAAGATCTGGTACAATGCGAACTATCATCCACAAGTCAACCATACCGAAAGAGTGAACAAATCAATCGTGACCGCTTTACGATCTTATTCTTTTCCTGATCAGAGAGCTTGGGATACTCATATCCACTCTATAGTACAAGCGATCAGGACTTCTTCTCACGAAATAACCAAATGTCCTCCATCTTATTTGATGTTTGGTCGTCATGTCCCTCTTTCTGGTGATTATTTTGGTAAGATTTCAGAGAATGCCAATAACTTTCCTACAATATCAGATAAGTTACATCGTTTAGAAGATATTCAGCATCTTCCTGATATTTATGTGGATGTTCGCAAACGGTTGAGAGCATCTTATGCTAGAAATAAATGCCAGTATGACCTGAGAAAGCGAGCCTTATCTTTCAGAGTTGGAGATTCTGTTTTAAAGAGGAACTTTGTCAAGTCTGATAAGTTGAACTTCCAATCTGCTAAGTTATGTCAGAAGTACATACCTTGTACAGTTATTAAAGTTATTTCTCCTTTAATATATGAGCTGAAGGAAACTTCTACTGGTAGGAAACTAGGAAGGTTTCATGTCAAAGACTTACTGGAGGATAAGACAGTAGGTCCACATAACTTGTCAGATAATTCGGATTCTTCATCTTCAGATGAAGATTAACTGGTCCCTTATCACTTCTGTTCCAGTTTGGTTTTTAAGATCTGTTTATCAATTTTGTTTACCTGGCAAAAAAAAAAATCATAAGATGTTGTGCTATTTTGCCTTCTATTTTTTTTTTTTATCTTATCTTAATGTTGGTTATTATCTTAGTTTATGGACTTGCTACTTTTGTTGTTTGTTTTCTCTCAAAAGTCCAACTGCATATCATAGGAGTACTGGATGGATATATGGGAATTTCCCCATCTTGAGTTCTGAGTTGAATAGATATTTACAGGGATAATTAGGAAAACATTCCAAATATTTTCATTATTAGTGTTGTATAGTTTTGTGGATCATGACCATAAAGCTTATGCATTCATATTCACTTACTGTGTCGGTGTTTTAGCGTGGGTTCAGGATTGATCACCCTGGATGTGTGCCCTCACTTGGCTCAGAAATATATCAATACATATTAGTTGTTCCTTGAGTGTCTCTTAGGTTGAAATTAGAATGTGTCATTTAGAATTGGATCGTTCTGATATTCAGCAGTAAGTCTGTTTAACTTAGTTTGTTATCTCCTATGTTATTACCTTCTCAAAGTATTTGAGTTTTAACATATCTTATTGTATACTGTTTGTTTACCTGTCTCTCTACTAGTGATATGGATTGGTAGATGTGAGTTATCTTTATCTGTATCTTAATTGAGTTTATCTTTACCTTTATGGAGTTTATCTCATACCTGTAATGGAGTTTATTTCGCATCTTTACCTTGAGTTTATCTCGTACCTTGACTGAGTTTATCTCGTACCTTTACCTTGAGCGTATCTGTATCTTTACCTTAATTGAGTTTATCTCGTACCTTTACCTGAAGTTAATTATCTTTACCTTTACCTGGATAAGTTTCTTTCTTATCTATATCTTATGAATATATACCTTATCTTTATCTTGATTATAGAGTCCTAAAAATCTGTCCTTTACTGTTCTTGTCGTGAGTATAGAATTGGAACACGTCAATAGTACAGTTTAGGTATTACAGTTAGGATCTCTTTTATCTTTCCTTCTACCAAGTGTATAGCTGGTAGAAGTGAGTTTTGTGCATATCCTCTACCATGAGTAGATCTGGACGTGCAATTATCTTTTACCTTTTGTGCATATCCTTTACTATGAGTTGGGATTGCATTTATCTTACTTACCTTTTTTTTAGCATACCCTATACCATGAGTATAGTGGGCTTGCTAGTATCTAGGCTTGTGCCTTTACCGATTGTGTGTTTTCCTACCGCTGCTAAATCAAGTAGGTGTATTGAATTATCTTTTACCTTGTTGTTGATATCCCGAACCATATATATGTTTAGGTTTGTAGTTTCAACTAGTTCTGAGTAATTAGGCCCTCATTGAACTCTATGGTGACGAATAGAATCGGGTCGCTCTAGTGTCAACGTTGGGTAAAGTTCATAGGACTTTGTTTGAATTTCGTTGTTATGAATGGTTCTTGGAGATATTGTGTTAGGGGTTGTTAATACACATATATATGTAGTTTTAACGATGGTTGTTTTTACTAATACTTGAGAATGTAGATAAGTAGTGTTAAAAGTTAACTTGATCTGTAATGTTATAGAATTAAACTTAAAATGTACATTTTTTTTAATCTTTGGTTTATACTAAATTAACATACATTATCGCATTAAAAAAAAATGTATGACTTCGTCTCATATTCTTCGTTCCATATTTTTATTTCGTCCTTGATTTTGTTCCAATTCCTGAGCAAATGGTTGACTGGTGAGGAAAATGTTCAATTTTAACGTATCAACGTTCATTGTCGACCCAGCGTTAGATCGTTCTGCCACAAAAAAAAAAAAAAAAGTTCCTTTTTTTTTTTTGCTGGAGATGAGGGAGAATGTAGCGTTTACGCTACTGACTAGTCCAATTTAAACCCCTCAAGAAATTTTTATTACCCGCCTACGATCGATTTTGAATCGACATTTTCCCCCACACGCGCTGTTATCGCTTTGAAAGGAAGATCGATTTTGTGCGGAAGCGAAGCGGTTAGTTTTGGTCAGAACTGATTGCAGACACGTCAACCGGTGAAATTGTTCACCTTCAAAGTGACGGAATTGGAGCAAGGAAGATAATTTGGGGAAGAATATAATTCATTAATAAAAATAATAATAAGTAAATTTTGTATAATAAAATCAATATTCATTTATAAGAGTTCCATATAAAAAGGAAGAGTTGGCGTGCTGCGAGCTCCATGTAAGTAAATCATTTTATACGTATTATCTCTTTATCATATAATCAAATTTATCATTGTATTTAGTATTTCTTTAGAGATTTATTTTTGAGTTCCGAAATAATTTAAATATAAAATTTCCTTGATTTACTTACAAAGAACATAAGGTCATTTTTTTTATATAGTCAAACTAAAGTCCGATCTAGTCCATATCTTATCATTAAGTTTTTTTGGTTCTTTTTTTTACCTAATTTTTTTTGGTGGAATATAAAAGGTTCTACAAATGTGGTACAGCCTTCTGTATTCTGCGCATGTTCTTTTCATGGCGCAAGCTTGCCATGCCTACGAAAGTAACTTCATAAATTTGACATGATGTTTACTTAACCTAATACCTAATGTTTTGATGTTTTGTTTTGGTGCAGTCAATCCATGCTGCTACACCTATTGAATTACATATTTATTAAATTAAATAATCATTTTAGATTCCGTCACGTGAAAATATTAATTTCACTTTACTTGAGGATATTCTCTTGAGAATATTCCCTCAAGGATACTAGTAACAGAATCCTTAGATACATAGTTAGCAAACCCGTGGATTTTGCTGTCACCCAGAGACCAGTGACTGGTTGTGGCTTTTGTGACCAGGATTCGTCTTTACAGCCACAAACTGATGTAGCCGTGCCAAGAGGAGTTTTTCCTATGGACTTATAGTGCTGTAAAGATAAGTCGTTTAACTATTTGACCTTTTGTATTACGTATTACTTTATATTTACTGTTAACTGATCATATGCATATGATAAGGTGAATACCTTTATGATAATTTTTTTTTGATAATTTAATTATAAAATATTCGGGAGGAAAAAGGGACACTTCATGTGTTATTAGGTTTTAACTAGGATTTAGAGAGTCTGACCAAACTCACTTTTTTTTGGATATAATATTTTTGTTAATATAATACAATTTGATATTAAGAGGGACATAAATTTAATGTGGTTTGTTTTTAAATATTATATAATGAGTATGGAACAACTCATTTTTTGGATGTAATATATATATTTAATATAATTGTAATAGAGATTTATCAAGTTTGATATCTTTACAATATTGTCATTAGTACCTCATTTTAGTAGAACTAATTTAAATTTAAATGACTACCTTTTTGTTTTAAGACTTTGGCTACCCTACGGACTATTCTTGTTGTATACTAATATTTCATATTTTATTTGGCCAGTGGTAGTGACTATTCATTTGTTGAGGGGCTATTAGGTCCTATTGTATCTGTACACCATCCACTACCACTGTTATTTGGCTTTGCATTATATGTAAATTGTTTATACACATATACCTATATACATTTGTTTATAAATATATTTATTGTTGCTATTTTGAGTTTTATTTCAGTTCTACTAACCAGTATATAACATAGCAAAACAAGATTAATATTTAGTATTTTTGTATTTCAGAGTATTACCTCCAGATTCATTTGTTACTTCAAAATCTCAACTATCGTTGAGTTGGCGCCCTTCTTTTCTCTTCTTATTGTTCTCTTTCTATAAATTTATTCCCAGTGACCTTCTTTAGTTGTATCACGTTTGATATTACCAGGTCTCATTTCGTTTCTTGTCTCATTAGCTCAGTATCCTTGCTATCTGTTTAAATCTTTAAAGCCACAATCCAGTGCATTGAAGCTAGCCCGAACACTCACTTGAGATTTAGTGTCTCTTTGGCCATTTAAATTTGTTCCTCTGAGCTTAGCCCTATTTTTAGTATTTTTTTTTTTCATCACTTCTCTTTCAGTTCTTCTGAACTTTGTCAATTCACACATTTTATTCGTTTCAATTGGCTAGACCCAACGTGTGGCTTCTTTTCCACTTCTGCCTTTAAAAAAAAATATATATATATATATATATATATATATATATATATATATATATATATATATATATATATCTCCTTTAACTTTTGGTTTTGATCTTGGGTTGTTGTGGTTTTCACTGGTTGTGCTTTTAGATTTTCATTTTAACTTTTAGTTTTGTTTTTCAATTTTTTTTTGGACATTACCTTATATCTATATCTATATCTTAAATTGACTTGTTTTTGCTATATACTGTGTAGACTGAATAAATTGCTTTGTTTTTGATTGATTAAATAACAATTTAAATTAATAATAAATTAATTAAAAATTTAAATAACTAAAGTTAACTATTTCACATATTTTTACAAGTCCGGAGTAGCCAATAAGTTGAGTCACTACCTCGAAATAACAGTTTTGAAATTTTAGGTTCCTTAGGGTGTTGTAGCAGTATATGTCATTGGATTTCATAACTGGACCAAAACAATTAAACATTACTGGTATAGGTATCCCTTCAGAATATTATTTTAAGGACAGAGAGTAAGTTAAACTTTACCTACTTTTACTCATTCTCTTGTATATTTCTGTTGTGTAATATGTCTGCGTTCAAGGTAGAGCATCTGTTAGCTCCTGAATTAGAGTATGAGTTGAGAGTCCGTCACTTAAACGATCCATCTTTGACAACGGTGGAAAGGAAAAGGGTAGTGTTGCGTGGTGCATTGAAGCAAACTTCATCCAATCGGAGTTTCGCTGTTCTGTCAGCTTCCCATCTTAATTTTAAGGATGAGATTGCTGAAATAGAGGTTACTCTTGCAGATCTGGTGGTCAAAATTAATTCTTTTGTTGGTTCTTCTAGTGATACTGCCTATGCTCGTTATACTTCTCGGTTAGGTCATGTTGCAGCTAGAATCCATCTGTTAGAAGCTACAACAGAGGAAGAGGAGGAAGTGAAGAGGTCTCTTAATTTCAGAGTTTTGATTCTGGAAGGTGAACTTGATTGTAAAGTGATTCCCCAGGCACAGTCAACTCCTCATAATGCTAGTGTTCCAGTCAACTCGTTTCCTTTTGTTAAGTCTGCTCCTATTCATAAATGGGGTGTGCATTTTTCAGGTCAAGATAATGAGAACGTTGTTAGTTTCTTAGAGAAGGTAGAATGTCTGCGTATAGCACGTGGTAACAGTGAGGAAGAGTGTTACTCTTCTGCTGCCGATTTATTTAAAGATTCAGCTTTTACTTGGTACCTCAATAACCGAGGTAGTTTTGCTTCTTGGCAAGAGTTAGTTGCCAAACTCAGATCAGATTTTCTTCCATATAACTATGAGGATAATCTCCTTGACGAAATCAAGTCTCGTAAACAAGCTCCACAGGAAAAAGTTACAATTTTTATTAATGAGATTGTTAGTATGTGTAAACGTCTGGAGACTCCTCTTTCTGAACCTCATATTGTCAGGATTATTAAGAAAAACTTGTTGCCATCGTACCATTCTAGTCTGGCACTTACAGATATTCCCTCGATTGCTGATCTTACTGAAAAATGTAAGAAGCTGGAAGAAGTTTTGTCATGGTCTTCTGACAGCGTGTCTAGAGTCCCTATCCATCAGAATTTCAGAAATAATGACTCATCCTATTCTGGTAGGCCTAATTATTCTCGGTCTGGTAATGTCTCTTCTTTTAATTCGAAGCTTACCTGTTGGAATTGTCGTCAGTCAGGACATGGTTACTACGAATGTTCTGAACCTAGAATTCGGTTTTGTTATGGATGTGGACGTCAAGGTGTACGCAAATTTGAATGCCAATTCTGTTCGGGAAACGACAGAAGGGGTGGGTTGGCCCTGGCTCCTACTCCTCGTCAAAATACAGGGAATACAAACACTGTCCAAACTCCTCAAAACCAAGGAACCAGTTTCTCGAGTCTGGATGCCCAAGCTTCCACAAGCCAAACATCTCACCCTCCACCGAAAGACAAAAGACCACAGAACGGCAAATACCAACCGAAGAGAGGACAACGTTAGTTGAGCACGAGCACCGTAATTCTTCTGTAGTTTCTTCGTGTAATCCCTTGTCTTCGTTTGTTGACTTAGATATAAACTCATTGTTGGTTCGAAAAAACAAGGATAATCGTCCATATCTTGAAATCTCTATCTTAGGACATTCTTGTTTAGCTTTACTGGACACAGGGTCCAATATCTCTATTTTAGGTTCTCTCGGTATGGAATTTCTCCAGAATTCCAATGTAAATATAGGAATAGATCAAAGTTTGCAAGTGACTACAGCTGATGGTCAAGTTCAACCAATTTTAGGTCAATTCACTACTGAGATTTGTGTTAGTTTTTGTAAAAGAATGGTTACATTCTTTGTTATTCCGTCAGTTAAGAATTCAGTCATCCTAGGTATGGATTTTCTGAAAACTTTTAATAGTGAGTTAAATTTTCCTGAATTTTCCTTATCTGTTTCTTCATTTAATATCTCTTGTGTCAATGCGGTTAAAGATATGAGTCGACTTAATGCTCATGAATTAGAAAAGTTAAATAATGTCATCAAATCATTCTCTTCTATATCTTCGAAAAATAAGTTGGGTAGAACTCATCTCATCGAACATCACATTGATGTGGGTTCGTCCAAGCCCTTCAGGCAATATCAATATCCCTTGCCTCAAGCCTGGCATGAAAGCCTAGTAAAGGAGGTAGATGAAATGCTTAAGTTAGGTATTATTGAGCCCAGTACTTCTTCTTTTTGTAGTCCTTTGTGGCTGACAAAAAAGAAAGATGGGACTTTTCGTGTCTGTTTTGACGGACGTAAACTTAACAGTATAACTATGAACAGAGATGCGTATCCTATACCTCGTATAGATATCATCCTGAGTAAGTTACAGAATGCTAAATTCATTTCATCTATTGACTTGAAGAAGGCGTTTTTACAGATTCCTCTCAGCGAAGAGAGTAAAAAGCTCACTGCCTTTGCGGTCAATGGAAAAGGATTGTACCAATTCACTACAATGCCTTTTGGTCTTGTGTCTGCTCCACAGACTATGTGTCGGTTAATGGATTTGGTAATTGGTCCTGCTTTAGATCCATTTTGCCAATACTATCTTGATGACATTCTTGTCATTACTCCCGATTTCGAAACTCATATCTCTGTATTGCAGCAGTTGTTTCAGCGTTTAAAAGACGCAAATTTGACTATTAACTTAGATAAAAGTAGCTTTTGTCGTGAGTCTATTAAGTTTTTAGGATATGTTGTAGATTCTCAGGGTCTTCGTACTGATCCCGATAAGGTATCAGCTATTCGTGATTTTCCTGTGCCTAAAAATACCACTCAGGTCCGTCGATTGTTAGGAATGGTGGGTTATTATAAAAAATTTGTCAAGTCTTATTCTACCTTGTTGTCTCCTATCACAGATTTACTTCAAAATCGGAAAAAGGGACAAAATATTGTGTGGACTCCTGAGGCTAATGAAGCTTTCATTAAAATCAAGGAGGCTCTCACAAATTCTCCTGTTATGGTAGCCCCAGATTTTACTAAGCCTTTTTATCTGATGACAGATTGCTCAAACACAGCATCTGGTGGGGTACTCTATCAAATTGTTGATGGAGAAGAACACCCTATAGCCTACACCAGCAAGAAATTAAATAAAGCCCAGAAAAATTATACTACAACTGAAAAAGAGTTGTTAGCTATAATTACGGGTATTGAACATTTTAGATATTTTCTTGAAGGTCGTTCTTTCACGGTCATAACTGACCATAGTAGTTTGGTGTGGTTACAAAGTATGAAGAACCCATCTCCTCGTTTGGCTAGGTGGATTTTAAAATTGGCACAATACGATTATAAAATTGTTCATCGTAAAGCTTCAGGTGTAGTAGTCGCTGATGCACTCTCTAGAACTTTCGATATTAATTTGTTAGACTTATCTTCCTTACAACCAGATGACTGGTATCGAAAAATGTTGTATGATGTACAGAATGTACCAGGTAAATTTCCTGATTTTAAAGTTGAACATGGTGTTTTGTATAAACATGTCTTAAGTTCCATGGATGCCCTTACTGGAATGTCGGATTGGAAGATAGTCGTTCCAACTCCTAATAGAGCAGAGGTTTTGGCCACTTTTCATGACCATCCTACTGCAGCTCATTTTGGTTTTTACAAAACTCTCCGTCGTATATCGGAACTCTATTACTGGCCGAAGATGCGTCAAACTGTACGTAGCTATATCGCAAAATGCAAAATCTGTGCTACATGCAAACCGACAAATCTTCCCCAACCAGGTTTAATGGGTAGTTATCGACGGATTGATTTTCCATTTCAACTGATATCTTTAGATCTCATTGGTCCGTACCCTAGGTCCTATAAAGGTTCCCAATATGCTTTAGTAGTTGTTGATTATTTTACTAAATTTCCTTTGGTCCATACCATGTCGAAGGCAACTACTTCTTCTATTATTAAATACCTCGAGAATGAGGTTTTCTTAATTTATGGTGTTCCCCAGATCGTGTCTTGCGATAATGGACCTCAGTTCACAGCTAAGGCTTTTCGCGATCTCATGGCTAAATACAATGTCCAAAAGATCTGGTACAATGCGAACTATCATCCACAAGTCAACCATACCGAAAGAGTGAACAAATCAATCGTGACCGCTTTACGATCTTATTCTTTTCCTGATCAGAGAGCTTGGGATACTCATATCCACTCTATAGTACAAGCGATCAGGACTTCTTCTCACGAAATAACCAAATGTCCTCCATCTTATTTGATGTTTGGTCGTCATGTCCCTCTTTCTGGTGATTATTTTGGTAAGATTTCAGAGAATGCCAATAACTTTCCCACAATATCAGATAAGTTACATCGTTTAGAAGATATTCAGCATCTTCCTGATATTTATGTGGATGTTCGCAAACGGTTGAAAGCATCTTATGCTAGAAATAAATGCCAGTATGACCTGAGAAAGCGAGCCTTATCTTTCAGAGTTGGAGATTCTGTTTTAAAGAGGAACTTTGTCAAATCTGATAAGTGAACTTCCAATCTGCCAAGTTATGTCAGAAGTACATACCTTGTACAGTTATTAAGGTGATTTCTCCTTTAATTTATGAGTTGAAGGAAACTTCTACTGGTAGGAAACTAGGAAGGTTTCATGTCAAAGACTTACTGGAGGATAAGACAGTAGGTCCACATAACTTGTCAGATAATTCGGATTCTTCATCTTCAGATGAAGATTAACTGGTCCCTTATCACTTCTGTTCCAGTTTGGTTTTTAAGATCTGTTTATCAATTTTGTTTACCTGAAAAAAAAAATCATAAGATGTTGTGCTATTTTGCCTTCTATTTTTTTTTTATCTTATCTTAATGTTGGTTATTATCTTAGTTTATGGACTTGCTAATTTTGTTGTTTGTTTTCTCTTAAAAGTCCAACTGCATATCATAGGAGTACAGGATGGATATATGGGAATTTCCCCATCTTGAGTTCTGAGTTGAATAGATATTTACAGGGATAATTAGGAAAACATTCCAAATATTTTCTTTATGAGTGTTGTATAGTTTTGTGGATCATGACCATAAAGCTTATGCATTCATATTTACTTACTGTGTCGGTGTTTTAGCGTGGGTTCAGGATTGATCACCCTGGATGTGTGCCCTCACTTGGCTCAGAAATATATCAATACATATTAGTTGTTCCTTGAGTGTCTCTTAGGTTGAAATTAGAATGTGTCATTTAGAATTGGATCGTTCTGATATTCAGCAGTAAGTCTGTTTAACTTAGTTTGTTATCTCCTATGTTATTACCTTCTCAAAGTATTTGAGTTTTAACATATCTTATTGTATACTGTTTGTTTACCTGTCTCTCTACTAGTGATATGGATTGGTAGATGTGAGTTATCTTTATCTGTATCTTAATTGAGTTTATCTTTACCTTTATGGAGTTTATCTCATACCTGTAATGGAGTTTATTTCGTATCTTTACCTTCAGTTTATCTCGTACCTTGACTGAGTTTATCTCGTACCTTTACCTTGAGCGTATCTGTATCTTTACCTTAATTGAGTTTATCTCGTACCTTTACCTGAAGTTAATTATCTTTACCTTTACCTGGATAAGTTTCTTTCTTATCTATATCTTATGAATATATACCTTATCTTTATCTTGATTATAGAGTCCTAAAAATCTGTCCTTTACTGTTCTTGTCGTGAGTATAGAATTGGAACACGTCAATAGTACAGTTTAGGTATTACAGTTAGGATCTCTTTTATCTTTCCTTCTACCAAGTGTATAGCTGGTAGAAGTGAGTTTTGTGCATATCCTCTACCATGAGTAGATCTGGACGTGCAATTATCTTTTACCTTTTGTGCATATCCTTTACTATGAGTTGGGATTGCATTTATCTTACTTACCTTTTTTTTAGCATACCCTATACCATGAGTATAGTGGGCTTGCTAGTATCTAGGCTTGTGCCTTTACCGATTGTGTTTTCCTACCGCTGCTAAATCAAGTAGGTGTATTGAATTATCTTTTACCTTGTTGTTGATATCCCGAACCATATATATGTTTAGGTTTGTAGTTTCAACTAGTTCTGAGTAATTAGGCCCTCATTGAACTCTATGGTGACGAATAGAATCGGGTCGCTCTAGTGTCAACGTTGGGTAAAGTTCATAGGACTTTGTTTGAATTTCGTTGTTATGAATGGTTCTTGGAGATATTGTGTTAGGGGTTGTTAATACACATATATAATGTAGTTTTAACGATGGTTGTTTTTACTAATACTTGAGAATGTAGATAAGTAGTGTTAAAAGTTAACTTGATCTGTAATGTTATAGAATTAAACTTAAAATGTATATTTTTTTTAATCTTTGGTTTATACTAAATTAACATACATTATCGCATTAAAAAAAAATGTATGACTTCGTCTCATATTCTTCGTTCCATATTTTTATTTCGTCCTTGATTTTGTTCCAATTCCTGAGCAAATGGTTGACTGGTGAGGAAAATGTTCAATTTTAACGTATCAACGTTCATTGTCGACCCAGCGTTAGATCGTTCTGCCACAAAAAAAAAAAAAAAAGTTCCTTTTTTTTTTTGCTGGAGATGAGGGAGAATGTAGCGTTTACGCTACTGACTAGTCCAATTTAAACCCCTCAAGAAATTTTTATTACCCGCCTACGATCGATTTTGAATCGACATTTTCCCCCACACGCGCTGTTATCGCTTTGAAAGGAAGATCGATTTTGTGCGGAAGCGAAGCGGTTAGTTTTGGTCAGAACTGATTGCAGACACGTCAACCGGTGAAATTGTTCACCTTCAAAGTGACGGAATTGGAGCAAGGAAGATAATTTGGGGAAGAATATAATTCATTAATAAAAATAATAATAATAAATTTTGTATAATAAAATCAATATTCATTTATAAGAGTTCCACATAAAAAGGAAGAGTTGGCGTGCTGCGAGCTCCATGTAAGTAAATCATTTTATACGTATTATCTCTTTATCATATAATCAAATTTATCATTGTATTTAGTATTTCTTTAGAGATTTATTTTTGAGTTCCGAAATAATTTAAATATAAAATTTCCTTGATTTACTTACAAAGAACATAAGGTCATTTTTTTTATATAGTCAAACTAAAGTCCGATCTAGTCCATATCTTATCATTAAGTTTTTTTGGTTCTTTTTTTTACCTAATTTTTTTGGTGGAATATAAAAGGTTCTACAAATGTGGTACAGCCTTCTGTATTCTGCGCATGTTCTTTTCATGGCGCAAGCTTGCCATGCCTACGAAAGTAACTTCATAAATTTGACATGATGTTTACTTAACCTAATACCTAATGTTTTGATGTTTTGTTTTGGTGCAGTCAATCCATGCTGCTACACCTATTGAATTACATATTTATTAAATTAAATAATCATTTTAGATTCCGTCACGTGAAAATATTAATTTCACTTTACTTGAGGATATTCTCTTGAGAATATTCCCTCAAGGATACTAGTAACAGAATCCTTAGATACATAGTTAGCAAACCCGTGGATTTTGCTGTCACCCAGAGACCAGTGACTGGTTGTGGCTTTTGTGACCAGGATTCGTCTTTACAGCCACAAACTGATGTAGCCGTGCCAAGAGGAGTTTTTCCTATGGACTTATAGTGCTGTAAAGATAAGTCGTTTAACTATTTGACCTTTTGTATTACGTATTACTTTATATTTACTGTTAACTGATCATATGCATATGATAAGGTGAATACCTTTATGATAATTTTTTTTTGATAATTTAATTATAAAATATTCGGGAGGAAAAAGGGACACTTCATGTGTTATTAGGTTTTAACTAGGATTTAGAGAGTCTGACCAAACTCACTTTTTTTTGGATATAATATTTTTGTTAATATAATACAATTTGATATTAAGAGGGACATAAATTTAATGTGGTTTGTTTTTAAATATTATATAATGAGTATGGAACAACTCATTTTTTGGATGTAATATATATATATATTTAATATAATTGTAATAGAGATTTATCAAGTTTGATATCTTTACAATATTGTCATTAGTACCTCATTTTAGTAGAACTAATTTAAATTTAAATGACTACCTTTTTGTTTTAAGACTTTGGCTACCCTACGGACTATTCTTGTTGTATACTAATATTTCATATTTTATTTGGCCAGTGGTAGTGACTATTCATTTGTTGAGGGGCTATTAGGTCCTATTGTATCTGTACACCATCCACTACCACTGTTATTTGGCTTTGCATTATATGTAAATTGTTTATACACATATACCTATATACATTTGTTTATAAATATATTTATTGTTGCTATTTTGAGTTTTATTTCAGTTCTACTAACCAGTATATAACATAGCAAAACAAGATTAATATTTAGTATTTTTGTATTTCAGAGTATTACCTCCAGATTCATTTGTTACTTCAAAATCTCAACTATCGTTGAGTTGGCGCCCTTCTTTTCTCTTCTTATTGTTCTCTTTCTATAAATTTATTCCCAGTGACCTTCTTTAGTTGTATCACGTTTGATATTACCAGGTCTCATTTCGTTTCTTGTCTCATTAGCTCAGTATCCTTGCTATCTGTTTAAATCTTTAAAGCCACAATCCAGTGCATTGAAGCTAGCCCGAACACTCACTTGAGATTTAGTGTCTCTTTGGCCATTTAAATTTGTTCCTCTGAGCTTAGCCCTATTTTTAGTATTTTTTTTTTTTCATCACTTCTCTTTCAGTTCTTCTGAACTTTGTCAATTCACACATTTTATTCGTTTCAATTGGCTAGACCCAACGTGTGGCTTCTTTTCCACTTCTGCCTTTAAAAAAAAATATATATATATATATATATATATATATATATCTCCTTTAACTTTTGGTTTTGATCTTGGGTTGTTGTGGTTTTCACTGGTTGTGCTTTTAGATTTTCATTTTAACTTTTAGTTTTGTTTTTCAATTTTTTTGGACATTACCTTATATCTATATCTATATCTTAAATTGACTTGTTTTTGCTATATACTGTGTAGACTGAATAAATTGCTTTGTTTTTGATTGATTAAATAACAATTTAAATTAATAATAAATTAATTAAAAATTTAATAACTAAAGTTAACTATTTCACATATTTTTACAAGTCCGGAGTAGCCAATAAGTTGAGTCACTACCTCGAAATAACAGTTTTGAAATTTTAGGTTCCTTAGGGTGTTGTAGCAGTATATGTCATTGGATTTCATAACTGGACCAAAACAATTAAACATTACTGGTATAGGTATCCCTTCAGAATATTATTTTAAGGACAGAGAGTAAGTTAAACTTTGCCTATTTTTACTCATTCTCTTGTATATTTCTGTTGTGTAATATGTCTGCGTTCAAGGTAGAGCATCTGTTAGCTCCTGAATTAGAGTATGAGTTGAGAGTCCGTCACTTAAACGATCCATCTTTGACAACGGTGGAAAGGAAAAGGGTAGTGTTGCGTGGTGCATTGAAGCAAACTTCATCCAATCGGAGTTTCGCTGTTCTGTCAGCTTCCCATCTTAATTTTAAGGATGAGATTGCTGAAATAGAGGTTACTCTTGCAGATCTGGTGGTCAAAATTAATTCTTTTGTTGGTTCTTCTAGTGATACTGCCTATGCTCGTTATACTTCTCGGTAGGTCATGTTGCAGCTAGAATCCATCTGTTAGAAGCTACAACAGAGGAAGAGGAGGAAGTGAAGAGGTCTCTTAATTTCAGAGTTTTGATTCTGGAAGGTGAACTTGATTGTAAAGTGATTCCCCAGGCACAGTCAACTCCTCATAATGCTAGTGTTCCAGTCAACTCGTTTCCTTTTGTTAAGTCTGCTCCTATTCATAAATGGGGTGTGCATTTTTCAGGTCAAGATAATGAGAACGTTGTTAGTTTCTTAGAGAAGGTAGAATGTATGCGTATAGCACGTGGTAACAGTGAGGAAGAGTGTTACTCTTCTGCTGCCGATTTATTTAAAGATTCAGCTTTTACTTGGTACCTCAATAACCGAGGTAGTTTTGCTTCTTGGCAAGAGTTAGTTGCCAAACTCAGATCAGATTTTTCTTCCTTATAATTATGAGGATAATCTCCTTGACGAAATCAAGTCTCGTAAACAAGCTCCACAGGAAAAAGTTAAATTTTTATTAATGAGATTGTTAGTATGTGTAAACGTCTAGAGACTCCTCTTTCTGAACCTCATATTGTCAGGATTATTAAGAAAAACTTGTTGCCATCGTACCATTCTAGTCTGGCACTTACAGATATTCCCTCGATTGCTGATCTTACTGAAAAATGTAAGAAGCTGGAAGAAGTTTTGTCATGGTCTTCTGACAGCGTGTCTAGAGCCCTATCCATCAGAATTTCAAATAATGACTCATCCTATTCTGGTAGGCCTAATTATTCTCGGTCTGGTAAT
>OU898276.1:123231485-123404954 GCA_918026665.1 Diabrotica balteata | reverse complement strand
GACAAAATGGGGGTGTTCCATTTAAAAAAAATTACGGTGACCGTCATTACTCGAATCAAAAATCGACGTGTTCAGGATTATTTCTAAAAATGCTCTATTTAGCTAAAAAAGAATTTGTTCCAAACTCTACGGACACAGTGTATATCTACTAGTTCCAAAAATATCAGATCCTAGTTAATTGGTTTCTTGTACTTATTTACCTCTTGTACAGCTCCGTTAAAGTACTTGCATAGAAATTGCCTCTCACATTCAATATTGCAATATTGTATTTTTAATCTTTAGTTTTGAGCATTTTTTCAGCTTCTAGTGTTTTTTTGTTAATACATATGAATGTTTAAACAATAATTATTACACCTTTTTCTCTTTCAGTTAGGCGGTCTCGTGCTTGACAAAGAGGTAAGATCTCTAGCAGGTTATATTACGGCAGCAACTTCGTGGTCTGTTAGAGATAAATTTGCAAGGCTGACACAAATAGCTACTGTCCTAAATTTAGAACAAGTAAACGAGATACACGATTATTGGGGTAACCACGATAGTGCCCTCACTTGGAGGCTTACTCCTTCGGAGCTGAGAACTGTTATGTCTTTGAGGTAAGAAATTTAACATTTTCATTAAGTTCGTTTTTCACTACGAAATAAAGAAGTAAATTAAAACTAATAGTATTATATGAATAACTTTTTGGGATAACCGTTACCCGATACCCGATTACCCGATAATCCATTCATGATACCCGTTCCAGGATTCTGGAAGTCTGTACCAGCTTGTACAGGTCTAGAGGATGCGATCTGCAATCTAATGACTCGCAGTCATGCAAGATATGGTTAACTATTGTAGGTCCTCTGTTAAAAAGTTTGCAGTTTAAGTCTCCATGAAACAGTCTCTTTTATGCAGGTGTACCTTGATTTCTGTTTGTCCAGTAAGGAAGCCTGGTATGAATCTGAGCTGGTTTCTGCTTATTTTCTGCAGCAGTTCAGTCCTGTTAGCCCATGTACGACCAATATACATTTTCTCAAATGTTCGGGTATATTTTTGCAGTGAAAGTTATGTTGCCTTCGGATCGAGGGTTCTTTTCGGCCGAGGATGATGCTTTGGGTCGCGAACCCAAGTAATTTGTAGCTGATGTTCTTCTTGTAAGTTCATTATAATGCCGTGTATTTTCCAGTGATCTGAAATCCATACCAATGTAACACTGTTATGTCGCGCCAGTGTGTTGACTTTCTGTCTGCATTCTCACACTAACTTAGAATTCATCTTAAAAGTTTCCGTGGCTATCTGTGCATATTGATTAGCTTCGGTTCGAAAAGCCTCATGTTGATATCCCTTACGCAGTGAAATACTTAAGTATATTCTCCTAGTATAATAGAAATGTTTAAATTTCCACGACTACTGAATATTTCTGCACGCATCCCATCTGCAGTTTTAGACCCGAATGTCTACTTAGAAAAGTACTTAAGCCTATATCAGTACTGATTGGTCAGAAATCATCATTTATTCGATATCCATGCTTTCATTTATGGTGTTACTATGTCCTGATTTAAGCGTTTCGTTGCTCAGGTTTTCTCACAATCTATAATATCCTTATCTCGCCTCACCCTTATATTATGTGGTAAAGAAGGGAGGTCCAATAGGGCCTCCATAGATCCCACTAGTGTGCCCCTCATAGCCTGTGTTATTCTTAGGCAAACAAGTCTTTACACCTTGCTTAGTTTAAGAATGCTATTTTTTTTGCTGCATCTGTGGTCATCATACTACTAATGAATATGTAATTGTTGATGTTACCACCTGTTATAAATCGAATATAACGAGTTTTATCTGCTGATTCCAAGTAATTATCGAGTTTAATATTGCCCCAAGATATTTTATTTCACATATCATATTTAAATGTGTACCATTTAGGCTTTGAAGACTCAATCACGTTAATTTCCTTCTTCTGGTAAATTTCATAGTTTTGGACTTCTGGGGACTTAGGTTAAGCCCTACATTTGAAGTCCATTGTGTGACTACAGCCAGATGCTGACAAGATCTACGACCAGAACGCAAGAGACGAGATAAGACTTCCTTCTGCGAATAGCCTCTGGCTACTTGTGCTTAGACTGTATCCTTCAGTAACGTTGCTTATATCATTGATTCGTTCTTTCAGATTCATTCCTTTAAGACGAATAGCCCTTGTGATTGCTTCGAGGGAGGTGTTGCCTAATGTTTCCTCTATATCGAGACATACATCCAACATCGCTGTACAGTGCCGCTTGCATAATTCTGCTGGACACGCGATCTCTAATCTGCATATGGAGCAATGTTTCTAGAGATTTCAGTATGAATGGCATCAGATTTATCGGCCTCGGTGACTTAGCTTTTTCCTGTTCGGTTTTGCCACGATTGAGCACAGTATATGGCTAAAGATTCTTTTATCATTAAACTGTGTATATGTTTGGGTATAAAAGCCACCCTTATGAGCCTCCTGAAAAGTTCTTTCAGGGTCTATTTGACATTTCCGCAGTTTGTTCTATCTCGTCGTAATGCCTTCCCCACGATTCTATTTTTGCTCTTTTCAGTTTCTTGTTACATTTAGTCTGACATTTAAATTTTCGTTTAACTTCGGTCCTTTGATTTGCAAAGTTGTAGTTCCATCAAGGCACTTTTCTTTTGGAATTGCTCACTATCTCTAGACAATTGTCTTCGAACGCTGAAATGACAACTTCTAGAAATTATTCTGCGGTCATGTCTAGGTCCAGTGTATGCCTTGTCGTCCCTGTAACCTCCCTAAACAATATATCAGATCTGCTTAGTCCTAGTTTGTTACGCGAGTTATGAGAAGTTTCCTTTATATGCTCATTACCTGTTATTTTAAAACATAATATATCGATGGTCTAAGCAAGACACGGATTTTAGACTAAAAAGGTTTCTTAAAGTTGAAAGCGAAAAAGTGTCAACAAAACAGACACTCTAACAACTGAAGAACCCTGAAACCAAAAATGAAATAAGTATTAAGGTTGAAAAAGAAATAGAAACGCTAGAGAACTTGGTACAGACAGACGTTGAAGTAACATGGACTGTTGCAAAAACAAAAATAACAAGATACAAGAAGACAACATCGGCTTCATGAAAAACAACAGGAAAAAGAATGGCTAACTCAAGATATCATGGACCTCATGGACGTAAGACGAAAATATAAAAGAAATCCAATGGAATACAAACGAGTCAATAAAATCATTCGAAAAAGTGCATAGAAGCTAAAGAAAACTGGATGTCAACCACAGAAATTAAATACCTTCAGGAAAGGTACGATACTTTTAATGTTCATCAAAAAGTGAAAGAAATGACAGATAGACACTGAAAGAGACCAGAAACAATATTAAGATGTAATTATAGATACAGAAGACAAACTGGAGAGATGGAAAGAATACATTCAGACACTTTTTGACGATGATAAACCTTGTTCTCCACCATCCACGGATGATCGAATAAGGTCCAAAAATAACAAAAGAAGAAGTTATTTATGCAGTTAAAGCTTAGAAGAACGGAAAGTACTCAATCAATTAAGGCCAAATGGATTATGAAAGAATGGAAAAGAAAAGTATTTTTGAAGTGTAGTAATTTTTTACACACTTTCAAAATGCTTTTCTTTTCCATTCTTTCATTTTACATTTAAATTTCTTTCTAGTTTGTATGTTTGTATGATAAAATTCTGCTTGTGATTTGACTGTAGTTACATACGCTTAGTGTTTAATCGTAAATTGTCTTCAGTGTGTCTTACATTTTTTGGTTTTAGCCGTAGAAGTGAATTAGACTGCCTTTTTATTTTCAGGTCCGATTTTAAAGTTGAGGAAATAAGAAGACTAAAATTATAATTTTATTAGAAACGTGATATTAATTATAATAAATGTTTTATGTAAGTAAATTACTTTTTTTAAATCTTTTCCTCCCCCCTCCCTAACAGAATATAGAAGCAGTTAAAGCAACAATAAAAACTTACTCACTGATTAAAATGTAATAGCCAGTATGACTATATATTTTGTAGAGAATCTACCAACAAGCAGGTCGAAAACTACTAAAAACTACCAAATGATACTACGCATGCGCAAAGCATTGCAAAAAATTCCAAAAAAATCTGACATGAGAACTAAAAGTAACGCCCTCTATTAAAAATACGCAGTTTAAATGATAAATTGGTATTATAGATCATAGACGTCATGATTGAGTATGTATTTTTCCGTTTTTTCTTTCATACTTTTTTACTAAGAAACCAGTAAGTCAATTTCCTTTGGAATCTTTTTCAAAATTAAAAAGAATTGGTTTTAATCATTTATTAATATTTATGTTCATTTACTACATATAATATTTATAATTTTGGTTAATATTTCTATACAATTTTGAATATTCCCATGATACTGAGATATTGAGATTAGAGATGAAGTTAGTACAATCCTTTACTTTCCACAAATCCTCCTTGGTATGCATAATCAGAGAAACATTTTGATTTTCAAACCTATTCCGATTCTTGGTTTTTATTCTGTAATATTCAAAAATATTTGTTCACATTTAACATTAGATACTGGAAGAGACACCATATTTGGCAAATCTATCTTTATTTTATTGATACTTCTCTCGAAAAATAACCTATACTGAAATATTGTTAACAGTTGGTATAGTTGGTATTGTTAACAGTTGGATAAGACAATTGCTATTTAACTGGGAATAAGCCACAATTAAAGATAAAAATACGTTTATTGACGTTTCAATTTCCACTTTGGAAATCGTTCTCAGAGAACGTATTTTTTATCTTTAATTGTGGCTTATTCCAGTTAAATAGCAATTAATTTAAATGCCACAAGAAAATAGCTTCAGAACAATAGTTGGATAAGACATTTAAAGAATTATGATAAATGTCTGTAAAAACTACTGGAATCTACTAAATATTTTTACCTACTAAAAATGTTTAATTTACGTCGAAAATCTACTAAAAAGTCACACTAATAATAATGTGACTATAACTAAAGAAACTCATCAAAAATAAACCTAAAACAAACCTGGATTATTACACTCTAAAAGACCCCGTAGTTCGTCAGAACGTGAGAGATACAATGAGACAAAAACTAGAAACGGCTCAACAACAAGAACATAGTGTAGAACAAAAATGGAGTTATATGAAAGACGTCATATGCTGAATGCGGGAAGAGAACATCTGGGAATGAAAAAAAGAGTAAAAAATAAAGAATGGATGACTGATGACATTCTGCCAGATGATGGAACAAAGAAGATTAATGAAAAACAGAGACGCAAAGAAATACCAAGAAACCAACCAGACAATTAAAAAAGAAATACGAAGAGCCAGGAGACATGGATGCAAGAAAAATGTAAACTAATCGAGGAGCTCCAAGAGAAACACGATCATATAAATATCCACCGAAATATTCGTGAAGCCACTGGTCAATACAAGAGGAGAAACACACACCTCCTCATAAATAAAGACGGTAATTTGGCGACGACAGTGAATGAGAAGTTGTTTACCTGGAAAATATATATCGAAGAACTTTTCTGGGACGACCGAGGCAACCTTCCGGAAATAAATTGCATGACAGGGCCGTCAATTCTAGAAAGCGAGGTAAAGGCGGCTTTAAAACAGTCTAAGAATGGTAAGGCTACAGTCCGGACGAAATACCCGTTGAACTTATTAAGGTGATGAGTGAGGTGAGCACTAAGAAGTTAACTGAACTGTTCAACGCCATATACGATTCAGGTAATATCCCAGAGGAATGGCTATTGTCAACATTTGTAACGCTACCAAAAAAACAATCTGCAAAAACGTGCGAAAATTTCCGAACTATCAGTCTTATGAGTCATGTACTTAAAATTTTTCTTAAAATTATACATGCCAGAATTTACAAGAAATGCGAAGAAAATGTCGGTGAAATGCAATTCCGATTCCGCAATTCCATGGGTACACGTGAAGCACTTTTCACCTTACAAGTCCTACTTCAGAGATGCTGCGATGCCAGTTGTGATGTCTATATTTGTTTTATTGACTATGCCAACGCATTTGACCGTTGTCAGCACCAGAAGATGGTCATCGCCCTACAAAGAGTAGGATTGGATGAGGACATTCGGATCATCATGAATTTATACTGGAACCAGCGTGCTCAAGTCAAGGTCGAAGACCAGCTGACCGACGAAGTCATGCGAGGAGTAAGCCAAGGATGTGTGCTATCGCCGACTCTTTTTTAATATATACTCTGAGGAGATTTTTACTGAAGCCCTCGCAAACCTAGAGATGGAAATCCGAGTGAACGGTGAATACATCAATAATATCCGCTACGCCGATGACACTGTTGTTACTAGCAACCAGCCTAAACGATCTGCAGGCCTTACTAGACCGAGTGCGAACTGTGAGCGTAACATACGGACTGAACCTTAATATTAAGAAAACTAAATTCATGGTTGTCAGCCGTACAAATTTAGATCCCGGGGCACTAATGGCAGGTAGCGAAGAGATGCAGAGAGTCGACAGATTCACTTACCTCGGAACTACCCTCAACTCACAATGGGACTACGCTCAAGAGATTAGATCCAGAATTGAAATGGCACGGTCTACATTTATTAAGTTGAGATCCTTGCTGTGCTACAGTGATCTTAGTTTGGGAACCAAGATGTGGATAGTGAGGTGCTACGTTCTTCCAGTGTTACTATATGGAGTTGAAACCTGGACACTGACGCTAGCCACTGAAAAACGAATCGAAGCCTTCGAGATGTGGATATACAGAAGGATACTAAAAATATCTTATGTGGACCATGTCACCAACGTTGAGGTCCTACAACGCATGACAAAAGAAAAAGAAGTTCTTAATTTATTAAACAACGTAAGCTTGAGTACCTCGGCCACGTGATGCGGAACGAAGAAAAATATCGAATTCTTCATCTCGTTATGCAGGGTAAAGTATTTGGCAGAAGAGGACGGGACGCCGTCGTTTCTCGTGGTTGAAAAATCTCCGCCAATGGTTTGGGATGACCTCAGCGAAACTGTTTCGCAGAGAAGTCAACAAAACCATGATAGTGATGATCGCCAACATCCGGACCGGATAAGGCACTGAAAAAGAAGAAGAATAATAATAGTGTTAACTTATGTACAACATTTCTAGCTCCAAGTTACTGCCTCTGAGTTTGGCAACCAGTACCGAATTTTATATACAAAGTTACATATCCAGTTACCTACATATTTTAGAGTCTGGTTTTTTGCATTGACAGAGTTGCATACATAAGTTACTGTGGCAGATTACGCCCCACAGCTCGTTCAAATCAGACTCGGTGCAAACATGGAAGGCGAGTTGTTAATAATATTTAGAACAATGTTTAAATTCGAAAAATTGTTCAATAGTGTGGCATTGCATCCGCCACATAAATTGTGAAAACCTGATATAAATAAATATTTATATTTATAGTTTTTACTGATGGGAATAGTAAGTGCAAACTGCACTGCAAATATATATATATATATATATATATATATATATATATATATATATATATATATATGTATATATATATATATATAGAATGGCAAGTGAGACCTTGCCGAAACGTCGCCAAAACAATGGTTTTCAAGAAAACCAGCATTTTACAACGCGGAGTCAAACCCGGAAAAATAGTGACAGCACATATAAGCTCCCGCGGAAACCTCAAAACAAACATAATTAACCTTACGGGAAGGAATTTCTACCAGACATCAGACGATACGAAAAACTACGATCCAAAACGAAGCACACTTTTGTGTAATCTTACTTTTTTTAGAACGCTGCCGCGACGAGGACATAATTCCTAAAAGCATGAAGCTTACGATTCATAAAAAGACTTATAAAACTAAAAAACATCTTAAGAAGGGCCAGTTTTGCACTTATTAGGGAAGCTATCCATGACACGAGGCAGGATATCGAGAAAGTCCAATTCAGAATTACTAGAGCTACACCTAGTTCTAAGTAATAGTTTACATCCAATACTATGGAATACACTGGAAACACTGTCCAACTTCCGAGCAGAGACAAACGCCGACTTAACAAAAATAAAACAACTGAAAAAGTTCAATAGTCTAACAGCCGAACAAAGACCGAGAAAAAAGGAAACACCACCAACGGAAACACACAAATTGGTTTACAATTTTTCGAATCTCGAATTAAATGAGGCCACAACGAGTGTTCTGTCAAAAGGATTTAATTTCGCCGTAGCACCGGCACGAATCCCTGTTGAAAACATTATCAGCGAAGTAGAAAGTTCCATTACCAATATACCTCCGGAAACAGCTGAGATCATACGCCAAGATGTATCGCAGATATTACGGACAGCAAAACCACCGAAAAGAAATTTAACACGTGAGGAAAAAGAGGCGTTGCGAGATTTGCAGAAAAACAAGAATAATCGTCCTTCCAGCGGACAAAGGTAACGCCACGGTAGTAATGAATATAGATGACTACGACAAAAAATTAACAGATCTTCTAAACGACACAGCATACGAAAAAATTGCCACAGATCCAACAACGTATCTAGAAAAAACAACGAAGACCAAGATCAAAGTTTCAAACATAAAAAAGGAGAATCAGCCGAGCTGATTCCACGCGAAAAATCATCTAGGTGCCCTAAGCTCTACGGTTTACCAAAAGTTCATAAAGTTGGGATGCCACTACGACCAATAGTTAGTTCAATCGGATCACTCACACAGCCGCTCGCAAAATTCTTAGCCAATCAGTTACAACCGTACGCAGAGGAAGCGGATTCTTACGTCAAGAACGCAGGCCACTTCATCGAGCGTATAAAGGACGTGACTCTTGACCCGGGACATTTGCTAGTGAGTTTTGACGTGGTGTCACTTTTTACTAACGTCCCAGTAGAAGAATCGTTAGAGATTATAGGAAAAAAATACCCAATACCACCGATACAGTAAACCTAACGAGACACTGCCTGAACAACACATATTTCATATACAAAGACCAAAGGTACAAACAAGTCGAGGGAGCACCCATGGGTTCACCACTGTCACGGTGATAGCAAATCTGTTTATGCAAGAAATAGAAATACGAGCAATAACAACGGTAGAGTATAAACCGAAACTATGGTTGAGATACGTGGACGACACCTTCATTATCTGGACACATGGGGAAGAAAACTAAATTCATTCCTAAATCACATTAATACCATTCACCCCAAAATTCAGTTTACTATGGGACTAGAGAAAGACCAACAGCTACCGTTTTTGGATGTTTTAATAATAAAGAAAACAGATGGAACTTTAGGATACACGGTATACAGAAAACCAACACACGCCGACAGATATCTACACGCTGAATCACACCACCATCCTGCACAACTGCAGTCAGTCATCAAAACCCTGACTATAAGATCAGAAAGATTAACAGATGAAGAACACAGGAACAAAGAAATGAAAATGGTCAAAACAGCATTAAGAAAAAATGGCTTCACCACGTACACAATTGAAAAGGCACAAAAAATCACAAGGAGGAAAAAAGCAAAGAATCAACAGAAGAAAAAGAAAAACCTATTGCTAAGACGATTTTACCGTACGTGAAGGGCACTACGGAAAAAATCAGTAGAGTCCTAAGAAAACATAAAATAGAGACAATATTCAACACGGATAAGAAAATTTCTAATATGCTTAACTCCGCAAAAACCAAAATCCCACTAGAAAACCAAGGAGTGTACAAGATTCCCTGTGGAGACTGCGACAAATCCTACATCGGACAGCATCGGAACGCTATTGCAAAGCAAGAAAAGACATCTTCCCTTGCACAACATGCCCTAACAACAGGACACACAATCGATCTAGAACAGACAACAATGCTAGCGAACATCGAACACAAAACCAAGCGAATAATCAGGGAAGCTATAGAAATAGAAAAATATCCAAATAACCTAAACACTCGAGATGATGCCCAAAGACTTCCAACAACATGGAAACCAGCTCTGCAAAGAACCGTCCAAAAAAATTCAACTTCAGTTAACGCACAGAAAAACAAACAGCGAGACCGCCAGACAAGGCCCCGTCCACTCGCACATATATATAAATATATATATATATATATATATATATATATATATATATTATATATATATATATATATATATATATATATATATATATATTATATATATATATATATTAATATATATATATATATATATATATATTAATATATATATATATATATATTTATATATATATATAATATATATATATATATTATATATATATATATATATATAAGAATCACTCAGACGAGTGGTGGGTTCTTATATCGGTCTCAAGGTGGAGAAATAAAAGACAAAGTTGATAGGCTACTCTTATCTATTTTGAAGACGTTTCGCTTTCGTATTCTGAAAGCATCATCAGTTCATCTAAAAAGTACAATATGAGAACCACACAATCATGGAGAAGATGTTATAAGTGTTACCTAAAAAAGACATGTAGCAGTCAATGATATTAACAGATTTGTGAGTAAAACTCAAGTAAATGGACATTATACGGTAATATATAATGCGGTAATATATTTGCTCTATGTGATGAACACATTCTTCAACAAAAACCAACAACGTAAGTGGACGTGGGCTAGTCCAGATGGCTTAACAAAAAACGAAATTTATTTCATCATCACAAATAGAAAAAATATTGTCCAAGATGTTACAGTAATCAATAAAATGACTGTTGGGAGTGACCATCGGTTGGTTAGAGCAAAAATAATGTTCAACATTAGGCGAGAGAGGAGAGCATTGATAACAGAGAGGCATTATAATAAATGGAAATCGATAGAAGATAGAGTAGCTTATCAGAATCACATAACTTCAGAATTGAAAGAAGTAGAACAACTAAATGAAAATGCATTAGATATAGAGGTGACAAATATGCAAATAAATAGTGCGATTCGAATCGCATATACAAAATATAAGGAAAAAACAAGATGGATAAACTCACTCGAGCTACTAAAGATCTTATAAACAAAAGAAAAGAATTGAAAGACAAATACACAGATAATTTTGTAACATTAAGACAGTTAAACAAAGATATCACAAAATCCATTCGAAAAGATGTCAGAAATCACAACACTGAAAACATAACTCAAGCCATTGATAAAAATAAAAGTTTAAAGGTTCTGCGCCGACAAATGACTGAAGTATCAAAAAATATTTGAAAACTTAGTAAAGAACTGTAGTAAAGAACTACAGACCTATTAGTTTGCTCTCCCATACATACAAACTATTCATGAAGATAACAAAACGGCTTTTGAATAAACTGGATAGTTACCAACCTTATGAACAGGCTGGGTTCCGCTCCAGATACGGAACAAATGATTATCTGCAAGTTGTAAAAACGCTAATAGAAAAGTTTACAGAGTATAACAAGCATATTTTTCTTATATTCGTAGATTGTGAAAAGGCGTTCTATACTATAGATCATCATAAAATGCTTCGAGCATTGGCTGACTACCGATATATTGCCTTGATTAAAAGTATTTACGAAACTGGTACAGCTTGTGTCCGCCTTCATGAAGATGCCAAGAAGTTTCGAATAGAACGTGGAATTAGTCAGGGTGATACTATCTCCCCTAAATTGTTTAGAGCTGTTCTTGAATATATATTCAAGCAAATGGAACGAGAGGATAATATGGGAATTTATATAAATTGTGAAGATCTGAACCACTTAAGATTTGACGATGATATCGTTTTTAATATCTGATAGAGTTGATAAAGCTACAAAAATGCTGCACACGCTCTATAAAGTGTCAAAAACAATTGATCTTAAAATTAACACCTCAAAAACAAAATTTATGACCAACCTTGTAGTCAGTGGTAAAATTCTGATTGAGAGCCATAACATCGACCAACTAATAGCTTACAAATATCTAGGGCATGAGATTCGCCTAGGCCGAGATAATCAGACAACTGAAATACAAAGAAGGATAGTCTCACATGGGCTGCCTTTGGTAGATTGAATAACATTTTCAAATCTAGTATCCCAGTTTGTTTAAAAAGAAGGGTTTTTAACCAGTGCGTTTTACCGTTCTTACATATGGTGCAGAAACACTGACTCTGACAAAAAGAACAATAGATAAAATAAGAGTTACACAACGCGCTATGGAAAGATCAATATTAGGTATTACCATCAGAGATAAAGTATCAAACCTAGAAATAAGAAAAAGAACAGGAGTCACAGATTCAGTTGAAAAAATAGCCAGGGCTAAATAACCCGAACATGTTGCCAGATTAACGGATGACAGATGGACCAAAAAGATTCTGGAATAGCGACCAAGGCAAGATGCATATCGAAGCAGAGGACGACCACCGACTAGATGGACGGATAATATCAAGCGCATCACCACAAACTGGATGCAAGAAGCTCAAGACAGAAATAGGTGGAAAATTTTACGGGAGACCTACGTTCAGCAGTGGACAAACATAGGCTAACTGATGAATTGATGATTAGATAATTGGTGTCAAACGTCAGTTTTAATAATTCCGAGAATGTTTCCCACGATACTGGACTGTGGTTGGATTTCATTCCAATGGTTTCGGAGTGACGTGACGACGCTAGAGAGTGGGAGATTAGAAAACAGGGATACTACGTCGAAGATTACTAAGACATATTCTCTTGGTAACTGATAATTATTGATAAATTCACCGAACTGGAAAGAGTCTACTATGTTGAAATCGTTCTTGTAGTTGTTATGCTTGTGAAAGAATGTCCATTAAGAATTGGGCTAAATTAGTGTTAGGAGCGTTTATTGACGATAATATAGGACGCATACTCAGTTGGGGCCTATGGATTTTATTAAGACATATATATCTTATACATGTAAAGTACTTTATTTTGATTATCAGTATATTCTTAAAAATAGTATGAATATAATTATATGGACAGGGTAAAAGGTATATGTATATTATGTATGTCGGTCCCGTGCAAAAACTTACAGTCATACCGACAGATAAGAAATATTCATTTCAAAAAACAAAAAGTTTCAGTACAACTCGTCATTCGCGTGCAAAGTAAATAAACGTGACGAAAACCACGGCTTTAGTAAATTTAATCCGTAGAGTATAATGTAACTGTTTGTATGGGAAAATAAAACCGATGCCTATAGTATTTTCCTTACAATCATTTTTTCACCTTTGAGATCTTCCTTGTAGATTGTATGTAGATTAAATGAGCCACTACTGTAGAGGTGGAGTCGTATAAAACATTAATCCATATAAAAGCCTAGAACGACAAGTCAGATTGTTTGTTCCGTAGGGTAACTTCGCCACCTAGAAAAGAAATCTAAACTACCAACATCTGACATTTCAATTATATTTGTTCTTGAAAGGATACGGTTGATTTATTGCTAATTTATTTTTCAAATTGATGATTCAAATATCCTTACTCAGAAATTTTACTACTTCATAAGTTATTAATTTTTCGCAAAATTGCTAAAAATATATAGGTTACTGTAATTATAAGGTAATATTTACATACATTAACAAACGTCAACGTTTTACCAAAATAAAATTAAAATTTAATAAAAGTAACTAATCCGTTACTCTTCAAATGTATATCCATATAATTATATTATATATATATATATATATATATATTTATATATATATATATATATATATGTTAGTTTTGATATTTCCGCGGGAGCTGTATGTTATATCAATGGTATTCCGGGTTTGACTCCGCGTTAAATGTTGTTGGTTTTGATAAAAACCATTTTGACGACGTTTCGGCAAGATCTCACTTGCCATTTTCAAGTCTCTCTGGATGGTCTGCTTCTTGTCGATGTTCGAGTGGAAGTGACGCTACGGGTGTTAGGCAGCTGGCTTTTGTAGTTACTGTGCATTGCGCGCGCTCTTGTAATTGGTCCAGTGCGCAGTTCAGTGGGCGGGGGTCTTGGTCGATTCCGTTCTTGCGTTATTCTTAGGGATAATTGGTTTCCATGTTTTTGGCAATCTTTGGGCATCGTCTCGAGAATTTAAATTATTTTCTTGTTTTTCTATTTCAATGGCTTCTCTGATAATTCGTTTCCTCTTGTTTTCGACATTCGCTAACATTACCGTATGTTTGAGGTCAATTTTGTGTCCTGTAGCTAAAGAATGCTGGGCTAGGGATGACGTCGTTTCTTTTCGTTCGATGGCATTGCGATATTCTTCTTGTCTTACTTGGATCCTTCTATTTGTCTGTCCAATATAGTCTGTCCAATATTTTGTGTTTTTTCAGGACCCTGCTTATCTTCTCTGTTGTGCCTTTAATATACGGTAGAGTGGTTTTGGCAATCGGTTTTTCGTCTTCTTTTATTTCTTTTGTTGTTTTTTGTGGTCTTCGTGCCTTTTCGATTCTGTATGTGGAAAAGCCGTTGTTTTTTAACGCTTTTGTAACTTTCTGCATTTCTTCTTTCTTGTGTTCTTCGTCTGTTAGTCGTTCAGATCTTATAGTCAGAGTTAGGGTATCTTGCGGTACTGGGTATTTTCTGCTTATAATTTCCAAGGATTCATTGATGGGAACGTTGGTGAAAAGTGAAACAACATCGAAACTTACTAACAAGTGTCCCGGCCCAAGAGTAACATCTTTTATACGCTCGATGAAGTGGCCTGCATTCTTAACGTAGGAATCAGCTTCTTCTGCGTAAGGCTGTAGCTTTTCAGCCAGGAACCTTGCCAGTGGTTGTAACGGTGATCCGATGGAGCTCACTATTGGTCGTAGTGGTAATCCATCCTTGTGAACTTTTGGTAGACCGTACAGTTTTGGACATCTCGATGATTTTTCCCGTGGAATAAGTTGAAAATGATGTTCTTTATTAATATTAGATGTTTGTATTTTTGCTTTTGTTGTTTTTTTCTAGATATGTTGTCGGGTCAGTCGATTATCTTCTCGTATGATGGATCGTCTATGATCGTATGATGGATCACCGATGAAGTCAGTGGTTGTAACGGTGATCCATCATACGATCATAGACGATCCATCATACGAGAAGATATATTTATATATATATATATATATATATATATATTATATATTTATATATGTATATATATATTATATATATATATATATATATATATATATATATATATATATATATATGGCCTAGGAGAACAAATTCGTTAAACTTCCCGTGCTCGAATCGGTATCACTAAAGTGTTATGATCATTTCGGCCTATCCCAGCCATCGTCAGACACTTGGGCTGATACAAATTCAAACACGGAAAGTAGAACGAATGTCTCCCAAAGCTTCACCACTGCAGTGGTTTGAATTTGCATCAGCCCAAGTGTCTGACGATGGCTGGGATAGGCCGAAATGATCATAACACTTTAGTGATACCGATTCGAGCACGGGAAGTTTAACGAATTTGTTCTCCTATGCCATATATTTGGCCAATTTAATACAACAAAGCGATAGCAGCTTTTTGCTAAAAGATTTATTCCTTACATATATATATATATATATTTATATATATATATATATATAATATATATATATATATATATATATATAAAGAAATTATTAAATAAATTAGTAACTCAAATAAAAGCACGAACTTCTCACCGTCGCTTAAAAATAGAACAAACAGTATTTCCTCAAATGAAATCAGGATAAACGCCACTAATAGCTCATCTCATTGTGCCTCAATGTCGACATGTTTTCCAGAAAACAAACCAGATCTAGAACAACAAACAGAAGCCACTGAACAAACTCGTCAGCAAGATGATGTTACAGGTTGGACTTTAATTAAAAATAAGAAGCGTCAGCGATCAGAAGATAGCCCTCCGCATAGAATTAAAAAGCAAACTACCATTCAGGATTATTGGCTGCAGAAACCTACGCCAACGACCAATAGATATAGCCCTTTAACTACTGATGATATACAAGAAGAAAATAGAAATGCCGAATCCAATAAACCTCCACCAATATTTATTCAGAATGTCGAATATATAAAACCGCTACGCGAACTGCTTGATGAAAAAATACCAAATCTATATACCATAAAATGCCTTAGGGATAACCAAATTAAACTCCAAGTAGATTCACCTGAAAACTATTCGGATATTATTAAAAGCTTAACAGCAAAAAAAACGCAGTTTCACATATATCAAATAAAACAGGACCGTGGATTTCGAGTGGTTATTCGCAATATTCACCTCAACAGAAACTAATGAGATTAAAAGGGCACTCGAAGAACTAGGACATTCAGTCAAAAATATCTCCAACATAAAACGAATAAAGGATAAAAAGCAACTACCACTTTTCCACGTAGAATTGGTTGCTAATGCAAACAATAAAGACATTTATAAAGTCAATAAACTACTTAACTCAATAAATAAAGTTGAACCACCACATCCCAAAAGAGAAATTCCGCAATGCCACAGGTGTCAACATTTCGGACACACTCACAAATATTGCAACAGAATGCCACGATGCGTAAAATGTACAGCCAATCACTTGTCATCCGAATGTCCAAATCCAACACGAATTAAAGATGTGAAGTGTACAAATTGCCAAGAAAATCAATTCTGCATCCTACAGAGGCTGTTTGGTCTACAAAGAGCTCCAAGAAAACAATTTCCAAAATTGAGGGAGAAAATACAATCTCATTGCCCGCCAAGTTCCTCAAATACTCGTCGCCACTGTAACATATGCAAACGCTGTGGAGGGACCAAATCATACTACCGCATCTGTCTCAAAAACTACACAGGAAAAACTGAATACAACAGAAACAAGTAACAGTTTAGAATTGATGGTTCCAAAAACTTATGGATAGAATGGATAAAATGTTCGACCTTCTCATAACGATGTTATCAAAACTTAATGTTTAACCCCAAAATTAAAATTGGATATTGGAACGCAAACGGCCTCACAAACCATAGTGAGGAGATTAAGGCATTTATAAAGTTACACAATCTCGATATCATGATGGTCTCTGAAGGCTCATATGACAAACAAGAGCCATTTTAGTATGCCAGATTTTTGCACCTATGTCACACCACACCCAATGGGTAAAGGTCATGGTGGAACTGCGTTAATCATTAGAAGTAATATAAAACATCACGAAATAAATAAAGTGTGTGAAATCAACATTCAGGCAACCTCTATATCTGTAGAACTCAGTAAAGGGCACATAACGATGTCAGTTGCGTATTGTCCCCCTGGTAAAATAATTAAAGAGGACCATTTCTCTAGTTATTTCAAGGGCTTGGTCATCGCTTTATTGCAGTAGGTGATTTTAACGCAAAACATTTAAGATGGGGTTCAAGACTGATAACAACTCGCGGAAGAGAACTTATTAAAAGTTTAAACGAAAATAACTTGACTCCAATTTCTACTGGGCAGCCAACCTACTGGCCTACAGATAGAAATAAAATACCCGATCTCATCGATTTTGGTATCATAAAAGGAATAAGTAACAACTTTTTAGACATTAAACCTTCTTTTGACCTTTCGTCGGACCATTCTCCCATATTTATTGATGTAATGGAACATGTATATAATTTAAATAAATACCCCACGTTTTCAAATCATAAAACAAATTGGAGTCTGTTCAGATTTAATATTCAAAACACCATTAACTTAAATCTTCCTCTTAAAACAAGTGAAAATATTGAGGAAGCAGTTCATCACCTTACATCAATCATTCAACAGGCAGCTTGGAGAGCAACTCCAGATCTAAATCGGGGTAATAACTGTGAACCATATCCACATCATATAAAAATCTTAATCAACGAAAAGAGAAAACTAAGAAAACAGTGGCAAACTTCCAGATCTCCTGAGAACAAAACTGAACTGAATAGGGCTACTCGTTTGCTTAAAAGAGAATTACACAAATACAAAGATCAGGGCATAAATGAATTTCTTGAAAGTCTTACTGCGACGGATGACACAAACTACTCTATTTGGAAACTCTCTAGGAAACTTAAACATCAGATTAAGCATGACGGTCCCATTAGAAATAAAGACGGTGATTGGGCCAAGGCCGATGAAGATAAAGTACAAGCATTCGCTAATCATCTCAGCCAAGTTTTTCAACCACACTCCAGAACTATCTCAAAGGAAGAAGAAGAATTCATTCACAAGAACTTAGATGCACCCTACCAGATGTCACCTCCTATAGAAAATATCAAAATTAACGAAATAAAAGAGTTAGTTAAACATCTCAATACTAAAAAAGCTCCAGGGTATGATTTAATATCGGGAAAAATCTGCAAAAATTTACCCGAAGAAGGATTTCGGTTGCTTATGTACATATTTAACGCTATACTAAAGTTAGGCTATTTTCCGTTTCAATGGAAAATGGCACAAATTATTCTAATACCGAAACCAAATAAAGATCCACAAGAACTATCATCCTATCGTCCAATCAGTTTGCTTCCCATTATCTCTAAGATATTTGAGAGGATACTCCTTCAGAAAATGAATTCTATAATCGACAGACAAAAGTTAATACCTGATTATCAGTTTGGATTCAGGCAACAACATGGAACAATTGAGCAGGTACATAGAGTTGCCAAAGTAGCAAGAGATGCGATTGAAAAGAAAGAATACTGCACTGCAGCCTTTTTGGATGTCTCACAAGCATTTGATAAAGTATGGCATGAGGGGCTGCTATCTAAAATAAAAACTCACTTTCCTCATCCTCTGTATGCTCTTCTGAGATCCTATCTTACCAATCGATATTTCCAGGTCAGATGCAATGAAGCAGTATCAAACATATCTCCAATTCTATCGGGAGTACCTCAGGGTAGTATATTGGGACCAACTTTATACTTACTCTATACGGCAGATATTCCCACAAGAGTAAACAGCACAATCGCTACCTATGCAGATGATACTGTGATAATGGTTTCTAGCTCGGTTCCTGTTACAGCCTGTCAAAATTTACAAAATTCATTTAAATGAACTAGAGAAATGGTTAAAACTGTGGCGAATCAAAGTAAATGGCAGCAAATCAGCACATATAACATTTACTTTACGCAAAGAGAGTGTACCATCTGTGTGCATAAACAATACCATAATACCCAAAAAAAGTGATGTTAAATACTTGGGAATACATTTGACAGCCGACTAAATTGGGGAAAGCACATCTGGACAAAGCGACTGCAACTAGGATTAATATACAGGAAAATGTATTGGTTCATGAATAAAAAATCCAAACTAAGTCTACATAATAAATTATTACTGTATAAATGTGTTCTAAAGCCAGTTTGGACCTACGGTATACAGATATGGGGTACAGCATCTAATTCTCACTTACTGAAACTTCAACGTTTCCAATCTAAAGTTTTGAGACATATTACCAATGCACCGTGGTACGTGCCCAATTATGTTATACACCGAGATCTTCAGATCCAAAATATTAAAGACACCGTTGTATGAACTTCTGGCTAATCATTGATGATTTACCATATTCCTGCTTGTACCATTTATTATTACAAATATAAAAAACTTTAATTAATTAGGGAGACGTGTTTACCTATTTATTGCTGCATGACAAGAGAGAGAAAATTATTTGACAGCCGTTACATCAATCATGACAGGCTTGCCTTGTCTTTTACTACACAAGTACCTAAGCTTAACAAAATAAAATTTATGTCTAAACATGTCGGCCCCCTTGAAAGGACGCAGTTTCTTTCAAAACCTACAGAACTAACAAAATAAAAACAATGATTAATGAATTAAAAGAAATGGTTAACAATACAGTTAAAAATTGTCAATTCTCATTACTTAAATTGAAATTAACATACAAAACATTATGAATTGAACAACTAAAAATTAACAGTCTATTGGCAAAACACATATACGATTGAGTGCTCTTTTTGTTTCACTACCACGCACTTTAACAGTTACAACTCTAGTAACTCCATCTGGACCTGGATGCATTTCTGTCACTCGTCCAAGAGGCCATTGAAGTGGAGGAGTCCTGTCGTCTTTAATCAGCACCAAAGAACCTAGCTTTAACATTTGGTGGCAATTATATTTCCATTTCTGGCGCATTTGTAGCTCGTTCAAGTATTCCAGTTGCCATCTCGACCACAGCTGTTGAACCATTACTTGTATAGATTGCCATTTATCAAGACGGTTCTCAGGAACATGAGTAATATCACACTCTGGCAACATAGTTAAAGTACGTCCAATTATAAAGTGTGCTGGCGTTAAGGCAGTGCTATCATCAGGATCGCCGGAAATAGGACAAAGTGGCCTAGAATTCAATATACCTTCCACCTGATGCAACAATGTACTAAATTCTTCAAAAGTCATAGACCGACAACCCATTACTCTTTTTAAATGAGACTTGATACTTTTTATTCCCGCTTCCCATAAACCCCCAAACGTAGGAGAATTTGCAGGTATAAAATGCCATTTTATTTTTTCATGTAATAGACTTTGAGAAATGGAGTCAGATGAATTTTCTAAAAACTCATAAACAGCATTTATTTCCTTGTTTGCGCCTATATAATTTGAACCATTATCAGAGTAAATATTAGAAGGTCTTCCTCTTCTACTAATAAATCTTTTGAAACTCGCTAAAAACGCATCAGTGGTAAGGTCTGACACTAACTCAATGTGTACAGCCTTAGTACACATACAAATAAAAATGCAAATATAAGCCTTGATTAATTTAGCACCTCTAGTTTTTCGATCCTTGATAAGGAACGGACCACCATAGTCAGTACCTACATTTTGAAAACTGAAAAACTATTTACCCTATTCTGGGGCAAATCACCCATTAAATAATTTAAAGGTTTTGGCTTAGTTTTAAAACAAGCTATACATTTATTTATTACATATTTACAGCAGCTACGAGCTGAAATAGGCCAATATTTTTGCCTTAATGAAAAAATTAATTGTTGAACACCACAATGAAGCAATCGTTCATGTTCATTTAATAGAATTCTTTTTGTTAAAACATGATTATTTGGTAAAATAATTTGGTGTTTGCTGTTAAACGGAATATTACTATTTCTTAAACGTCCACCAACCTTTAGTAACCTTTCATGAATAAAAGGATTCAATGTTATGATTTTACTTTTATTTGGTATTTCTTTATTATTAATTAAATTCTTGTATTCTAAGGGAAAACATTCCTGTTGAACAGAATTGATTGCTAATGTTAGAGCTGCTTCAATCTCTTCTGGTGTCAGTATACCAGTCCTTCTCTTCGATAGTTCAACTTTACAATTATTAGAAAATCGTAAAATATATGCTAAAATCCTTAAAAATTTGTTCAATGAAAAAAAACGCTCTAACAAATAGTTAACCAAATTAAAGTTATTTACAGCAATACAAGAAACAACCTTTGCTTCCGGTACATTCTGGCACGGTTCAGGATTTAAAATATTCCATTCTTTACTATCTTCAAGAAGCCATTCTGGTCCAGACCACCACAAGTTATTATTCCTTAAATTGTCTGCCGAGAATCCTCGTGACAACAAATCAGCTGGATTGTGTTCTGAACGAACATGGTTCCAGGAATTCATACTAGTCAAATTTTGTATCTCTTGCACTCGATTGGCAACAAATTGTTTCCATTTACTAGGATCACCTTTAATCCAACTCAAACAAATTGTGGAGTCAGTCCAACAATAAATACCATTAACTGGAATATATATAAAATCCGAAACCCTTTTCAATAAATTAGCTAGTAAAACTGTCGCACAAAGTTCCAATCTAGGAAGACTTAACAATTTCAATGGTGCAACCCGTGATTTCGCACATAACAAATTACATATGTAAGATCCAGATGACATTAAACATCTTATATATATACAACAACCATAAGCCCGTGTAGATGCGTCACTGAAACCATGTAATTCAATATTAATATAACCTGATATACTAGCATGACGTGGTATTTTTAATGCATTCAAAGAATTTAAGTTACTGTAAAATTCTAACCAAATTTTAATAAAGTCTGGCGGTAACTCTTGGTCCCATCCAAATTTTCTTTTCCATAAATCTTGCATGATTAGCTTTGCATTTATTACAATCGGACCTAATAGTCCCAATGGATCGTATATCTGACAAATTACCGACAGAATACTACGTTTATTCCATTGACCTGGTTCAATAGAATAATCAATATTTATTTTATACCGTATAAAATCGTTCTGTGGATCCCAATAGATCCCTAACATTTTGTTTTGCTCACCTAATGGGAGTACAGCAACATCTAAATCATTATTAATGTTAAAATCTTTAACTATATTTGGATCATTGCAAAGCCATTTTCGTAACTCAAACCCCGAATCACTCAAAATTTTCGAAACATCCTTTTGTATCTTTATTATTTCCTCTTTTGAATCTGAGGAACTAAGCAAATCGTCCATATAGAAGTCTCGCTTAATTATATTTGATGCTAATGGATAATCATGCTTATTATCTTCAGCAGCTTGTATCAAACTTTTAACAGCCAGATACGGCGCAGATGCGGTACCGTATGTAACAGTATTTAACTTATAACATTTTAAATCCTCCTGTGAGTCTGCACGCCAAATAATTTTTTGAAATTGACAATCATCTTCGTCTACCATAACTTGACGATACATTTTTGAGATATCACTGCTTATTACATACTTGTGTAGACGAAACCTTAGGAGAATTAAAAATATATCTTGTTGAAGAGATGGACCTATATACTGCACATCATTTATAGACAGACCTGAACTTGATTTTGCAGAACCATCAAAGACTACTCGACATTTAGTCGTCAAACTAGACTGTTTTACCACAGCATGATGCGGTAAAAAATATCCGTTATCATTGTTAAAATCCGTTTCAGACATATGGCCTAATTCTATATACTCATTCATAAAATTAACATACATATTTTTCAAATCTGTATTTTTGTTTAAACGTTTTCCAATAAGTCAAATCTATGCAATGCCATAGTTTTAGAATCCCCTAATTCATTTATTGTATTCTTAAATGGGATTTTAACTATATATCTTCCTGAAGAATCCTTTTTAACAGTTTCCTTAAAATAATTTTCGCAAAACATTTCTTCGTTTGAATATATTTTCTTTTGCGAACCCAATTCTTCAACTTCCCAGAACTTTATTACTTGATTATTTATTGAATCATTATTAGTATAAGTATTCACATTAAAAAATGTAAGAGAATTTTTAGGCTCTAACGAATTAAGATATAAATTCCCAGCAATTATCCAACCAAATTCTGTATTTTGCAAAATTGGCATATTTGGACCCAAAGTTTTTCTACCTGATAATAAAACAGACCAAAATATACTCGATCCTAGCAATAAATCTATATCATTAGACACATTAAAATCTGGATCTGCCAACTTTAAACCTAAGGGAATTTTTAAATCATTTTTATTAAAAGACCTAATCGGTAACTTTCCCGTAATATTGGGAATAACCAAACAATGAGTCTCCATACTAAAATCTCCTTCGCAAGAACTTAGCGTGACAATAGCTTCATTATTAATTTTTGCTAGCGCCTCTCCAACACCCTTGACCAAATGTTCTACTCTTCGAAATTTTAAATCTAAAAATTTACAAATTTTCTCACTAACAAAATTACTTTGAGAACCGCTGTCCAGTAATCCACGGCAAACAATTGATTTATTTCCATTTACAATGCGAATTAAGACCGTCGATAATAAAACCTCAGAAATCTCATGAGAGCTGACAAGGCGGTTGGAAACGTGAAGAGCAGAACTTAGATGACGCTGACCGCTGTCTGAGCGTTCAATACAGTTCTCGATGTTTTGATTAGATTCTATTTTATGTTGATTCGGATCAATTGAATCAGTAGTAGCCATATTTCTAGAAACATTATTTGTGATGTGATGATTTAAATGCAATAATGAATTATGCAACTTTTGACATTTTATACATTTTTGTAGCTTGCATTTCCATGTTGGATGTGAATTCCTTAAACAATTTAAACACAACTTTAATCTTTTAGCAGCCGAGATTCTGTCATTTACATTTAATTTTAGAAATACATCGCACTTATATATGGGATGATCTTTTTGACAAAAGTAACATTTGACATTGGAATATCCTTCAATAGAAGCAAAACTTCGAGAACTTACATTGCGAACCTTTGCTTTATTATTTGTATAACCGGAAGATACTTGAAGCATCTCCAACATTTCACATTTCTCTTTTAAAAATCTATTTAAATCGCCCATACTGGGTAAATCATTTTCATGTTTAAAACATTCCCATTCCCTTCTGGTGGTAGCATCAAATTTAGAACACATTATAAATATTATTATACTATCCCAACTTGTTGTATCTAAGCCTAAACTATTTAATGACCGTAAATGTTTAGTGACATTATCAAATAAATTTCTTAGTTCAACATAAGACTCGTTATTAATACTAGGATGATCAAAAATTGCTTTTAAATGGTTGTGAATAATAAGTTTTTTATTCTCATAACGCTCTGTCAACATCTGCCAAGCTATTTTATAATTTGTTGACGAAACCTCTATAGATTTTATTATTTGCTGAGGATCCATTTCAAGAGAAGATCTTAAATAATAAAATCTCTGAATATCTGTTAAAGATTCATTATTATGAACCAATGCCAAAAAACAATCTTTATATTCGAGCCATGAGTCATAATGGCCATTAAAACTAGGCAGTTTTATAGGTGGTAACTTAACCAAGGCCTGAAAACTATTACTATTAATCCCTTGATTTGAATCACTATGAACTGATGCATTCTCAGTATTATTTTCTATTTTAAAATTATCGCAAAGTGTTTGCATATCACTAACAAGTTCGAAATAGGAAGTCTCAAAAGTGTTAATTTCATTTATATCATCATTACTCTGCTCTATTTCATCAATTTTTTCTTGAATCTCATGAAAATCTTCATACAAGGGTGAAATCTTGCTTAACCTTAACTCTAGTTCTGTGATTAACTTTTTAGACACATAATCCTTATCAATATTATCAAAATAATTCTTAAACCTTGTAAGTTTCCCTTTAACTACTCCCCTTTTTGATTTTAAACTCTTTAACTCTTGCTCAGCCATTGTTGCACAGATGAAAAATACAATGAACCAAAGTCACTTACCTTATATGGTTTTATAACCTCAAATCAACATTGGCTTCCTTGGCACTGAATGTCGTAACCTTAACCTTTTCAAATTGACATCGGCTTCTGCACTGAATGTCGTAACGTTATAAATATATAATATATAAACCTTATAAACCTTTCAAACTGACATCGGCTGGGCTGGCACTGAATGTCGTGTTTAACCTTTTATTTTTATTTGACAATTTTCGCTGTTTTTACTTCAGATATTCATTCCATCCGCTCGAATTGGACCAAAAACTAAATATGTATGAACTTCTGGCTAATCATTGATGATTTACCATATTCCTGCTTGTACCATTTATTATTACAAATATAAAAAACTTTAATTAATTAGGGAGACGTGTTTACCTATTTATTGCTGCATGACAAGAGAGAGAAAAAAATTATTTGACAGCCGTTACATCAATCATGACAGGCTTGCCTTGTCTTTTACTACACAAGTACCTAAGCTTAACAAAATAAAATTTATGTCTAAACAACCGTTGTCCCACTCAGTGGCACTTACAAAAATAGACTACTAAACCATCCAAATACACTTGCCCAAGACCTACTTAAGCGACCAAGGAGAGGAAGACTAAAACGACGTGATCCTCTAGACCTCTCTATACCTTTATATACATAAACGTATATATCATTTATAGCTACAACTGATATTACATATACCTACAACTTATAATTGTATGTGTTGTTATAATTTTAACTATTGCTATTTTTTTTAATATGTTAGTAAAATGTCTTTGTAAATTGTTATTTATATTTCAATATTTATATATATTAGAAATTTATCTTAAGGATTTCTGTCACTGGACAGCTCTCCCCTATGTTTAATTACTTGATACACATATTGATTATTGTTTTTTTTTTATTTGTAGAAACAGATTTCAACAAATAAAGGATGAAAAAAAAAATAAATAAAAGCACGTATTAATTTTTTGTTAGTTTCCTTTTACCTATTCTAAACAAGACCCAGGGCTGGTCCCAGAGCTATTCGTGATCTCCCTCCATATAAAAAACTTGTAATAGTTTTTAATAAAATAAAATAACTACATTCATATAAAATCATAATACAATTTACTACTACTTTTTATTGGAAATAAGTTACAATTTTACTTTAAAATAAGTTGATTTTGACGCTTCGATTTCCACTTCAAAAATCGTTCGATTTTGAGAACTTATTTTAACGTAAAATATCGCTTATTCCCAATAACAGTAGTAAATTGTATTAAGATGTCACAAGAAAGTAGATTAAGAACAATAGATATAAACCATTACAATCAAGAATGTAAATATGAATTGTAAAAATACATTGTAATCAAGAGTAACTACATAATATATGTAACCCTAAGACGTTTCATACGAATCGTAACATGCACTATATGCTTCATTAGAAATCAGTAAATTTAAATGTAATGCACTTAATTTTAGCTATCTTAAAATATCCTATTTGTGTCTAATACGTCTTGTTCAATTGACATAAATACAGGAACAGTTAATTGCTCCTGGTATATAATTGGCCGTAAATAATTTTTAATGTGGAAATGGAGCACTTTGCTGTAGCAACTGTCCAAGGTATCATTAGTTACACTCTTAATGCAACAAATACATTAGGATACATCGCAGATAAATCCTTTCTATTAATATAATTTAACACTTGTGACGGCTTATCACACTGTTCTGTAATTCATCAAATAGCTGACCACCGTTAATATCTGTGACTTTTTCATCAGCTAAAATGGCTTGAAATAGAAGAACTGTAGAAAAAGAATGCACATTTAATATGTAAAAAAGATCCAAAAGGCACGAAATAACTGGACCATATAGGTCATAGGTCAACTGCAAGTAGTCTACTTGAAAAACAAGGAAATATAGTCAATGAACAAGACAAACTGGAGGGGTAGAGAACATATATTGAGGAACTTTTTGATGACGAAAGAACATATATTCAAATAACCTTAGATGAAATGGAAAAAGCTATAAAACTAACAAATCATGGGAAAGCAACCGACCAAGATGAAATTTCCAGCGAAATAATCAAAATACTCAACGATAAAGGTCAATATTCTCTTCTAAATCTCTTCAATAAAATATACGAAACAGGGCATATAGCAACAGAGTGGCTACTATTAACATTTGTGATGATAACGAAAAAGATAAATGCTAAATAATGTAGCGATCAGATAGACAGATTCAATGGGGTGGCTTTAAGCCTATTTCACTGCGACCTTTTCAGATATATTGTGGTCCTCTAATCCTAGATTAATTCGCTAGCCTGACCCATTTAAAAGATCTAATAGCTTCAAGACTGAACCTTTTATGTACATTTTTACTTTCTTCGCCTAATGTAAAGAACCGCACATTTTCCAGACTGACGCACTGACACAAAATTTGCTTTGCTGTTTCTTCCTCTAGGTGATAGAATATGCATAGATCATTACCTACCAATCCCATCAACTTCAACTGCCTATTCAACTTATAGTACCCTGCTGACAGACCTACTATTATATTGACTGTTTTCCTGTCTTTGGTTATTAGGTGTGCTGTAAATTTTGACGAATTTTCTATAATGAATTATTCCGCTATTTTATTGCAATCTTTACAGATAGCCAGGCAGCGCTTAAGGTACTCAATTATGTAGAGGTCAATTATAAACTGGTATGGAATTGTGTGGGTCCCCTAAATAAACTAGGAGACCGTAGTAAGGATAGTATAGCCTAGGGCACTAGGTAATACGGGCAATGAAAAAGAAGGTAAAATGACCAAACAAGGCACATGCCATTCATTGGACTGGAACCCTTCTTGGGCGTTGCAAAGGCAGTAACCAGAACGGCTGCAGGAAAGTGGGTAGCATGACTGTCCTATGAAAAGCGAACACTGGCCGAGCTTCTTAAAACAGATGGAACACGACTTCTACGGAACACAACAATAAATATAGAGAATGATCAGAGGACAAATTAAACAGTTGAATGAACTAATAAACACGGAACACATTAAGAAGAAAACATGGGTAGACTAATTTACATCCCAATTTGCTAAAGGTGACGATAATGAACCACCAAAAACAGAGATGAGGATAAACGAAGAAATCATTATTGAGGAGGAAGAAGTAACGGAAGCATTAAGGAAATTAAAAAGTAGAAAATCACTAGGAGAGGACAGAATACCGAACGAACTCATAAAGTACGGAGAATCAGATCTGACCAAACAACTATTAAAACTTATTCAAAAAATAATAGAACAAAACAAAATTCTTTAAGAATGGAGATCAAGTATCCTAATACCTCTTTTCATAAACGGAGATAAATACGACCCAGAAAATTAGAGAGGAATTAATTTATTAAACATTAAAATTAATAACCAAAGTGATAACAAATAAACTAAATGAAATTATAGCACTAACAGAAAAACAACAAGATTTTAGGTCTCGAAGATCATGCACCGACGCTATATTTATAATGAGGTAAGTGAAAGAGAAATTATTAGAATACAACAAACCGGCAAATCTATGGTTCGTGGACCTTAAGAAGGCATTTGATTGGATTAAATTAAAGGACGTTATCTACTTATTTTACGCAAGATAGATAATTCTAGGAATAATAAAAACGATCGAAAATATCTATAATATATAATATCTAAATATATAGATAGATATTATAGAAAATATCTATATCTAAATATATATAAAAATACAATATAGGACAGGAAAATTCCCTGAGTCTATATTGTTCAACCTGATTATGGATGAAATATTAAAAAAAGTAAGAACTAACAAAGGATACCTAATGGAAGAAAACAATTTAAAATAATCTGATATGCAGACGACGCAATATTACTCACTCAAAGTGAAGATGATTTACAAGGTAAGCTGCACAAATTTAATATTACCGCCAGAAAATTTAACATGTTAATTTTCCCAAAAAAGACAAAATGCATGGTTATAACAGCAAATTTACTAAGATGTAAATTGAAACTAGAACAACTGATTGAGTTTAAATATCTAAGCATCACATTATCAAGCTACGGAAAGCAAGAAACTAAAGTTGACGATCAAGTGAAAAAGCAAACAAGGCCTCAGGTTGCCTGAATGAAATAATATAGAGAAATAAAATATCGGAAAAGAAATGAAAGACAGAATTTACAAAACTGTCATCAGACCAATAATGACATACGCGCCAGAAACACGACCTGACACTGAGAGGACAAAAAGGATGTTAGAAAAAGCAGAGATGAAAACGCTTTGAAAATTGATGGTATGAACTATGGGACAGAACTAGAAGTACAAATATACGACGTAAATGCAAGGTGGAGAACATCAAGAACTGGCTAAGAAATAAAAGAGTAGAATGGGAAGATCATATAAACCGAATGACAACAAATAGAGTAGTAAAGACGGCAAGAGATGGTTCCCTAATAGGAAGACCACGAAAACGATGGAATAACAACTTAACGGAAACACATTGAAAAAACAGATAAAGTACTGTGTACATAAAAAGAAGAGAAAGAAAAGCAATCATACATATAAAATAATGAAATCTAATATACAAATTGATTTCTTATGCTCTTTTTGTGTCTGGTTGAAGACCAAATTTCTTCTTCTTCCTCAGCTTTTCCCTTTTCGGGGGTCGCTGTTCCTTACTCTTTTTCGTCACTCATTTCTGTTCATCGTATCTTCTTTACTTGAATCTTTTTTGCTCAAGTCTTCTGCCACACAGTCCTTCCGTTTTCTCCTCGGTTTTTCTCTACCTCTCGTTCCATTAAGTTATAATAGCTCTATCCTTCATCCCACATAGTTTATATTTCTACGTCTAACGTGACCAAACCATTTCAGTCTTTTTTTTGAATATTTTTGGAGATTTCAGTCACCCCGGCTCTTTCATACGTATCCTTAACGAGCGTCATGTACTTCTCAGGAACCCATTTCGGTGTACAAAATACATCAATCCTTGTCCTTTGCATGAAATTAGCAGCTGTTTTCCTTCACCTGTTTACACTTCCGACGGTGAGAGTTCTGGGGATTCCTGAAGCAATCCTTAGGAGCAGCTTCTTTGGCCCCTTCTGTCCTGCAAGGGGTAGTAGCTCTAGCTCACTTTTCACAGGGGTCAGGCGATTCTACAACTACGCATTGCTTATAAAGAACGCCATATCCCATAAACTATTTTCCATATTCCTTCCTTCCATAGTTTTAGCTAAATTTTTACTGCCGGATGTTGTTCCTGCGCAAACCCTTCCTTCTTTATCCGGGCTTGGGATCGGCACTAATAGTTACTGAGCTACTCAATCCACCCAGCCACCACTAGAGGCGGAGTTAAAATTTAATGACAAATTTAATATTGGTACTATTATCTAGTAGTAATTTAATATTTAGTAATGATATTTAATGGTTAAAGTCCAAATTTAATAGCAAATAAATGTATAATTGATTTTATGTTATTTATTTCAAATAATTTACGTACTAGACAGGTGCGTTTTATACCGAATCGTTAGTGGATAAAAAATCTTTTCTTAAAAATTTAGAAAATTTTTTTTTCATTTTAAGTAAGTAAATACTCGTTTTCCGTTTTATTTTACATAAATAATTGTTTGGGTAACACTGGTTTTATAACTAATCAAAATGAGAAATTTCCATTGTCATACACATTTCGGTGTCGTATCTTTCAACTGTTTATAATTAGAGGCTAAAGATCTATAAATTTATTTGTAAATGTTTAATATGGCAAATAATCAGTTTTATGGGAAATAGACCACCTGTTAGGAGTATTTATTTAAATTACAAGTTTCTTAGTTTTTCTCTTGTGAATAAACACACTTGTGAATGTAAAAATTTATTAGATAATGAACTGATTTTTATTGTGATTAAAATTTTTTGAAAGATGTAAAAATGATGTTTCAATGTTAAATTAAAACTTTTAAATGTATTGTAGTTTTCGGTTTTTTAACTCTAATCGTAATTTGGCGAAAAAGGGTATGACAAGTAAACTGTTTTTTTTTATTTAAAAAATTAATCTTTCTGGACTAGTGCATTTTCAAGATATAACCACTTCATTATACTGAATGCTAATTCAACGTATTAAAAAAGTATGGCAGTTTCAATAATTTTTTGTAAATTTTTATTTAAAAAACAAAATTTTTTTAAACTTTATTAACTAAAAAAATATTCGTCCATTTACAACTGAATATTGTTCTGAAGCTATTTTCTTGTGGCATTTTTAAAGTAGATACTATTTTATTGTGTAATAAGCCACAATTAAAGGTTAATCGTCTGGGACAAATTTATTGTAAGGTAATTCATTCGATTATATGAAATCAACTTTAACTTGGGAATATCCGTCAGAAAAAAATGATTAGCATGTAATCAGCATGTAATTCGTCTTTAAAAAGACAACCACATGATATGATGACAGTAAAATTCTCCTGTTAGTGATTCCATAGTAATCATAAGAAAAGCTAGGAATAAAAAAAATTGTCACATACAATTAAATTCGAAGAATTTTTTCACCAAGTAACTAAAAAACAAAATATTTTATTTTAATTTATTAATGTTTGAATTTTGAGAATGATTTCCAAAGTAGAAATTGAAACGTCAATAAACTTATATATAACGTTTAAATGTGGCTTATTCCCAATAAAATAGTATCTACTTTAAAATTTAAAAGGTAAATTTGTTCGTAACAGAAAATAAATAGATTCGTGTTTAAATTTACGAGAATAGAAAAAAAAATGAAGAACTCTTTTTCGTTTCGGTTTTGTAGAACGCAAAAAATCACCATTATCAGTCCACCCCCATACATTATTCTTCTACTAATTTTCCAGACATCACATAACGGTACAACATCTCTTTGTTTGGGGAAGTTCTCTGAAAATTAGACATATGTCTTACTAGAGATAGCAAGTTCCACATCTACATCATCATTATCAACTAAATAAAGCATATTAATATCGGATTTGTTTTACCATAGAACTCAGTAAGAGGTAAAACTAGTGTTATTCCTGCACGAAATTACCAGGATATATTTTCAACATAATTGTAATCCTTAACATAAGGTAAAGTCGGTTTAAACGTACTCTAAAATACTATAGATTTACAAAATTCAAAAAATTCTGTTTAAGTTTAAAATTTTATCCTACGATGCTTATTTTTTTAGAAAACAATATTATAATAGGCAACTATAAACCCGAAAACGAAGGTTTTCAGTGCATCATTAGTTCATTTACCAGGTATACATGAGTCAAGCCACTAAATATGTTGGTAAACACTCTTAAAATTGTACAAAATGTGTTATTTATTACAACTTTTTTTAATAAGTTGGTGTGATACTAAAGTTTTTAACAGATACCCTGCACAGCAACGTAAAACTTCCAATTTGGGATTCGCTGACCCTGAAACGTTTGCCATCTAGAGCCCATATTAGAAACATCGTCTGAGGGTTAGCAACCCCCAAATTGGGAGTCTTACTTTTCCATGTAGGGTATATGTTAAACACTGTAACATCACACGAAATTATTAACTAATATGTAATAAATATCAAATTTTGTACAATTTTAAGAGTTTTTATTCACATATTTAGTGTTCTGACTATTACACACTATTAAGAGCTGTGCTATTGCACTATTAAGAACTGTGCTCGATAAATAATATGTTGGTTGATTGGGAGAACGTTATTTTCATACAAATATGAAAAACACAACATAGATGTGCATAGAAATTTGGGACGAATAATTAGTTGATCACGGTTTAACTGAGAAACGATGACGAAATTCATTGAAAGATGTAAGCACAATGAGTTAGTAGAAGAAAAAATTAAAATAAACCACAGATCTAGCTGTAAACGAAATACAAAAAAGAAGAAGTTCAACAATAAAAATTGAAGCAACCTATCAAATAAGTATTCAAACACATTAGAGATGCCGATGTCGGTGGGCAATTTAGAGAATCGAGCAAAATTCATCATTAAAAATATATAGCGAATATATGAAAACGTTGTTATATTGTAAAGCAACAAAAGAAATAGCTGAAAAAAAAAATAATCCATAGATAAAGTTTAACACTAAATAAAATAAATAGTTTTTTAAAATTAAAGTGTTTATCTACTAGATACTACTACGTAAGTTATCTATACGTAATTATTATTTTATTATTCTAAAAAGAAAATGTCAAATAATATAATATACACTACCGTACAATCATTTTCTGAGGTTAGCTGCTATAAGTAGCTTATAGTTGACATGCGGTTGGTTTGTCACTTACCAGAGTCGGTGTAAGGCCTTCGCCGTCGCTGCTTAAATGACTTCACATAATGTAAACACGCCTTCCGATCTAACCAGCCCAGTAAATCAACGTTTCGAGTATCACAAACAGTTATGCTTCAGCCGCTTCACATTCTTTTCTGAGTAAGACACAAGCAATTGTATTTAGTTGTATCGATAATGCTAAACTGCAGGATTATCTCATTCCTTTGGGAACAATCATCAACCCAAAAAATATTATTTTTTCATCTTGATTATCTCATAATAGAATCTGCATATATTTGGCTAACAAAACCATAGTAGATAACTTTATGACACAATATATCTCTATAGAAGTACTCGGCGGAGTTGTAACAGAACGAAGACTTGTCTCTCCAGCAGAAAGACTAGTCTTGTCTGGAGTCTGCCCGTCAATTCCTTATCAAGTACTAGTTGAAGAATTACAGAACATCGTTTTAAAGCTTATTTCCCCAATGACATTTCTGAAAAGTTAGCTCGACTCTTTCCGAATATAGTCATATATTGAGCTTTTGGAGGCAAGTTTATATAAGCCCTATAACATCATCAATTCCAGATTAATAAATTTCGACCAAACACTTTACCGCATATTTTTGTCACAAGGTACACTTACCTGCTTTATTTGCAAAAATACAAGGACACATATCATCCAATGCAATAACAGTTCAGTAACGGAATCAACTCATATTGAGTCAAACATGAAGTACCAAATCAAACAGCTTCAACAAGTATACTACACATAGCTACCAAACACTCAGCAGTCATCAAGTTATCCAATTATCAAATCCGAGCATATCACCTATACCTACAAATCTCCAATGACAAAGAAATTACTAATACTCCTACTCATAGCAACACTTTCAATAAACCTCATTCAGCGGCAATACCGTTTTCACAAACTTAGGAAGCAATATCCTCCCATCTATCAGCTCCTTTTCCATTAGATACAACTGCAGAAAATTCTAATAAAATTGATACATCACCACAATTTTCTGAAACAACCATTTCAACCAATCTCACAAATAAAACTTCAAGCTCGACCTGTATCATTTATCAATGAGTTTGCTCCAGTACTTCCAAATGTAATAAAGCCACAGCATCTAAGTGAAAACTCTAATAGCAATTGCGAAAACGCAAGTTCTTCCTTAAAACGCAGTATTAGTGAGATCGTCAACACTGATACAACTGATATGGCTGGTTTACTTCATCTTTTACAAAGCAGCTATCAATATGCAAATGATAGATCTACAAAAAGCAAGTTTACAAAACTTCAAAAGAAACTACATAACCATTTAAGGAAAGACATTTCTGACTTAGGTAGTGACTCTTCTGTAGACAATTCTTCAGCATCATCTAACTCCGAATCTGTTAACAACATTTAACTCGATACTTCAATGGAACATTGATGGATTTTTCCATCGTCTCCCTATGCTACAACTTCTTTTATCTGAATATTTTCCAGATATTATTTGTCTACAGGAGACAAATTTAAAAACCAATCAGTTGTACAATTCTTTCTTCAGAAAACAATCTTCTTTTCCGTTTACCCCCAGCATGTAGCACATATTTAGCTGAACTCTACGCCAAATGCCGTGCTGTGAAACTTCTTAACGAGCTTAAACTCACAAAAGCCTTGATTATAACAGATTCCCTAGCTCTCTAAACTCATTAAAATACATTTTTCCGAAACATCCTTTTGAAAAGTTGCTAAAATACCAGCTTTCTCAAGCTCATGAACATGGAAGAAGCGCCCAATTTTTATGGGTTCCCTCACATGTCGGAATAACAGGAAATGAAGAATCTGACAGGACTGCACGAGAGGCAATTTTAAGTGATTTGTCAGAGCCGATAGACAAGTGTGTTTCCAGTGATTTAAAAGCTTATTTTAAAAGTAAAGTGTGGTGTTTGTGGCGAAATGAGTGGTCTCAAACTAATTCCAATCTAAATAAAATCAAAAATAGTGTGTCTCAGTGGTTTCCATCGTCGCGCAATAGACGAGAACAAATTGCGGTTGCGCGTTTACGTCTAGGACATACCAGATTAACGCACTCATACCTTTTCACAAAGAAAAGTCCACCTATATGTGATCAGTGTAACGTCTGATTATTAGTCGAACACTATTTAATAATTTGTAGTAAACATGACCAAGAAAGACAGCGCTACAAGATCCGAAACGCTCTACCACAGGCTCTAGGTCAAAACTGTTCCTGTAACAATATAGTGGATTATGTCAGATCCATAAACATTTTGTACAATCTGTTGGTGTTTAACTTTGTTATTTTTTAGTTTGCTCCGTCGCTAATAACCTTTTTGTGGATGCGACATCTTTTTCTAATAAAATAAAACTAAAATAAAAATGGAAAAAGAGAAAAATTAGTAAAAAAACTTGTAAGTTAGTGTTAGTAAAAAGTACTTGTTTTCCCAAGTAGTTTAGCTTAACTACTTGGGAAACAAATCAAAGAAGACAGAAATAAAAAAGAGTAGATATGGAAAAGCTTTAGAAAAGAAACTAAAAGAAGATCAGAACAAGATCGGACAGAGATGATTACGATTATAGAATTAGCAAGACTAGAAATGATTGCTTGTAGCCGATTTTTTTACAAAATATTCACGGCCGTCTTTACTGCACGTAAATAGAGGAAAATAGAAGCCACACAATTTGGTTCCAGAAATGATTTTGACACACGAGAAGCTTTATTTAGTACATGAGTTTTGAGATAAGCATTGTTGTGATGTTAATATCTTTATTTTGATTACTTACTTTATTGTTGAAAGTTGGTTTGCACTTTATGTTGACTCCCATGTTAATGCTAGTCGATTTATCGTACATCGTGCAGCAGGAAAAGATATATTGAAGAGGATACATTTTCTGTGCCTCCCTCTCATTTTATTACTTTGTTGATTCCAATGTTTACCGAATTAAGTATTTTCTTCGCTCATTCTCTATTTTATAACACTGTTAATATTTTTTATACATTTTACAATTCACGACTTTATCTATGTATAATATCTACATTCTCAAAATTCTACTTTCTACGTTCTGCCGTTACAATTTTCCTAAAAGTTAGCTTTTCTCGTATATTTTTAATGCAATAAAGGCTAGTGCCGTGTGTATCCGTATTTTCGTTTCCCCGAATTCGTCCGCATTGAAATGTATATTTAAATTCTACCCAAAGCGGCCGCTGCGTCATCTTATAAAAAAGTTATGGAAATATATGCGAACGTCATATTTTTTTTATAACCAATACTATCAAGCAGCCTTTTTTTCTAGTTAGATATTTTATGAAAAACGTGTTATTTGTACCATCTTAAGGTTTTGTGCTGTCCTGCTTATAGTTTTTTTAATGTTTCGTTAATGTAATTATGAAAAACGGCGGATAAGTGTTTTTCTGTAGGATAATTTTAATAGTATATTACATAACGAGAGTTGTAAGAAGCTTATTACATGCGAGTAAAAAAGTTGCGCGCGAGCCGCGTAGCGGCGAGCGCAGTAATTTTACAAGCATGTAATAAGCTTACAACTCAAGTTGTGTACTATACTTTTTCTACCATTATTTTCGTTTATAAAAATAAAAATTAAATTACCACTATATTTACACTGACAGATTAATAATTTTTAATCTGTCAAAATAACGTATGTTAATTCGTTTCCATGGTAACTCGACCAACTGACTTACAAGGCTTATGTGATATTACACATTTTATAAAACTGAAGCGTATTTTTTTTATTACGTGCTAGTCAGTACGTGTCAGTATCTGTTATGATGCATTTACTTAGCATCCAAATAGTAGGTAATATACAATTTACTAGTAAGCGAGTAGAAAATAGTATATTTTCTACTCTCTTTTGAATTTGAATGAAAAATTAGAATAAACTTGTTTACAGGTTTTTAATATGACTCATATTTTACTTAACATTGCCCCCTTTTAAAAGATGGTTTCTCCTGGAACCTTGTCGGGACTGGAACTGGAACGGTATGCTGGTATCGGCAACTGGACCCTCTTTTACAACTTCCAGTTGTATTAAAATGACAAGGGACGTTTTTCTCTCCGAACCAGTAACTATGCGGGTTGCAACAGACTAACACCTGGACTTCGGTGTCTTTAAAGATCTCCTCCACCATATTTTGGATAACCCTCCAATCTAATTGGCGGCACTCCAACTTTGGCATGGCTAACTTTTGCACGTCGGACTCTAGTACATGCTGTCTCAATTGAAGTAAGGCTTCCCATACATCTCGGTAGGTAGGTTGGTCACGGGCAGTGTCTTTTGTTAAAAGGTAGAAAAAGTAACGTAATGCATCTTGAAGTTTCAAGGTTTTTCTGGGAGCTGGCACTGGGCATTGAAGTTCTGCAACTCGACCAAACTTCCTTCGAAAGACGTATGCCAACCCTGGTGCGTGTTTGATACTGGCCGGGATGGTAAGGGCCAGTGAGTAGTCATCGGAAAGCGCGAGTAGATCTTGCCTTTCTTCAGTGGTAACACCATGTCTTGCTTTACCGATACCTCCATCGGCACGCATAAATTCCTCATACGTGAAGTCAGGCACATCTTGGACTTGGTTTACTTCCACTTCTTCATCTACGTCGTGGTCACCTTCGAAAGACGCCAGCCGGCTATGGTATACTATCATCGGCTTTCCCCTCGGAATCCTGCTTATTCAGTAGACGAGATCGTTGATCTTCTCCATAATGAGGTATGGACCTTCCCAAAACTGCTGCAACTTGGGAGAACAACCTTTTCGCTTCTTGGGATTATAGAGCCAGACTTTGTCGTTCTTCTTAATGCAACCCTTTTCGGCTTGTGTATCGTACCGTTTCTTCATTCGGTCGCTAGCGATCTGAAGATGGGAACGGACCAACTCATGTACATCGTCCATTCTTCTTCGTAATTCGATCACATAATCTTCACCTGCTACATCTTCTCCAGGTCGACACCCAAACTCTAGATCACAAGGTAGTTGCATCTCGCGTTCGAATAGGACTCTGGCTGGTGTCTGGCCTGTTGATTCGTTAACAGCAGATCTGTAGGCCGTTGTGAAGAACGAAAGATATTGGTCCCAGTCTCGCTGATGAGAGACATCATCTTTGTCAAATACTTGCCAACTGTCCTATTCATCCGTTTTACCATACCATCCGATTGCGGATGGTGTGCTGTAGTTCTTGTTTTCTTCATGTCTAGTCTATCATATATTCCTTGGAATAGATCGCTTTTGAAGTTCTTGCTTTGGTCACTATGGATCTCCAAAGGCACTCCAAATCGACCGATATATTCTTGGGTCAACTTATCTGCAATGGTGGCGGCCTTCTGGTCTGGAAGCTGTGTGAATAGAGGTATTTATTAATGATAGAGGAAGGATATGAATTCTCTATTAGAATATTTCTTAATAACTTAAGGGATTCCCTTCGATTAATTGGATGTGTCAATTTATTTAATCTGCAGCTCAAAGCTTTTATAATGTTTAATTTATATTTCATGGGATAACAGGAATGGTAATTAAGGAACCTATTAGAGGCCATTGGTTTTCTATACCATTAAGTTCCATATTTCTAAGGTTCACACAGATATTAAATCTTTAACTGTTCAAATCAATAATGTTACTTCGTTTCTGGATAGTCACCTACCTGACAATTTGTTGGACACTTTTGAGGCTTCTTTACATAAAAAATTTAATTACACTTATAATAAATCCATGGCACACCTTAAAAATAAACTTAATAATTTAGATACTCCTGATTTTAGGAAAATCCCCTTTAACCCTAAGTGGATTAAAAATTTATCTAACATTGAGGTTCCTCCTGTCATACTTAAGTTGTTATCTTTGGGTCCTAAATTTGGCCTTCAAGCTACTTTCAAGGACTACTCAATTAGTAGAATCTTAGCAGATGTTGAGAATATTTTGTCTCATTCTGACAATTCTGACCTTTTATCTCTTAGGTCTTCTTCTAACAACATCTTGTTGAATTTCACTAAACGCCCTAGGCAACCCTTATCGGAGTTAGATAAGAGGACGGTATCGTTTTTAAAAACCCACCCTAATCTTCTCGTTCTTACGAGTGACAAAGGTAATGCTACTGTCCTTATGGATAGAGATCAATATTTCAGTTTGAGTAAATCACTGTTACATGATGATAGATACTATCAACCACTTTCTACCAACCCTTGCTCGAAATTTACAAATAAAATAAATAAATTTATAACACACTTAAAAAATATTAAGATCATAGATCACCCTTTAGCTAAATCTTTACACAATTATGATGGATATGCTCCAAGATTTTATTGTCTACCTAAAATACATAAACCTACGTTGAGCATGAGACCTATGGTGTCATCTATTAATTCACCTAATATAAAAATAGCTAAATTTCTAACAGACATCCTATCTGAATCATATAATTACAACAATGACTTTAATATTGTTGATTCTTTTAACTTTAGTGAATTTATTAACAATTTTTAACTACCACAAGGTTACATTTTAGTAAGTTTTGATGTGGTTTCTCTCTTCACTAACTTACCTCTGTCCAGTGTTATCACTTCCTTAAAAAATCATTGGAATTCTATTAAACCTAACTGCCCTGTTTCTTGGGATATATTTGCAGAGCTGTTGCAACTTGTTTTCGACACTAATTTCTTGGTCTTCGATGACAAATTTTACCTTCAAACATTTGGTACACCTATGGGTTCCTCAATCTCTCCCATCCTAGTTAACTTTGTATTGGATGATTTGGTTTCTGACCGTTTAGGTCTTTTGGATTTTCAAATCCCTTTTATTAAGAGGTATGTGGATGATTTATTATTAGCCTTACCACCTGACAAGCTCCAGGGTACCTTATCCTTCTTTAATGAGTTTGATCCTCATTTACAGTTCACTGTTGAACTTGAGGACACTACCACCAATAGTATACCCTTCTTAGACATGCGTGTCATTAGAATGGGAGACAACACCCTAACCACAATTTGGTATAGAAAACCAATGGCCTCTAATAGGTTCCTTAATTACCATTCCTGTCATCCCATGAAATATAAATTAAACCTTATAAAAGCTTTGAGCTGCAGATTAAATAAATTGACACATCCAATTAATCGAAGGGAATCCCTTAAGTTATTAAGAAATATTCTAATAGAGAATTCATATCCTTCCTCTATCATTAATAAATACCTCTATTCACACAGCTATGGATCCTCAATTCATGACATACCCGATGGTGACCAACTTAGAAACATCTCAAATAATTCAATGAATAGCATTGTTCTGCATAATACTGATCTTGAGAATCCTACCACCCATTATTCTTCTTTACCTTATTTTCCTCAAGTTACTGAGAAGCTTATTAAATTGTATAAACAGAATAACATACCGGTTAAAATTGCTGTTAAGAATGCTAAAACTGTTAGAAATTTGTTCTCTAAAACTAAAACACCCTTGTCCACTCTGGAACAAGTTAACACAATTTATCAAATTCCATGCGCTAATTGCGATTTATGTTACATTGGTCAGACTGGTAGATCATTAAAAGGTCGTCTCACTTCACATCGTAGTGACATTAATTTATCAAAACACACTTGTGCCCTGGCACAACACACGATAAATACCAAACATGAAGTGGATTTCAATGAAGTTAAGATCCTTGCCACTGAACGCAATCTAGCTAAAAGACAGTTTTTGGAAATGTGTTCAATACTAAAACATCCTAATGCTTTAAATAAGAGAACTGACATAAGTAACTTGAGCCAAATATATCATGCTTTAATTTTGCAGAATTAGGCTTCATGATCTTTTCACTATATTAAATGTCATATAAGGTGTACTACTTGAACTTTTTTTTCCAATTTTCATGAAATAATTAAAATACATAAAATAGAAATAAAATACATAAAATAAATTAAATAATTAAATATTCCTTACTTAACTTATTATTACATATGCAACTTACATTGCGTTTTCATACACTGATTACTTAGATTAGTGTGAACATTTTTTACTTAAATAATATAATACAAATATTGTAATTAATTTATAGAATCCTTTGCAAACTACAGTTCCAAGTGTATGAACCTTGGGCTGTTGGAAGTTAATTTGTCGTTAACCACCTGTGGCTGATTATCTAGCCATAATGATTAACGTTATTACTTATATATGAGGTTGAATGAAAATCTCCTGTTTGTAAGTCTAGACTGATTAATGAGAGGAGTTGCTATTACAATACCAATTTCTTTCACTGGTTTGTCTTTTGCAACCGGGTAGCCATCCAAACTCATTCAAACTTTTAAATTGACCACCCAATTATTTGGGTTGGTACCTCCACCTTGCTGATCTGTCAAAAGTATTTTGACCTCAAGGTTGGCTGTCTTTTTGCGGCTTAGTGCGTTCCAATTCATCTAACGCCATTTTTCCGGCGACAGCTGTAGGGCTTTGATCGGTAACTTCATTTACACTACTTTTTTAAATTAATAATTTTTATTAATATCACTTATAATGCTACCTAAAGTTAAAATCAAAGCTTAATAATCATTAAATAGTTGAAAGTTGTCTATGATTTTCTTAGTTCTTTTTCACTAATTAATATTAAATAACATTTCATTTACTTTAGACCACATGGTCATTTGCTGTGCTAATTTTTATAAGTTCATATATGTTGTTAGTTACTTGATTGTTTATACAATATCAGCGTATTATGTCCATTTACTTAAGTTTCATTCACATTATTGTTAATAACTTTGACTGCTACATGTCTTTTTAAGGTAACAATTAACATCGTTTCCATGATTGTGTGGTTCTCATATTGTACTTTTTAGATGAACTGATGATGCTTTCAAAACTCGAAAGCGAAACGTCTTCAAAATAGATAAAGTAGCCTATCAACTTTGTCTTTTATTTCTCCACCTTGAGACCGATATAAGAACCCACTACTCGTCTGATTGATCCTTATATATATATATATATATATATATTATATATATATATATATATATATATTATATATATATATATATATATACATTTTTGAATAATTGAATAATGTTGATTTTCTAATTATGACACTTAAAATTTGAAAAACTTTTTTAAGGGGCACCATCGACTTCAGTTCTAACCGTCTGTATGTCACCTCGGACTGTCCAGATGAATTGGTGTTTGCACGCATAGCATAACCAAACCTTTTAATCTGTTTTTGTACTGTATTTTAATGACTTTTTGAAAACTTATTAAATTTTTTTTTTAATTCCTTTGAAGTAATTTTTCTCTTTTTAAACAATAATGGGATCCCTCTCTTGTAACGGTATTTTTTTAATTTTACTTAAGTTAAAAATACTAAGAATTATGTGTAAGATACTTTTAAAGTACTTTTCCTTTCAATCCATTAATTTGCTCATAAGTGTATACAAAACATATCAGTCTTTTACAAATAATAACAATAATAATAAATTGACTTGTTTTGGTTGGCTAAAAAGTAGTCCCGTTTTTCGAACAGGGAAAAAGTATGTTTCCTCTAGCAAAAATTTCTTACCATCGACCTTGTGCCATCATCTTAATAAATATAACCATAATTATTGTCATCTAATTTAAAGGTTTTTAAACCTATTTAAGCAGCTAATCTACTTTTTAAAATGTTTCACTGATGATAGCTCAACTGGACAGAAAACGTTTTGGAATAATTTGAAACCTTTTGGATAAATTTTTTTTATTTTGGATTATTTTTTAATAAAATAATATACCATTATACGCCACAAGTTTTTACTTCATTGAAAGTTTTTTTAAACTATGGTATACAGCCAACTACTGGGATTTTCCCTTTTTACTTTCTATATTAAAAGTTCATATACCGTAGAAAAAGCATGGAAAGATCATTAAAATAAAGATAATTGAAGAGGTGGGGCTATAGCTGCCAAAAAAGTGTCAGAAGTGCAACTTTTAATAAAGTGTTTAAAAGAAAATTTCTTTCCTAAAAGCCTATTCTCACTATAGTGCCAGGTATGTGCTCGGCTTGTGCCCTGCTCGAGACGTGCAAAATTACTTTAACGTTATTTAAATGGGTTTAGCGACGGTCCGTTCTCACTACAAGTGCTTGGAGTGGGAACGGTCCGGCATCGGACAATCTTTTCAAACAATATTTTCCTAGCCCATGCCTTGCACATTCCTTGCACAGTCCTACATAGTGTGAAGACTTCAGACGAGTTTCGACAGCCAAAACGGCGCGAAAAAAATTATTTTCACATGATACTGATGAATTTTTAATAGAATTAGTTCGTGAGAGAAGTGAATTATACGATTTTATGAATCGACTGCATGCAGATGCAGCACATAAGTCTCAGGTATGGTGGGATATTGGAGAAAATATTAAAATAGTAAATAAAACACTATATTTTATCTAGGTAATAGACCACTGCCGATAATATTTCAAACAAAAAAAAAATAGTAGGATGAAACTCGTTGGAAAAGAAAGATGATATGACATAAATAAAAGCAAAAATAATTTACGGGCGACCTGAGTTCGGAAAATGGAGGGAGTGAGTTCTTTTAAGGACAAAAATGGTTTATCTTGATTTCCTAGAGCAAGTCGAACTACATATCTACTAAAGCAAGTAGAACTACAGAAAAAATCTTTTTGTAGTTAAAGTAGCTGGAACCACTATTGATTGGTGCTATAATTTTGATGTGCTTTTCATCTAGGGCTCCTAATGCCCTTGGAAAAATTCCACGACAACCAAAATTTTTTGGCAATTTGTTCAAAATTGCATTCTGCTGGTAATTCTGCTGAAATTCAGCAATTTACATTCTATAATATATATAAAATTTTGACTCATTATCCATGAGTTCTTTATACAAGGTATAGTATTCTCCTTCTATTTTTCTTTTCTTTATCATTGGATGTATCCAAAACCTCATTTTTTAACTTTATCTCTCCTATTCTCTTCTTCTTCGGCATCCAAAGTAAAAAATGCAATTTTTACTAAAGTTTCCGTGGAAAACATTACAACTGCACAACTACCCACCGACACGTCTAACCGACTGCCTGTGCAAAATACCGCTGAAAGCATGCTACGAGCGCGAATAGTATGAATATTTACCAAAAGCATGGCATGTGCCGGTCAGGTGACGAGCACGGGCCTGGCACGTCTAATGAGAATAGACCTTTCTCCAAAAAAATGCGTATTTGTATAAGGCAATGTTTCTTATCGTAACTCACTTTTAGATCCTATTTAAAAATTTTTATGAAAAAATATGCAGTGCCGATATGGCTTGCTGAAAAAATATTTTCTATCCTGCAAAATCAATTAAATCTGAACTATTAAAATTATAATAATAGATAAGCCAGTTTGTAAAATAGCAGGACATTTTTTCCGTTGACTATTACAGCCTATCATTCGGAGCTAAATTCAGTACAAAAATATGGGCATTGTTGAACAACGAAGTGAGTGCCTGCAAGATATTAGTGGTCTGAGCCTGCAACGTAATTTTTAAATTAGATGTATGGAAATTAACAGAATTTTTTTTATGAAGTCACTGTAGAACATTTAAACACATTTCCGCTAATGTCACATAAGTGGAAATTTATTTTATGGAAAGAGAACCTGTTGGATATACAGGGTGTTTCAAAACGGTATGTCATAAATTAAATCGCGCATTCCGGGGACAAAAATAAATTGATTCAATCCAACTTACCTTAGTACAAAAGTGTACACAAAAAAGTTACAACCCTTTTGAAGTTACAAAATAAGAATTATTTTTTTGGATTATCTCTTAAACTACTTGACATTTTGTAATAAAAATGGACACGTTACTTTTTTGTTCTGAAAGCATTATTCATACAAAAGAAACAACAAAATCTAAGCGCGCAGAAAAATTTTAAGGACGGTGTGCAGCCCTTAATCCCCCCAAACTTTTAAGTACGTTCAAATCAAATGAATTTAATGAATTTTTAAATTTGGGTAAGTTGGATCAGATTAAATTATGATTTCAATAAACTATCAGGAATATTGTAGGTGAATGTCAAGGAAATAGTGCAGCAGCCGCAAGGCGTTATGCAGTAAAATACCCCAATTGAAATACACCCGATAGACGATTATTTCTGATAATTAATCGTCGTTTACGGAAAACGGGTGCATTCCAACCGCAAGTTTCTGGCAATTGTGGTCGTCCAATAATGGATGCAACTGATGAAGACATTTTAGAAATCATTGAAGAAGTCCCTGAAACAAGTACAAGGGTAATAGCTGCTCAACTAAATGTTCCTCACGTAAGGGTTTGAAGGATCAGCTGGTTAAACCCTATCACTTTAACAACGGGTTCAAGAGTTATTGGTTATCATAAAAGGATTGGATCTTGCGATTGGTTGTTAATGGAAAACACTCGAAATGTTAATTTTATTAGAAATATTTTGTTTACCGACGAGGCTACCTTCAGTAGAAATGGAATAACAAACCATCATAACGAGCATATTTGGGCCGACGAAAATCCTCACGCCAAAAATACGACTCATCACCAAAGAACTTTCAAAGTTAATATTTGGGCAGGAATTGTGGATACCAATCTAATAGGCCCAGTATTTCTTACCAACAATTTAAATGGTAATAATTATTTGCAATTCTTGGCAAACGATTTACAAGAGTATTTGAAAGAAGTGAATATTTCAATAAGGCAAAATATGTGGTTTCTGCAAGATGGCGCTCCACCGCATTACAGTTATGAAGTCCGGGAATAATTTTACGGGCAGTATCCTGGTCGGTGGATTGGAAGGGGTCGTGACGCACCTATTTTTTGACAACCTTGAAGTTTAGGTCTTATAACTCTATGGACTTTTGCTTTTGGGGGTTTATGAAAGAGAAAGTGTATTCTGTATCAATAGAGGACGAACAACAATTGAGGGTTAGAATAATTGAAGCTGCAAATCAATTTCGTCAGAAAAATGTGATTTTTCAGTGCATTCGGTTTTCCTTTTAATTTGAACGTACTCAAAAGTTTGGGGAGATTAAGGGCTGAACGCCCCCCTTAAAAGTTTTCATTTTTCTTACAAAATGTCAAGTAGTTTAAAACATAATGCAAAAAAAAACAATTTTTGTTTTGTAACTTCAAAGAGCTGTAACTTTTTTTGAGTACACTTTTGTACTAAAGTAACTTGGATTCAATCATTTTATTTTTGTCCCCGGAATGCGTGATTTAATTTATGACATACCTTTTTGAAACACCCTGTATATGGATAATGTGGCGGATTTTATAATAAACATAGGAGAAAAAAAACATCAAAAGTAAATTTTTCATAAAAGTCTACTTACAGTTTAGTTTTAGGCCGTATTTGTAACATGTGTCTACAACATGCACATCCATAATTCTTTGGAGTGGGCCGGACTTTTTCAGTTTTTCGCTTGAGAATCGTGTGCATTGTTGAGCATATGATAGCTCTTAGCAACATTCACATTCATTACCTGTTGCACTGTTCTCGCACTTTCCCACTCACTAATTTATTGGTATATAATAAATCTATTATGTTAATTATTTTAATCATTCTAATTTGTACGGAGAGAGACGCTAGATGCACACTGTATGTTAATGGATTATTTTAAAATAATATATTCAATATTTCGTTCAGCAAGTTGTACTTTAATTTAGAAATTTTGGAGGAATGTTTACTATTACAACACTTCAAATTACAAATTGTGTTTATTATTTACTTATCTGAATATTTTATTTCATCTGTCAAGTATTGTTTAGCTATTAATATTAAAAATAAGATTGTTATGAAGTGTAGTATTTTACTATTATAAACTAGGTATAAAGTTTAAATGTGGTATTAATAATTCATTTGACATCCTACTTCCATATACCTCGATTGTTCACTTGATAACGTCATAGTAGTTTAAGACCATTTAATTATTTATATGACTTTTCTTATTTATTGCCATTCAAAGGTCAGCGGGGGTGTTGGGTGTTATAGGTATGTTATGGACAATCAAGATATGCGTCATGACTATAATTTCAATGTTCTTTTTAATCGCTCGATCTCAATTTCTTTAAGCATACATTTGTACCGAAATATTTACATTTATCGTCTTAAATATACATATAGTACAAGATCCCACTGCAAGATTACTACGTTTATAACGTAGTTAATCAAACTAACATGTTTACATATGTTTAAGAATAGGAGAATACGTTGATAACAGGTTGCTAGTCAAAAAGTAGCCGCAAATAATTTTAATTCAATTAATGGTGCCTAATTAATTTTTAAACAAAAATTTCGTTCATTTACTTTTTTAAATAAAATACTCTTGTCATGGCGTATGTGCTCCTTTTTTGTATTGAATTAAAGCTAATTTTTGTTTAATAATTACGCGCATCTCGTTCGCGCAGACGGAATCAGCCATGTTTTAAACGGAACCAGTGACGTTTTATAACCAATGTGTTTTGCCTGTACAAACTTATGAAGCAGAGACTTTAACACTCACTCAAAAAACTGCGAATAAACTCAGGGTTACACAACGAGCCATGGAACGTGCAATGCTGAACGTGAGCAGTTGAGACCACATACAAACCAATAAATGAGGCAAAGATCAGGAGTTCATCAAGACGTTATCCAAAGAACCACGACGTTTAAGTAAAACTAGGCAGGGCGCTTAGCTAGAACACAAGATGGACGGTGGACAAGACGTATTATGGAAATGAGGCCCAGAAACTATAAGAGAAGCAGAGGACGACCACCGACTAGATGGAGCGATGATATAAAACGTATAGAGGGAAACTGGCTACAAGCGGCCCAGTGTAGAGAACACTGGAAAGAACTGTGGGAGGCCTATGTCCAGCAGTGGACGCGATTGACTGATTGATGATGATGAGTAATGTTCAGTGAAATTTTATCTGGTGTGCATAAAAAAATTAACCCGGTTTAATTGATTTACGGCAACCATAGACATAATATGCAATATTATATGTCGTCTTTTTAGTTGAAGAATAGATTAAATTATTTAAAAATAAGCGAGGTTCCTACAGCCTCTGCCGCTAATCACATTTCGACCGCCATTGTTCTCTGTCCATCCATTCGTCTTCTTTGTTGGCTCTATCTCTCATTAGGTGTCGTACATTTTCTTCCCAGGCAACTGATGGTCGTCCCCTTCTTCTTTGTTGTGGTATGTAATTTAAAGCTTTCTTCGGCCATCTATCTTCATTCATTCACATGACGATACCACACTAGTTGTCTCGTTTCAATTCTGTCTACACTGGAATATACAGTATTTGTCCTCCTTCTAATATCTTCATTCCTGATATGATCTTTTTTGGATACACCACACGCTCTCCTTAGAAAATCCATTTCTATTACTTCTATTCTTTTTCTATCTTTTTTCGTGATCTGCCAAACTTCTGCCCCATAAGTCATAATAGGCTCTACCAAGGTTCGATAGATTGTCAATTTTGTTTCTTGTCTTCAATGTCTTCCTCATCATTCGCTATGACTACTAATCATCTGCGAAAAATAAAGTTGTTAGACATTTACCATCGCCTATGTCTATTCCCATTCCGGATACTTGTTTCTTCCACTGCTCTAGCGATGATTAAATATATATTTTAAATAAGGTCGGAGATAGACAACATCCTTGTTTAAGCCCCTTTGTTATTGGAAATAATTCAGATATAAAGTTTCCTTTAATGAATTTATTTGCGATAGCATTCACATACTCTCTACTGAGACCTACTTTCGTCAATGTTTGAAACAGTTTTTTCAAAGGTACCGTATCGTATGCCTTCTCTAAATCTACAAACAGTAGGTGGGTAGATAGATTTCTTGCCTTCCGTTTTTCGATTACCTGCTGCAGAACGAATATACCATGAGTGCACGATCTTCCTGCACGAAATCCATTTTGTTCTTCTATGTCTTTGTATTCTGATTCTATTCTTTCTTTTATTATTCGACCGTACAACCTCCCCACTGAGTTGGTAACAGTTATTCCCCTATAATTAGAGCATTTGCGTTTATCCCCTTTCTTGAATATTGAGCTGATGTATCCAATATTCCAATCGTCAGGGATATTTTGTCCTTTTAAAATTTAATAAATTATTAATCTCTAAAAATTTAAATTATGATTCTGTCTTAGCTTGTCACACATTTCTCAATCCGAGTCTGTATTTCCTTTATGGCGATCGTGTGCTGACACATTTCAAAGGCAGCATCTGAGAGTGGGCATTCTAATTGTTATTTATTCTGTGATATACTTAATTATCTGAGAAAAAATGGTTGCAAATTAGGCTTACCAGCTTTAAAAACGCAAGGTCAAAGATAAGTACAAGAGTGCTAACGCGCAACACCACTGCTTTGACATGGCTAGTGTTAGTTGCGTGAGTTTTTAAAACATGCGTCGATAGATGTTGTTAATAATGTATATATTATCACTTGTCAAATCAGTGTCGTTGCGCGATATCTTCATTTTACTTTATCTTTGACACCTCGCCTGTAACGTTCCAACGAACATTCCTTGGACGTCAATCTATGACGTGCCAACAAATATTCATTGGGTGCCAATTTGTAACCCTTCGAGGCTCAATTTGTAACATCCCAACGTTGAGCTGCTGTTGTCAACCTGTAACCGCAAACCCTAGTTTGCTGCTACAACCTGACTAACATCACTAACAACGTTGGAGTGACAAATCGTTTCTCGTTGGGACCAATTTTTAACGTCATAACCCCTAATGTATCAATTGCAAATTGCTACATTAGACGTTATGCGAAACACTCCCTGGCTAGCTCACTCAGGACGTGAATATGGCCTACTCTGGAGCAACACACACAAACAAGTAAAAAGAAGAAACAATACACAGTTAACACATGTTTATTAAAATATAAAAAAAACAGAAAAATAAATGTTAAGTATCGTATTAAATTTAAATAAAAATTATTCGACTTCTTGCTACAGTGTTACATTAGGTATATGAAATAAGAATTTTTGTCACCAAATCCTAAGTTTTATCCTGGTCTTTTCTGCTCTGGTTGTTAGCAAGCCATGTTGGTAGTTTCGGATTTCCTTGTCTCGGAGTCAACTCTCCTATGGGAATAATGGTTCCATTCTCAGGCCGGTTGGTCTTCTGGATGGTAATAGAATTTGACCCGCACCTGAGAAATGTATCCCGGAGGTTGACTAAAATGAAGAAAAACACACCTTGCTTTAGAAAATGGTGAAACCAAAATGAGAGACCTTGCTTGGGGGATGAATAAGGTGACCAATCAAATTTAACAAAATTTTATCATTATTCACCCAAGCAAGTCGAGAAACAATTCTTATTTATGCACTTATCATAGGCAAATAAGTAAAAGTAAGGATATAACTCTAATACAAATGGTAATTACTTTTTTAAAACTGAAATATTCTAATATTAATAAAAAAAAACCAAGATATATTTATTGAAAAGCTAGATAATTTAGAAACATTGCTATATAGAAATGATAGTTTGTCAAAAGTTAATTATTATTAAAATCAAAAGATATTATGGATTTAAAAATTCATATTTAAAACTATAAAAATATTCGTAAAACTTTTACAAACTATATTAAAGAACTATATATTTCTTATCGCTAGTTTTTTATACAAAATAAAAAACAAGAAATCCAAAAAAATATGTACCTATACTTACATGTCATTCATAAATAATGAGCTTAGAATTTTTAAAGTTAAAATTATAAAAAGATTTTTATACAACAGGTGGAATTAGGAAATCGATAAAATATATTATACACTTACCTCCAAATCTGGAGACGACACAACAATTGGTTATTCTATTCTTAGAGAAGTCATGAAGAAAATCGAACTTTTCAGAAATAAAAGCGATTATATGGACTTTTGTATCGAACGGGAAGGAGAAATGTCACAGAGAATAAAGATGGGACCTCTCGTTCCAAAGTAACGGAAATAGAGATGAAAATAAAATTCACTCTTTAGAAACTTGAGTAAAAGATGAAAATGATGATTATTAAGAAAATAGGAAAGGTAGATACTAAAATATTTATATATATATTATATATATATATATATATATATATATATATATATAAAGAATATAGATTTGGACGCCAACTGGTTTTTTATACCAAATACCAGTAAAAATGAAAAGAGAATAATGAATCAATTAAGTAACGACATAATTCTGATACAATCTATATCCTAGAAAATATATAGAAAAATAAGAGATACAATGTAGGATATAGAAGAATATGAATTATGACAGAAGATACGGAAATTGGAGAATAGAATTAACGAAATATATTAACATAAGAAAGAAAGCAGGCAATGTAGCAGTTATAACGCTACACACTTCCACCACCCGGTAGAAAAATTTCGAAAGTACCTTGAGAAATTTTTCTCATCACTAAACTCATTATATGTTATGATCATTAAAATAATAATAAAGGTAATCTTTACCAAATAATAAAGTTATCTAGATACCTAGATATAGGTATAATAAGTTGTAAGTTTAGATACTATTATTTAAACAAAATAAAGTGAAAATGGTTAACTTGTGATAAGATATAAAAATTAATATACTTATATTAACCTAAGTCAAAAAATAAATGACTATCACCCAACGAATTATAGTATCCGTTAAACTAAAATTTTAACTACATAATTATAAACTATGTATTACAGTATTGTAATACTATATACACTAAATGACTTTAGAGTGAGAACTCTGGGTATTATTTCATCCCCAACGAATTATAGTATTCGTCACACTAAAATTGTAAGGTAAATAATCCTATGCTATATCTTATAGCAATTCCTTACAAGGCTTTAGAGTTAATACTCAGGGAAATATTTTATCCCAACGAATTGTAGTATTCGTCACACTAAAATTGGTCGTAGACCAAGAGGGAGAAAAGCTACGTTAAGGGTTGTCCGCAACCTTTGGTACTGTACATCGATTATACACTGGGCCGATTGAAATCATGTTGGTATGAACGCAGTAGCCCATAATCCATGGTTAAACCTCGAAAGCGCTCCTCAGAGACGACAGTCCTGTGTACTATGAACCCCCCGACGCCATACCCTAAAGACAACCTTACCATTAAAGGAAGATCCAGTGGTATAAATGTACATCTCCACCACAGTTCGGTCCCATATATATGTAATTACATATATATCATACAAAAACAACTAATATGGGGGCGATGTATCTATCATTCATGTAGATAAACATCGTTAGAAAGACATTCTTTCAAGAATGTTAGTTCTTAAGGGAAGCTAATTTTAAACATAGGTAATTATGATATTAGCAATATCACTAGATATGCATATAATCATTAAGTTATAAAAGATAAGATATCATAATCATCAGTAATGCAGTAGGTATATAAATCCAAATATTAGTTATCATAATACTAATCTAGATTTTAGTTGCATATATTGCATGAGATAGTATGAGTAGAACATTATAAGCAGTTAAGAAAGATAAGGTAAACGTCAAAATATAAAAGAAATAAGTAAAAATTTAGTAAGACCAATCTAGACATCTACTAAGTATAAAATTTACACAAGATGAAAAGAAAACTGCGCAAAATTATACTCAGTTGAACTGAAGAAGAAAAATTAGTCATAAATATACTTTGATTTATATCCAAACGTTATGCACCTGTTGGAATAATAAGTAATCTATACAGAAAAATTGTATAGAGCAAAGTTATACAAGAGGTTATAAAAAACAAAACCTTTCCATTGTCATTTCAAAGAGACACAACCCTACACCAGATTTCTAAATAGTAGTATGCATAAGGTTAAATCTACCTTGCAAATGCAAAAAAAAAAATTCATTAAAATATAACACTCAAGAAAAAGAAAATTCATTATAGTTATGCATTGATGAGGTCAATCATTGTGAACTAAATCAGAGAAACTTATTATGACTAATCTTCAATAGACAGTATGGTCTGGAAACAATTACATTGTTTATTAAAGATAAGATAATGAGAATGAATTCTCGGCATATTGCATATGCATATTTATGGACTAAGGCAAGTCAATAAAACAGCAAATTAACATTAAGCTAGTATAAGATAAAGTAATTTTTGTACCAAATAGTATCAAAAATTAAAGGTAGGTAAATATCAAGATAATTAAGTAACACAAGTAATTTTGATTGTTAGATAAAGATAAGTATATTCTTCACAATACCTAGTAAGTCAAAGTTCTACACAAAAGACATTAAAGATACTGCATACAATTTGGCTTACTTATGATAAAGGAAAATACAAAGCAAAGATAAGACAAGTTGTGGTAATATCATATAAAATTGTTATAACACTAAACACTATCCAGGGATCTACACAAAAGAAATAGAACTAGAACTGCATAAATATAGACGTATGTATTTAAAATGTTAAAGACAATTCAAATGCAATCAAAAACTTCAAAGCTTCATAATCTTACACCAGAGGTTTCTATTAAAAGAAGATATATGCATAAGATTACTTTCACTCCAAAAGATAAAGAATTATGCCTAACGCAACACCCCTAATGGGCAAATGGAAAATATTAACGCCCTTGTTAATAGTTTTCCTGCAGTGACCTCAAGTCCTGCGAAGATAAATCATCCTAGGCAATTTTTATGTGCTTGCTCGAACAAATCTCATATTTGAACCCACTCAACGGAAAAACAAGACACTTGCACTAGGTATGAAAATTAGACATAAGTTATTACCGCAATAGTTTTAATAACACTATAAAGTTAATACAAGTAGCTAACTTGCAAAGGTAATAGATAATGTGTTATTAAACGAAGATAAAGAAAAGTAAATAACAATCAAACTTGTGAAAGGTAGTAGATAAATTTTCTAGCAAAGGTTCTCATAACCTCATAACCAAATATTTTATTGAAAAGTCCATAAATAACGAAGATATTTGTTAACGCAGGTAATAAAAAATATGTATAAGCTTAACAAAAGAGATAAGAAGATAATTTAAAATATATGCAATACAAGATACATGTAAGTTTAAATTACACTTAAAGGTAAGATATAATAGTATAACTGCAAGTTTTACTCAAAAGATATATTTTTAATATGCATTACTGATTTTCATCGTCACTAGAATCAGTGACATCTAATTTGATATCCCTGACATGAAAATTTCCAAGATCATTTCCATCTATATCCTTTAAATTGTAGACTAATTTAGACAAAACTTTATTGACAATACAAGGAACAAATTTTGGTGCTAGTTTTGCAGAGAAATCATCGACAGCTTTTGATAGGACAAAATTTTTCTTCCAGACTTTATCACCAACGTGATATTTGACATCACGTCTACGAAGGTTATACCTGCTAGAATTCGTCGCATAAGAGTGACGTATTCTCTTTTGCACTTCTTTGAAAATAGAAGACATATTTTCTAGTGGTCTTGGATCGAATAGCTTGTTATTAATATTAATGACATTGCTTGCTTTGTCTTCTATTGCACCAAAGAAGGAACCGTCCCAAAGGGATATTTCTGGCAAAAGTTAGAAACGAAGGACTAAATTGTGTAACTTCGTGTTTGGCAAGGCGAATAGCCTGGGCAATCTTAAAGATTTCTTTGTCCCAATCTTTATGATTATCATGTATAAAAGAACGAATAGCTGTTACGATAGTTTTGTTAACTCTCTCAGTAGGATTTATTTGAGGAAAATATCTCGCATTATACCAAATTTTTTGTACCTTATATTTATTCATTAAATTTTTGAAATCATTGGAAACGAACTGTTTCCCATTATCAACTGCGAAAATTTGTGGTACCCCAAAGATAAGAAAAACTTGATTTTCAATAAATTTAACAATAGCTGTAGAGGTAGCATTTGCCATTGGATGGACAAAAACAAATTTCGTGAACCAGTCGACAACAACTAAAAGAAAACGATTTCCATTTTTAGATCTAGGATAAGGACCTAATAAGTCAGCAGATAAGAACTGAAATGGAAAATTAATATCCCTGTACTTTCCCATTAAACCAGCAGGAGGTACATTTCCTGGTTTACTAGCAGCACAGATTTTGCACTTACTGATATAGTTTGCGACATAAAGTCTCATTCTAGGCCAGTAATACAATTCCGTGATTCTAGAGAGCGTTTTATATACTCCTAGGTGAGCAGCAGTAGGATCATCATGAAAGAGTTTCAAAATCTCTTTTCTGTGAGGAGACGGAACGAAAATTTTCCATTCTGGGGAAGGATCTGAAAACTTATTCCTTGAAAAGATATGCTTGTAAAGAACATTACCATGAACTTTAAAAGCAGGAAATTGATCTGGATTATTTTGTACTTTTTGTACCATATTATCATACCAAGAATCTGTTTTAAGATTAGATAAATCTAAAAGAAAAACTTCAGGATTTTGTTCAGGTATTCTAGAAAGAGAATCTGCCACAACATTTAAAGAACCACTACGGTGAATGACAGTGAACTTGTGACAGGATAATTTCATTATCCATCTGGCAATTCTAGGAGACGGGTTTTTCATGGAATATAACCACTGTAAGGATGAGTGATCAGTAATCACAGTGAAGTTTTCACTTCCTTCAATATAACACCTAAATTTTTCAATAGATAATAAAATAGCCAGCAGTTCTTTCTCAGTAGTAGTGTACTTACGTTGAGCTTTAGAAAGAGTTTTACTAAAGAAAGCTATAGGAAGCTCTAAACCATCTTCTTTTTGAAATAATACACCTCCAACACCAGTGTCACTTGCATCATACACAAGCAAGATAAAAATGCTTGTCAAAGTCTGGACTAGCAAGAACAGGAGCAGATGTTAGTGCCTGTTTAATCTGACTGAAAGCTAAGTTAGCTTCTGGAGTCCAAACAATAGACTGTCCTTTCTTTTTACCCTTGAGTAAATCAGAAATGGGAGTACAAATAGATGCAAAATTATTCAAAAATCGACGGTAATAACCTATCAATCCGATAAGTCTACGAATTTGAGTAGTAGTTTTTGGAACTGGATATTCCAAAATAGCTTCTACTTTAGCTGGGTCAGTTCTTAACCCTTGTTGATCTACAACAAAACCAAGAAATTTAAGAGAAGGTCTACAAAACTGACACTTTTCAAAATTGACTGTAAGATTTGCATATTTAAGTCTCTTAAACAACATTTTAAGAATTTTGATATGACAATCAAAGTCAGGAGTAACAACAATAATATCATCAAGATAATAGAAAACATAAGGCTCCAGTAAAGGACCTATAACCTGAATCCATAACTCTGCACATAGCTTGTGCACTATTATTTAAGCCAAAAGGTAATACATTAAAACAGAACAAACCTCTATTTTGAACTGTAAATGCAGTCTTTAATTTGGATTGATCATCCAAAGGTATCTGATAAAAAGCTTGTTTTAAATCGATCGACGAAATAAATTTAGCATCTCTTACTTTAGATATAATTGAATCTATTAAAGGCATGGGGTAACTATCAGGAACTGTTATCGAATTAAGTTTTCGACCATCAAAACAAACTCTATAGGAACTATCTTTCTTCGGAACCAACCACAAAGGAGACAACCAAGGTGTACTGGTTGTTAATGGTTCGATGACTTTTAACTTAAGCATCTCATCAACTCCTTCGTTGAGAATTTTCTGCATAGCAGGCGAAAGAGGATATTGTCTTTGCCTGATTGGTTTCGCCTCACCAGTGTCTATATGGTTACAAATTGGCGCACCAACGTAATATACTCTGAGTAATGCATACATTCTTGTATTTAGTTGAAAACAATACTTTTATATTTTCTTGCTATTATTATCTTTAACATTTTTCTTCCTTTTTGGAGTAATAAATTTATTAAATTTCAGTAAAAATTTCTATTTTCTATCTTACTTACTTTTTGTACTTAGTTTTTTATCTAATTTTTACTGAAATTTTTTTTTTGATCACCAACCTTTTTTGTCTGCTGGTTATCATTAACCTTGACAAGTTCATGTGTTGTTGGGTAGTGTTAAAACTTAATTAAATATAAAATAGTAGTTTTATATTATTTTCTTAAAATTTAATTATCTTTATCTTTAAAGTTAATTTGGTTACTTGGTTTATATAAATTATTGTTTGTTTAAATAATCTTTCAAAATGGCTACCATCAACCCTAAGCATTTGAAAACTGATGAATTAACTTATGAGTTAATTATTAGAGATCTTGAGGTTCCTTCTACAGTCGATGAGAAAAGAAAAGTCCTTAGTGGAATTTTGTCTCAGGAAGCAGCAGACAGAAGCTTCTCTGAAACAGTTGTCTCTCTTGATTTTGATCAAGACCATAATCAGGCCTTGGCTACTCTTAATGATTTATCAAGTATCATCGATGAATTTTCAGGTAGTAAGTCCGATTATAGGTACAAATGTATTTGTTCTCGTTTAACTCATTTGTCTGGCCGTATATCTCGTCTGAAAACCACTTCTTCGACGCAGGAAAAAATCAAAAGACAGTTACGGAGTAAACTATTGTCAATTGAGGGTGTGCTTGTGGAAAAACTTAATGTTCCTTCAGAATCTACTCCAGTTAGGTTGGAACCACATACTGCATCTTCAGCAGTAAAGTCTGTGCCCATTTATAAATGGGGAATTCAAAAGTTTTCCGGCAAACAGCCTTTGATTCCTTTTCTCGAACAAATTGAGACGCTTAAAATCTCCAGGAATTGTTCTGATGATGACCTGTTTCTTTCTGCAGGAGATCTGTTTGATGGCAATGCTTTCACTTGGTGGCATAATCATCTTCTTAAAAAGACATTTCAGTCATGGTCTGACTTAGTTGCCGCTTTAAAGGAAACTTATCTTCCGGCAGATTATGAGAGGAATTTGTGGGAACAAATTCGTTCTACAAGGCAATCTTTTCGAGAACCTGTATCTACATTTATCTCTAATTTTGAAGCTCTTTTCTTCCGTTTACCTTCTGTCGTTTCAGAGAAAGATAAAGTATCTGAAATTAGACGTGGTCTTTTGCCAGACTACATCAAAGCTTTGGCTTTGCACGATATAGACACTGTATCTGATCTTACCTCTTACTGTAAAAGAATTGAGTCTGCGTTATCTAATACCCCACTTTAATAATAAGAAGTTTTCATATGAAACAAATTCGCTTGATGAAATTTGTTGGAATTGCAACAAACGAGGTCATGTGTATCCTCAGTGCAGGTACCAGAAAAATAAATTTTGTTATGGTTGCGGTTTTAAGAACGTTATTAAGGCACATTGCCCCAAATGTTCAAAAAACGAGGCGCGAGGTTGTTCGATAGCGGACAGGAATCAACCTCATTGCAGTCAAATGTCTGCATCAAACCTGAACCAGAGCAGAAAAGACCAGGATAAAACTTAGGATTTGGTGACAAAAATTCTTCTTTCATATACCTAATGTAACACTGTAGCAAGAAGTCGAATAATTTTTATTTAAATTTAATACGATACTTAACATTTATTTTTCTGTTTTTTTTTTATATTTTAATAAACATGTGTTAACTGTGTATTGTTTCTTCTTTTTACTTGTTTGTGTGTGTTGCTCCAGAGTAGGCCATATTCACGTCCTGAGTGAGCTAGCCAGGGAGTGTTTCGCATAACGTCTAATGTAGCAATTTGCAATTGATACATTAGGGGTTATGACGTTAAAAATTGGCCCCACGTTGGGCGCCAATTTGTAACGTTCCAACGAACATTCCTTGGACGTCAATCTATGACGTGCCAACAAATATTCATTGGGTGCCAATTTGTAACCCTTCGAGGCTCAATTTGTAACATCCCAACGTTGAGCTGCTGTTGTCAACCTGTAACCGCAAACCCTAGTTTGCTGCTACAACCTGACTAACATCACTAACAACGTTGGAGTGACAAATCGTTTCTCGTTGGGACCAATTTTTAACGTCATAACCCCTAATGTATCAATTGCAAATTGCTACATTAGACGTTATGCGAAACACTCCCTGGCTAGCTCACTCAGGACGTGAATATGGCCTACTCTGGAGCAACACACACAAACAAGTAAAAAGAAGAAACAATACACAGTTAATAACACATGTTTATTAAAATATAAAAAAAAAACAGAAAAATAAATGTTAAGTATCGTATTAAATTTAAATAAAAATTATTCGACTTCTTGCTACAGTGTTACATTAGGTATATGAAAGAAGAATTTTTGTCACCAAATCCTAAGTTTTATCCTGGTCTTTTCTGCTCTGGTTGTTAGCAAGCCATGTTGGTAGTTTCGGATTTCCTTGTCTCGGAGTCAACTCTCCTATTGGAATAATGGTTCCATTCTCAGGCCGGTTGGTCTTCTGGATGGTAATAGAATTTGACCCGCACCTGAGAAATGTATCCCGGAGGTTGACTAAAATGAAGAAAAACACACCTTGCTTTAGAAAATGGTGAAACCAAAATGAGAGACCTTGCTTGGGGGATGAATAAGGTGACCAATCAAATTTAACAAAATTTTATCATTATTCACCCAAGCAAGTCGAGAAACAATTCTTATTTATGCACTTATCATAGGCAAATAAGTAAAAGTAAGGATATAACTTTAATACAAATGGTAATTACTTTTTTAAAACTGAAATATTCTAATATTAATAAAAAAAAACCAAGATATATTTATTGAAAAGCTAGATAATTTAGAAACATTGCTATATAGAAATGATAGTTTGTCAAAAGTTAATTATTATTAAAATCAAAAGATATTATGGATTTAAAATTCATATTTAAAACTATAAAAATATTCGTAAAACTTTTACAGACTATATTAAAGAACTATATATTTCTTATCGCTAGTTTTTTATACAAAATAAAAAACAAGAAATCCAAAAAAATATGTACCTATACTTACATGTCATTCATAAATAATGAGCTTAGAATTTTTAAAGTTAAAATTATAAAAAGATTTTTATACAACAGGTGGAATTAGGAAATCGATAAAATATATTATACACTTACCTCCAAATCTGGAGACGACACAACAATTGGTTATTCTATTCTTAGAGAAGTCATGAAGAAAATCGAACTTTTCAGAAATAAAAGCGATTATATGGACTTTTCTATCGAACGGGAAGGAGAAATGTCACAGAGAATAAAGATGGGACCTCTCGTTCCAAAGTAACGAAAATAGAGATGAAAATAAAATTCACTCTTTAGAAACTTGAGTAAAAGATGAAAAATGATGATTATTAAGAAAATAGGAAAGGTAGATACTAATATATATATATATATATATATATATATATATATATATATATATATATATATAAAGAAGATAGATTTGGACGCCAACTGGTTTTTATACCAAATACCAGTAAAAATGAAAAGAGAATAATGAATCAATTAAGTAACGACATAATTCTGATACAATCTATATCCTAGAAAATATATAGAAAAATAAGAGATACAATGGAGGATATAGAAGAATATGAATTATGACAGAAGATACGGAAATTGGAGAATAGAATTAACGAAATATATTAACATAAGAAAGAAAGCAGGTAATGTAGCAGTTATAACGCTACACGCCTTTTTAACAGCTGGCATTCCCAATTTGCCACCATTTTTTCTCAGGCAACCTTTGATCATGATTTAAAAAATAGCTTTAATTTGATATAAAAACATGCTTATATAGGAAAATTGAAATAATAAAAATTGTACGCAATTTTCCCTTTGTTGACATATTCTAAATTTGAAAAAATATATAGGCAATATCACAGAATAATAAACAAAACAGAATGCCCACTCTCCATGGAAAATTAAGTACGCGCATCTCCTTCGCGCAGACGTTCCGCCATGTTTTAGAGGGAACCAGTGTTGTTTATGTGGTGTGCATAGAAAAATTAACCCGGTTTAATTGACTTACGGCAATCCATCGAGCAAAAAGACAAAAGAGGGAATGTAAAGATAGTAGGGACAAAATATTGTTAGACAGGAAATGCTATCTTTAGAGGCCACTTTAAACAAGGAAAGACAGTCTCTTTCCTTGTTTAAGAAATCAAATTTAGTTTGGTTATGTTATTTTTTGTCCCAACTGTCACATGATATTTTATTTATATTGAAGTTTTTTACCAATTGTGTCACTTTTTAGACTATTGCTTTTTAGCTATTGTTAATAAGTGTCGGAAAATTTAAATTTAGCGCCTTTGCATTTCCGGATATGTCCGCCATCAGATGCCACTTTTTTGGTCTCCTTTTGATAACGATTAGATTCCCTCTTTTGTCTTTTTGCTCGATGCGGCAATCATAGACATACTATACAATTATATTAACATTGTTAATACAAACAATTACATAACCTCACAAATCATATGTCTGTGGTATGTGTTTCCTTCTAAAACATGGCGCGCGTGCTGAAAAACTTCAAAGGCGGCATCTGAGAGTGGGCATTCTGAATGTTAATTATTCTGTGGCAATATTAAGATTTTCTAGACATGCCAATCTTATTACAGCGAGCATTTTATTGGCTAGAAGTAGTGACGAGATTATATGATGCTAATATTAGATTTATTGAGATTGGAAATTGTAACTGACGTCTGTCATAATATTGGAATCAATTTTTAGGTTAAGATTGATCTGCACCCATCGAGCAATAAGACAAAAGAGGGAATCTATCTAATCCTTATGAAAAGGAGACCAAAAAAGTGGCCTCTGATGGTGGACATATGCGGAAATGTGAATGCGCCAAATTTAAATTTTCCGACACTTATCAACAGTAGCTATATAATATTTTTCAGAATGTGTCTTAGACGAGAAAGTTTTAATTAATTATTAATGATAAGAGTCTAAAATGCGACACAATTGTTAAAAAACTTCAATATAAATAAGATTTCATGTGACATTTGGGACAAACAATAACATAACCCAACTAAATTTGATGTCAAACAAGGAGAGAGACTCTCTTTCCTTGTTTAATGTGGCCTCTAAAGATCGCACTTCTTGTCTAACAATATGTTTGCCCCCATTACCTTTACATTCCCTCTTTTGTCTTTTTGCTCGATGTCTGCACCCCAAAAAAGACAAAATACACATTCAAAAAATTTGAAAAATTTTGAGAAGGTGTATGTCTTAAAGATGTATTTTGACAAATTTTGAGCAAACTTTATGTTTTCATTTTTGAAAAAACTCAAAAAAAGTTTTCCAAGTATAAAGCGGGAAAACCAGACATACAATTTTGTTAATTTTCTTAAAGCGTAAAGATATAATCCTAAGAAATACTTATGAGTTTTTTGAAAATTTTTGAATATACAGTTTTGTCACAATAGGAAAAAATAATATGTTTCGGCTTATAATAAAGCTACTAGTAAGAAACCGTAAAAAAAATTTAATAACAACATATATAAAACTGTAAAAGTGGAAAATATTTGCTATAAATTTTCTAAACATATGACAAATTTTGTTAAACAAGAATTATATCTTGAACTGTCGCCATCAAATAGTATCGTAGAGATATGGCTCCATCTGAAATATGGGTAATATTTATCATCGACAGATAGCATTACTTTCGACCTCGAAACGGTTCAAACGAATCGTCATACTAACCGGGTTGCCATGTCAATTACTTTGTACAACACTTTAGCAGATTACAAGATTAAATAAGAATGTTGTCGCCATCAAATAGTATCATAGAGAGATGGCTCCATCTGAAATATGGGTACTATTTATTATCGAACAGATAGTATTACTTTCGACCTCGAAACGGTTCAAACCATGGACGTATAAACAAAGATGGACTCAGTTATTTACATAAAATTGTGAAGTCAAAATTATTTGAATAGGTCACATTCTGAGCACCTTCAACTGTTGTCACGTTTTGTTTTAAAATTTCTTATTCGCAAGTCGCTGAAAATATTACTCCGTATTTTATACTCTACAGGTGCCATCAAACCAAAATAATAATTTATTGGTTATATTAATATATTTAATTGTAATCAAAATATCAAGTGTGCACATAGTGTGCATTATCATTTAATAATAGCGTATAATAGATATCAATCAATTATTTTATATGTAGAAGCACTGAAAACTATTTATAAATGGCAACGGTTGTTTACATTTCTCTGTCGTATGGATCTACGTCAAACTTCAAATGCTGTTTCATGTTTGTTTACTGTTTAGAGTAAATGAGGAAAAAGTTATTTTTCGATATTTTGGCTGTATTTTGAGTGATATTTGTGAAAAGTGAAATAAAATAAACGAAATATTTACATCCCGATCTCTCATTTCATTTGTAAGTACATACAATTTACATTATTTAAGATGAGGAAATAAGGAAGCGTGTTTGTTTACATTTTAATAGGCGTACCATTGGGTTTATTCATGTTGATTAATGTATTGAATAAGATATGAGTTCATTAAAATTGTAGACATTTATAAATTGTAAGTAGACATCATCTGATTAAAAAAGATCTGTTTAGTACCTTTTTAATTTAATATTTCTCATGGATACAAATAAATTAGTGAAATGAATAAAACTCATTTATTTTTCTGTGTAGGTTTCCAAATAATATTGACGATCGAACTATTTGGGTAGCAAATTAAGGAGAAAACATAAAGATTTTTTATTGTAGCATTATTTTAATACTATTAATAAATTAACTTGAATTCAACTATATTTAATTGTATTAATTTTAAAGCAAATAAAATTTTATTTTAATTTTTCTATAAAGACGTGATTTGTTAATAGTTAAACTCTCGTTTTTTTTTTTAATTCTTTGAACGTGTTTTTATACATTATTACTACTTCCAATTTTTAAAATCTGAATAATTACCCGCGAGTAAAAATTCAAGCACGCTTATGCTCATCGCGGAAGCATCACATTCTATCGAAGCTTCAAAACATTGTGTGTTAAAGGTATCTTATTGCTGTGTCCATCTATGTTTATACGTCCATGGTTCAAACGAATCGTCATACTAACAGGGTTGCCATATCAATTACTTTGTACAACATTTTAGCAGATTACAAGGTTTAATAAGAATGTTATCGGTTTAAATTTGAACTGGCATCCTGAAACTTACAGAATAGTAGATACTGTAACCTTTGTTTTAAAGGTATGATGTCATAAAATTTACAATCTACAAGTAATATATCTATACGTATTTAGTTTTTTAAAACCTATTTAGGCGTTTTTAGTTAAATATTTTAGTATTTATAAACAATAGTGTTCATTGCATAACGTATCAGTGGTAATTTTTTATATGAGTATTAGCATTAGTTTTTTTAAGGAATTCACATTTGTCAACTTGTATTTTAAATCTTGTTTCTGTTAATTTCTCAAAAAAAAAAATCTTCTTAATATTTACCACGTGTTCTGGAAGAGAGGTGAAGAGAGGTTGAAAATACGATAATGTCGTCTATGTAGACTAGACATATTTCTCCAATAAATCCTTTGAGGTCATTCTCCATTACCTACTCTCTGGAATGTTGAGTGTGCATTTTTAAGTCCGAATTCTCAGGTATTTATAGTGGCCATTTTCAACGTTAAATGCAGTCTTCTAGATATCTTCTTCCTCAATTTTAATTTGATTGAATCCGCTGATTGATACCGATATAACTTGGTATAAACTTTAGCAAATATTAACGGATTGTCTGGATGACGAAATATGCATGATGCAAACTTCCTTCATTGTAGTACTTGGATATATTCATCGGTGTTATTGACTAGCTCGATTCAGGCAAGTAGATTACATGCGAAGGTGAGAGTTTCTCTTGGGATGATGATTTTACCTGATGTTTCTTTTACTTTCAATTTGAGTTGTGTAATTGTTTAGGGCTCTTGGTGGACTGAATATAATTGGGCTTTATTTCTGACATAGTAATTATTAGAAAGAATGCTCTGTAAAATCAAAATTTGCTTTCAGAAGCCTTAAGATTAAGACCATCAAATGTCTTGTGAAATTTGAAAAGATAAAATTCTAAGTTAATATCCGAGTTAAATGCGGGAAAACTTGGAATTTCTTCACAATAGCCTTCTGAATGATTCTGAAAAATTGATCTTCGCGTTCATATTCTTGGATTTTTTGGTCATAATAAGAGTAATCTGGGTATGTGTCATTGTATATACCTTCATCATAATTGCTCTTGTTAGATATTAAATAGCTCTTCTGCGGTGAATCGTTGGCTGGCTGATTGTTGAAGGCGGACGTTTTTTTGAGAGTGGGGTCTATTAAAGCCGGTTTGGCATGTGGATACGCTTATAAGTTTTGGCTTATATGATTGAAATGGATCTGGTCTATGAAAATTGGGTTGGTCAGTTGTAGAATTTTGTCCACATTGAGTGATTTGTTGATTTTGTTGGAATCTAGAGGGTTGAAATGTCCCTCTTGGACTTTTGTTGATTGGCTGTTGTTGCAAAGTTATTTGATTTAGCCTAAAGAATGAGCATGCCCATTGGGGGTTAGGCACCTCATACTGCTATCGTGTAGGATCGGGTGTATGAGTTAAATTGTGTCGTTTGTGCAATGGCAGATGGATTGTTAGAAGATGATAAGGAATAATTATGAGATTTTTGAAGATATCTAATATTATTTTTTTTCTGAATATATTGTATAGCAAGAGCGAGATTCGCTGGTCTCATGGATCGAATTGTTGATAATAGGAGTTTTCTTAGACCTGCCAAAAATAAGGTTAGAGCTTGTTGGAAAAATTCTTTTTTACTTCTTTTAACTTCCTCATGTCGTTATGTGTGCAATTCAATGTGATTTGAAATAGTATTTATGACTCATAACTTTTTGATGGAATTGATGAGGATTTTCGTTTGGGACTTGACGAAGTTTGACCAAATCTCTAGTTAATGAATTTTCGATACGTTGGTCTGCAAACTTTTAGACAATAATTGATTTCATTGACGGCAAGTCTTTACAGCCGTATACAGAAATAATTTCTCGCTCTCTTTTTCTCTTCCTTTAATTTGGTCATAATTCCTCGTGTAAGCATATTATGATTTTAAAATTTTTATGGGATTTATATGATTCCAGAAATGGTCCCAGAAATGGAAAATTGGGATTTATTTGGATTGCCTTCGTACTCTTGTACGCTAGAAAAATCTTTAGTAACATCAAAAATGGGTGCCATATTAGAATTATTTGAACTTGATGCTGCTGTAATAATTATAGAAGGTATTTCAAACGAATTTGTGGACTATAAAACACAGATTATAAAAGTTTGTCTTCTTTTGGTACCGTAAACCGCGGTTACTTTGCTCCCGCTAGTGTTACTTTGCCCCATTACGAAAAAAGTTTGTTGTAATTACCTACTAGAAATATAGCCCAGGGAAATAAGCATTTTTTCATGACACTCGTCCGGCCAGGCAAACGACAGTTGTTTTGAGTAGTGTGGACCTCTGTAACAAAAACCTATATGTTTCCTGCAGTCGATTTTTTGTACTAAATTAGTTATTAGCAAATTAAGTTCAAAAAACGGAAAATTTTTGCTTTTTTCGTCTATCAGCAAAAAGTGAAGCAATTTAAACAAATTTTATAAGAGAGGAAACTTATAAGTTATATAAAAAACCTTCAAAATGGCGTTCTCAAAATGTTTCTATCCTTTTTTGTTGTTTAGAAAGTTGCAAAAATAAGTCAAAAATTTCGGTTTTTTTATAAATGTTAATAACTTTTTTAAAAATAAATTTATAATATTTATATTTAATGGAATGATGTGTCTTGTAGTGCTTAAAATGGGGTTAAAATTTCAAAGTGATCGGTCCAATAGTTTAAAAGTTATTTTATTTGTTTATCCCAAATTAACATTTTTTTGCAACAATATAAGTCAGAAATTTATACAGTTTTAGAAATTGTAAGGGTTGTTTCTGGTAGAAGAACACTTGTTTTATTATTTACATTAAAAAAATTAGGAAAATTAATTTTAAATATTGCAAAATAATTTTGCAAAAACATGTCGATTTTTTGCTTATAAACAATTAGAATAACTTTTTAACCATTGACTGTAAAAATATTATTTTAACATATTTAAAAAGCTTGAATTTTTTCACAAATTTAAATAAAAAAAATTTTGTCCTAAAATATTTTGGTACAAAGTTTTAATTCATAGCACCTTTGTTTATAACAATTAAGAAATCTAATTAGAGCTATTTAAAAGAATATACATTATAGTTTTAAAGTACTAAATTTTAAAATTATTGCCTTTTAATGGAATCCTCACACAAAGCTTCAAAATGTATGTAAAATCGGTCGGCTTTGAAACTCTCGGGAGCTGAAGGGAGGGGGAAGGCGCTGTTAACTGTATCTCTGTTCCTTTTTTATGTATTTCAACGTTTCTTTTTGAACTTGTATGCACTTTTTGCGTACATTACGAATATGCATTATTTCAATAAATAAATTGTCAAATAAACCACCTAATTTGTTTAAAAATAAGTTTTTTAAATTTTTTTAGTAGTATTTAATTTAAGTTTGAATGTAAAACAGAAGTACTTTGGGTAATAAGCCACAATTTAAGTTTATAATAAGTTTATTTTTGACGTTTCGATTTCTACTTCGGAAATCTTTCTCAGAATACAGAACATTAACAAATTAATCAAATTTTGTTTTTTGGTTACTTGGTAGAAAATTTGGTGATTTGACTCTTCTGGGTGATTGATTAGGGTAAGGAAGCTCAGTAGATCTGTTTTAGTAAAAATTACAAAAAAAGTTATTGACCAAAAAATTGTAGACAGCTTTAAATTCCACATTTTTAAATTAGTTACAAACTTACAGGGTGTTCTATAAGATTGTGGCAGACCAAACTTATGTTTTTTTTTAAATGAAACACCCTGTATTTTATTTTAAATTTAAAATATGCTTCACTTCTACATTAAAACAATGTAAAGTTTTATTATGTTATACCGGGTATTTTAAAAGATATAACCAATATTACCTGAAAATCGTATCAAGTTTAACTCCCTGTATCATTAAAAAGGAGTATAGGACCATTGATCTATTGCAACCATAGTTTTTTTAATAATTGTTAAAAATTATAAAACATATTCGTTTTCATAATATTCGTTAAATCAAATACAGGGTAAGTCAAAATGCAAGTACATTATTTTCTTGGTAATTTTAAATAGAACACCCTGTATTTTATATCACTATCGAAAAGTACTAATATCGTACTTTAAATTTTATAGAGTACTCCCTATACATAAAATTATGTAGTTAGTTAGTTTTCTAGATATTTTTATTTTTCCATCAAAGTATAAATTTTGAAATTTTAACGTCTACCAATAATTATTGTGAGTTGACCATGATTGATTTGTCAGAAACTGACAGTTTGACATTATTGTTTATTAATTCAGTATTGGGGTACATCGTAAATTAGCAACAATTATTATTTAGCAATTCAATAATTTATTCAATTCCAAACTAGCAATAATGAATTTTATGACTGATGAAATGATAGATAAATATGAACTGGATATTGGGGGAGTGCAATAAAAATTCATTACTATCAGCTAGAATTTATCATGAACGGTTTCCAGATACGCGGCAACCTAGACAAGATACATTTGAAATATCGATTTAACCTCACTGGTTCAGTAAATTCTGAAAAACATGAACGAAAAAAAAACTAGTGTGACAGAGGAAAACGAAATGAGTGTGTTGATGGCAGTTACAGAAAACCCACTCACAAGTATAAGGAGTATTTCCAATAAGCAAGAACTTATTTACTACTCTGTTCAAAACATTCTATCTAAAAACAAGATGCACCCATATCATATTCAAAAGCACAAAGAATGAAATTATGATGATTTTCAGAAACGAATAGTATTTTGTGAATGGGCCTTAAAAAAAATTAATGAACAGAGATTTTTTTTTGATTATATCATATTTGGTGATGAAGCTGCATTCCACTGGAACGGGTCTGTTAATAGGCATAAATAACTTTCACTACTATTCAACAAGTAATCCATACCAAATAGTAACACATAGTCAAACAAGATAATCTTTAAATGTGTGGAGAAATATCGTAGGTAACCATGTAGTAGGGCCATATTTGTTTAAATATAACGTAAATGGTAAGATTTATTTAGATTTTATCGTACACCAGTTACCGATAATATTAGAAGAGGTTCCACTTAATATACGTGAACAAATGTGGTTTCTACATGGAGGTGCTTCTGCGTACCACAACGAATTAGTACGTGGTGAACTTAATGATCAGTTTGGTGAAAGGTGGATCTTAAGGGGTGGCCCAAGGTCACCAGAATTCAATAAAGTGGACTCTTTTTTTGGGGTTACATTAAGTACGAAGTATATATAATACCTTCAACAACAAGGGATATAAAAAATAGAATCCGAATTGCATTTCAAAATATTTCTTTACAAATGCTTAGTAATGTAAGTAACTCTTCCAATAACCGTTTTCAAGTATGCATAGATGTTTTGGGAGGTAATTTTGAACACCTTACTTAAGTATGATTAGTTAAAATTACAGTTGTTTTTTATTTTTTTATGTGTTGTTATTTTTTTTTATTTTCTGTTGGTTATTTTTTATAAATTTTATTTTAAACAAATTGTTTTCTTTTCGGTGTAGTTACCTCGTTACTGAATTAAAAAACAATAATGTCAAACTGTCAGTTTCTGACAAATCAATCATGGCCAACTCCCAATAATTATTGGTAAAAGTTCAAATATCTACCAAATTAATACTTATCTAGAAAATTGATAACTATAGGTATAGGGAGTATTCCATAAAATGTAAAGTACGATATTTATTACTACTTTTCGATAGTGACTTAAAATACAGGGTGTTCTATTTAAAATTATCAAGAAAATAATGTACTTGCATTTTGACTTACCCTGTATTTGATTTAACGAATATTATGAAAACGAATATGTTTTATAATTTTTAACAATTATTAAAAAACTATGGTTGCAATAGATCAATGGTCCTATACTCCTTTTTAATGATACAGGGAGTTAAACTTGATACGATTTTCAGGTAATATTGGTTATAACTTTTTAAATCTCCGGTATAACATAATAAAACTTTACATTATTGTGATGTGGAAGTGAAGCAGATTTTAAATTTAAAATAAAATACAGGGTGTTTCATTTAAAAAAACATAAGTTTGGTCTGCCACAATCTTATAGAACACCCTGTAAGTTTGTAACTAATTTAAAAATGTGGAGTTTAAAGCTGTCTACAATTTTTGTCAATAATTTTTTTTTGTAATTTTTACTATAACAGATCTACTGAGTTTCCTCATACTAATCAATCACCCAAAAGAGTTATGAGAAAAATTTTACACCAAGTAACCAAAAACAAAATTTGATTAATTTATTAATGTTCTGCATTCTGGGAAAGATTTCCGAAGTAGAAATCGAAACATCAAAAATAAACTTATTATAAACTTAAATTGTGGCTTAGTCCCCAAAATATAGGAAATGACAAATACTTCTGTTTTACATTCAAACTTAACTTAAATACTACTACAAAAATTTTAAAAAATTGTTTTTAAACAAATTAGGCGGTTTATTTGACAATTTATTTCTTGAAATAATGCATATTCGTAATGTACGCAAAAAGTACATACAAGTTCAAAAAGAAACGTTAAAATAAATAAAAAAGGAACAGAGATACAGTTAACAGCGCCTTCCCCCTCCCTTCAGATCCCGAGAGTTTCAAAGCCGACCGATTTTACATACATTTTGAAGCTTTGTGTGAGGATTCCATTAAAGGGCAATAATTTTAAAATATAGTACTTTAAAACTATAATGTATAGTCTTTAAAATAGCGCTAATTAGATTTCTTAATTGTTATAAACAAAGGTGCTATGAATTAAATAAAAAAAGAGGCTAACTTTGTACCAAAATATTTTAGGACAAACTTTTTTTTATTTAAATTTGTGAAAAAATTTAAGCTTTTTAAATATGTAAAAATAATATTTTTACAGTCAATGTTTAAAAAGTTATTCTAATTGTTTATAAGCAAAAAATCGACATGTTTTTGCAAAATTATTTTGCAATATTTTAAATTAATTTTCCTAATTTTTTTATAATGTAAATAATAAAACAAGTCTTCTTCTACCAGAAACAAGCTTTACAATTTCTAAAACTGTATAAATTTCTGACTTATATTGTTGCAAAAAATGTTAATTTGGGATAAACAAATAAAATAACTTTTAAACTATTGGATCGATCACTTTGAAATTTTAACCCTATTTTAAGCACTATAAGACACATCATTCCATAAAATATAAATATTATAAGTTTATTTTTAAAGAAGTTATTAACATTTATAAAAAACCGAAATTTTTAACTTATTTTGCAACTTTCTAAACAACAAATAAGGATAGAAACATTTTGAGAACGCCATTTTGAAGGTTTTTATATAACTTATAAGTTTCCTTTTTTCTAAAATTTGTTTAAATTGCTTCACTTGTTGCTGATAGACGAAAAAAGCAAAAATTTTCCGTTTTTTGAACTTAATTTGTTAATAACTAATTTAGTACAAAAAATCGACTGCAGGAAACATATAGGTTTTTGTTACAGAGGTCCACACTACTCAAAACAACTGTCGTTTGCCTGGCCGGACGAGTGTCAAAAACGGGGTACTTTTTTTGCTTATTTCCCTGGCCTAATATGCGCAAAATACCCAACACAACTACGAGTTAATTCAAGGTTGACAATTTGCCTATACGGTAACACCACACCGACTGTGCTACGTGCACTCTAGTTCTTTCAACAGCGGAGAGAAGATAAACTCTAAAATTCATTATAATTTTAAGTCAAAAAATTTGGTGTTTAGTGAAGATTTCGTTTAATATCCTACAAGTATTGCTAAGTTGGTAGCGAATTGTATTATTATTGCTGTTTACCTCAAAAAATATTCTAAAAGCCGAAAAGCCAAGTATTAGTTCAAACAAATATAATATTATGCTATGAAAAATTTAACAATTTTGAGATTAGTTTTCCTTGGCGCAAAGTATACCCAAAACACGTTGTAGGGTTACTTTGCTCCAGTCTCCTGGAGCAAAGTAACCCCGAAACACGTTTTTGGGTTTACTTTGATCTAGGGTAAAATAACCCCAAAATATGTGTGAATTTTCTTTGTTAATTATTTATTAGCTTTAGAGTAAATTTTTATGGGTACTGATGATTTAAAATAAAAATATTCATGACCAACATCAATATATTAGAAGAAAGTAATCTTATGTTTTGTTCCAGACATGCCCGGAAACTACATTTGAAGGCCTGGATGAAGAAGATAATGCAGACTGCACTACAGAGACACTGCAGGAGTGTTTAAATGCAATAAAAGCAGGAGAAATTTCACACCAACAAGCAGAGAAAAAGTACAACATATCAAGAAGAACAATTTTAAATAAACTTAAAGGAAGATACCTAAGGAAACCTGGAAAACAGCCCATATTTTCTTTACAAGAAGAAGATTTTGTTGAGTGTATTGTTGCATTGGGACAGTTTGTCTTTCCTGTAGATAGAACAGAATTGCGTCACATTATTAAATATTATTTGGACAGATGTGGTAGGGAAGTTAGAATTTTCCAGAATAATTTGCCTGGTCTAGAATGAGCTAAATCGTTTATTAACAGACATCCAGGTAGATCCCGACGCTTCTCTGAGAATGTCAAGCGTACGAGAGCCTCAGTAAATTAGACAAGAAACATATGGAACATATGGAATTTTGGAAACAAACATTACGGATGATCCAGGAAAAAAGGGGGTACTCGTGAAGAGAGGTTGCAAGTATCCTGAATTAATTTGAAATGCATCGAAGACATCAATTTGCGTCATGTTTGCAGAAAATGCGGCTGGAGATTTGTTGCCTTCATATATTGTTTATTGAGCCAGCAAGATGTGCATGGACAGAAAATGGGTTAAAAGGATGTCGATATAACCCTAGTTCTTCTGGGTGGTTTGAGAGCAATATATTTACTGACTGGCTGGAGCTTCAAATGATACCTAGGCTAAGAAAATTAGAAGGAACGAAAATCCTAATATGCGACAACCTTTCTTCTCATTTGACAGTTCATTCGCTCAAATTATGTCGAGAAAACCAAGTAAGCCTAATAAAATCAACATTCTTCCTGGAAAAAGTATGTGCGTTAATGAATCAATTAAGGAACCTACGACCTCCACTACAGCAAATGACGAACAGCTGCCAGCATCTTCTACTTTTATGGGAGAGGACACACTTAGTTTAAATGATGATTCATCGGACGATCTTGACGAAATTGAATAAGAGCAAGAGAAAGAAAGAGAATTCATAAATTTTGTAGAAGATAAATACTATCAAACAAATGATTTCCATTTTGATAAGGTAGTAAGAGAAGTTGGATGTTTTGTGGTCTTTTCTTTCGAATGACAGGTCTATCCTGGACAAATTGTTGCCTTTAACACTGATGAAGTTACAATTAATGCAATGCAAAAATCGCTAAAAATGTGGAAGTGACCTCCAAACAAAGATCAACTTACATACTCTTGGTCCGATGTTCTTGGATTTATTAAACCTCCCAAACAAGTAACAAAAAGGGGTATCTTTTCTGTGCCTGAGCTGGCTTGTTCGTACAGTGACTAAATATGCAGTTGCACATTTTGGTACAACGCTATATTCAATACACATATTTGGTATTTGTTTCTAAAACCTTATTAAGTTTTAAAAAACTGTTTTTCGTTGAATATTTGCATTTATAGTTATTAAGTTTTTGAAACGTACATATAGTTACATTTTATGAGGTACCTTATCATATATTTTTTTTTGTAATTTATTAATATAATCCAAAACAGGTTTTAGTTTTCAGCAAAAAATTCTAAAAAAATATTTTTTTTCCGTGTTTTTTTTTTAAATTTATTTTGTGGGATGGGGAACATTAAACAAATGTGTGCTTAACATTGCACCAGTAATGTAAAAACCAGCGATTGGACATTATTTTATGATGTAGGGCAAAGTAACTTTTGGCTATGGGAAACTTTGCTCCATATTTCAAATGAAAAAAATAACAATAATTCGTTATTTTTGAGCTTAAAGTATTTAAACCATAATTGTTTAAAGTATTCTTTACAAGTAGGATTCAAGTAAATAAAGATATCTCTCAATTTTATAAACATTTTGTTGAAAATTCTTCAGAGACCTTTAAAAAACGGAGCAAAGTAACCTCGTTTAGCTCGTTTAACCTAGTTTAGTTTTCGCAAAGAAATAATACTTTAGGCATAATAGCCAATGCTGGTTAACAATTATTATCTGTATTATTATACTCTTTGTATACATCATTTTATATGATTTTCAATTACTAGAAGAGCTACTAAAGTTCCTTTTAATTAAACTCTGAAACCCGATCAAGTAAGCTCAAGTTGTCTCTATTTACTCATAAACGAGATGATGTAATATCTACTTATAGAGGGATTTTTGGGGAAAATCAAACTTTTTTAATAATAACGAAGATTCTAGACTAAGAGATCATAATTACATATAAATTTAAAAAGGAGTCTTTTAAACCATCGTAAGGCAAAACAACATAGTTAACAGAGTTTTTAATAAATGAAACAGTTTAAGTGATGACATAGTAGAAGCTACTAGTTTAAGAAAGGTTCTATTTATAACACTCACAAATTTATTAAAGTCTTTATTTGTACTAATTTATTTTACAATAATTTATTACGACCGTACATTTAAATACGCCAGCGCGAATTTATCTTCTTACCAACTGGCCACACTAAAAATCCTGTTATTTATATACAAACACTGTTATCTAGAAGGGTCTGGGAAATCCTTCCGATTATACCAGAAAGTAAATTGGGTGGGTCATCGTTCGACCGGTTTCTGAAAATTTCGAACGACCGTTTCGTTGAAGATATATTTCTACCAAATGATCGAAGAATCTACAACATATTTAGTAAATAAACAACATGTTTACAGGTTTTTTTTAATATGACTAATTTTTACGTAACAGTAGGAAGTAATAGTAGGAAGGAAGGTTGTCTTCGTGCATCACTAAGGGCAACTAGAAAATGTACCCTAAAGTAACTAATCCTCACAAAGGACGAGATTCGATCAGTATGATATATATAGGAAAATGTAAAATATAAATTTGAAATATAACAAAATTGAAATGTAGAAAAAATGTTAATTTTTTACAAAATTTTAATATAAAAATATAGCTAAATTGAAGGTTGGCTGTGCCGGAAGTTGCTCTATGTTTGGAAGACTGTGCGGCAGAGTGACTACTTGACACTCAAAAGAGGATTCAGCCAATTTGCTTGCCCTACAACAAACACATGCCCTACACCATAGAGACCGAAGCATGTATATAGTTTTCCAAAACAGCCGCTTGGAGTCGCTGCTTAATACCAACTGAGAAATTAAAAGTTACTAAGAGATATTTATCGAATATTGATTTAAATAATTTATTTAAAAGTGATTAAAGGATTATTGAAATGACGGACTCGTTACAAATGCTTAAAATAAAAACCAAAGTTATATTTTATAAGTATGTTTATTTACAAAATATTACAAACAATATGAAGACAATACAAATATACGTATAAAATTACAGTAGATGTATTTTGCATTATACAGCATATATTTTACACATGAAACAAAATTCAATATAGGAATATTTATGGCCAAGTACAATAGAATGTGAATAAAACATTTTAGATTTTTAATCTATCTGTTTTTCAAGTATATGTTTGTTTTAGATGTTTTAAGTTATAAAAGACTTATATTTATTTTCAAACTCCAAAAAACGTGTCCACACTTTGATTTTTCGTTCATTCTTAAAGTAATACTTATAAATATACTTAGAGGTTTTTTAAAATGTATGTTTTGTGATACTACGTCCTGGGGTAAGTACCACTCCTTCTCGGTTGTAGAAATATTTAACTTCAAAACAACCTCGAAAACCAATAGATAGTTCTCAATTTTAAACAAAATATGTTATATAGACTTTTTCGGTAAGTTGATTGGCGCCACATATCATTCCTTGAAGCAAATGTCTACTTGTTTGTGTAAGAAATATTTTGAACTGATACCAGTACCTGGCAATTAGTTGAACTGCAAAATTTGTGTTGTGAGGACGTTTAGAAAATGAATACTTCACGATGTAAATCTTAATAAATTTCTTGTAAAGCTAGTTATCGAAACAAATAAATCTGGTTCTAAGGATTAATTTACAGGATAGATTGTCTAGTTTTATTTATATTTTACTTTCTGCAAAGTTATCAGTCATCAAAAAAAACTGTTCACAGATGTGTACATTAGGTTTTAATGCCATATTTTAAAATGTTTTCTGACATTTCATTCGAAATAAATCTACTTTTTTTTTTAATATTTAGACGATGTTCTTTTTTATATTACTTTTTCTAAAATAAACAGTATTTAGCGATAAATGTTTCTTTTTTATTACCTCTAATACAATTACAAGTACAATGTACGCATGTTAATACAGTGTTGTATGAACACAACCGTCACATATGTGTACATATTTATATTTAACGAAAAAAAACCTTGGTATAAATTGTTTCGATAACATATTTGGAAGTCATTCAGATCAGATATTAATAAAATAACTCTTTGATTAATTTTGCATAAGCTCGGGTTTTGAGTAGATTTTCAAAAAGGACACTTAAAAAAGTGCATTTTTAAGAGAAAGATATTAAAATAAAAAACCTTTTATAATAACGAATCGAGTGCTTTTTAAAATAATTATCGCAACAATATAACCCAAGTTACAGCCTAATTAAGTTTAGAGTTCGACTTAAGCTTGAAAAAAACTTTTTATCATATACCGTAAGGGAGAGAGGTTTTTCACAAAAAATTAAAGAAATGTTTTTAAATATTTTATTGAGATCCTATAAAATGAGCTAACGTATTATTATAATTTTAACTAATCAAAATTAAAGTCTTCATCACTTTCACTGTTTTCATCATCTTCATTAAAATTAATAATCACATTAAGTAATAGTAAATGATTTTATCCACATGTTGAATGGTGTTTGACCATATTTCAGGAGTAATAGTAAATAATGCTTCTTTCCATATGGCCAATCAGTCATTTTTTGTTATTTCATCCATACCTAAAGTGACTCACATCTTAGATGCAGTAGTTACTTAATAAAACTAGCTTGTCTCATTGGCTCAATATTTATAAGAAAAAAATTACATGCTCAAATTAAATTATACGTTTTTAAAAATAGTATAAGCTATATTTTTGGGTTTCAAATTTACGATACTTAAATAACAATAAATATTTATTTATTAGGTATATGTACGATTTTGCTGTCACAGCTAAAATGATGCAAACTTTAAAACAAAAAAATTAATAAAAAAAACTGTACGCATTGAAAAATAATTGCTAAAGTGCTGTAGATCATCCTTCATTATCGGGTACAGCCTGCATTTGTCTAGGCATTGATTCAACCAACTTTCTAATTTAGTTTGAGGAAATTGTTTCCCAAGCTTTATTAGTTTTCAATACCATTCAACCGTAAATTTTTAATAACATTCAAATATGATGACTGGGCTGGTGTTTTAATACCATTTCGTTAATTATAAAGCAATCAAGTTCTAACCCGATATGCCGTATATTTTGGATGGTTGTCCTAATAAAGCCGGTAATTGTATTAATACCTAATTTTTGAGCGCAAGCTGCGAGGTACTGCGCCTTAGTATATTATACAAGTACATGTATTGGTTTATATTCCCTTCAATAAAATTCATGTTACCTACTCCTGCAGATGACATACATCCTTCATATTTTGACATTTTATTTCTTAATTTGGCTTTTCCCACGCCGATATTTTTCTATCGGACTCGAACAAGTTTATTTTGTAGGTTATCCGTTCCTAATATTCGTCTAATTGTTTCGGGGTTACATTGTTTTCCAAACTGTCTTTTCACCCTATCTCGGAATTTTGGTGCACTTTTTGTAGGATTATTTGCTATTTCTCTGACAATCCATCTTTCCTTACGTTCGGTAAAAATCTTATTTGTAGCTAGCATTCATTTACCATTTTGGATATGTCTTCTTGGCTATATCCACTTCTATGGTGAGTAATAATTAAATTTCTTTCACTAATCGTAGTTCGGAGACCCACTCTTAAATAATTTTGTTATTTGCCGATTAAATACTTTAAAATGTTAAATTAAACATAAAAATAACTGCAATATTAATTTAATACAACGCCTACTCCGCAAATTTCAATTTGATAAGTTGTGTAATGCTTGATCTTATTTGCATCATTTTAGCTGTGACATTAAAATCATCCATAAAATAATTAAATATTTATTGATATTTAAGTATGGTATATTTGAACTCAAAAAATAGCCAATACTATTCTAGAAGACTTCTAGTAATTTAATTTCAATATGTAATTTTTTTCTAATAAATATTGAGCCGCTGATACAAACTAGTTTTATTAAGTAGTGACTGCATCATTTAAACTGTGAGCCACTACATATGTCGATTATACTTACCTAATAATTTTTCGATATTCCCCAAATATGTTCAATAGGCGTAAGCATGCATTGTTTAGCCAAATGATCAAATTTATAAATTTTTGTCGGTTTATTTAAAATTAAAATTTTCAACACGTCTGCTTTGAAAAGTTTTTCATCGAATATTAGTTTTTGTTTCATAAATGGTTCAGTTAAATTTGTAAGTAATTTCGTTGGACACCATTGTAAAAAATTTTCTTCGTTCATCTCACCATGGTAGTCTAAATTCGCACCTTTTAAATTGAATATTAATTTAGCTTCATAAATAAATCCATTTATATTACCTTCATGAAGAATAATGTATCTTTTGTCATCAACTTTGATTGTTTTCAAACTTCTTTTATTATTATTTTGCCAAAAATGTCTGAGTGAGCCATTTTCGAAAATCCATGTTTCATCAAAAAAGCAAACTGATAAATATCTTCCACCCTCAGTTATTTATATGACCTTAGTTATTGAATTCTTTTACAAACAATATCAGATAGTAAAATCCGTAAACTAATTTTCGCAACCAAATTCAGATTTTTGCTTTAATCTGTGCCTTCTAAGAATTGCAAGGCAAAACAGACGCTGATAAAGATGTTATTATAGACATAGGGAATCTAAAATTTGTATTTCACGAAATATCCCCTCATATAAGCAAAAATTCTTAGCGAATTAGTTTCTTGTACTCGTACAGAGTAATCGGAATAAAATGAAAAGATAAGAAAGATATGAAGTCAAAATATCATTTAAAACTAATACAAGTACAATCAGTTGCTAAATTGATGCAATTAGGATAGTTTGAAAAGAACCTTATACATATATGGATATAAAGAGCATTATATTCCCTTAATGGAATACCATTAACAAATATTCTTGTGCCCGACCCTTCTGCATTTTTGAACCCGTCTCTGCTCCATCACTCTCATGGGCAAACGTCCACTTGCAAATACAGTTTAGGTCTAGTTTAGTTTAGGTCTATATATGAGTGCCATATGGTCAGAAATCAATATACCTAATTTTATTTATGATTTTACTACGTCCTGATATAAATGGTACCTTGTTAAAAGCAACGAGCGATTCTTTTTTTAACAACGAAATATTTCGCCAAATGTTCCTCGTTATTTTATCTTTCATTTGTTAAATAGAAACCCTTCTTCTTAACAAAGAACTAACGGAGAGGTTTTCGATGAAATAATATTTTTTTTGTCGAGAGAAAATGGTTAGGTTACAAATACGATCACACTAACCTTATCATTTAAGTATCATGTTCGCGTGGCACTATTCGGCTAATACTCCCACTCTTTTTTATCCTTAGCTTGTCTAAGATCAGAATTCGAACTCATTTCCGAGTTGGTTTCTGTGACAAGCGGTTGGTCTTCATCGAACCGAGATAAGTGTATTTTTAATTCACCATAATCTATATATTGTTATACACTGCTTCCTATATTAACTATTTTCTCTTTTATCAAACAGACGTCTTCCAATTCGAGGACACGAAGTCATTTCTGTTTGCCATTTGTCTCTACTATTCGTCTCTACTATTTACTACTACCTGTATTACTACTTCGTACTCTTCTTATTCTGCTGCTTCTCTTTCTTCCTTTTCTTTCTGCCATTAATTGTACTGTACCTGTTGCGAGGCAAACGTGTCAAGTGCTTTTATTGAGAGCGTTCTATAAAAGATCATTACCGGTGCCTAAATATTGCTTGTTGTGTTGTTATCTATATTTGTATTGACTAAAGCTCATCTTCGCTACCTAAATCGTTAGAAGTTCAGTGTACCTTACTTATTTATTGATGTTTACTTTAATTAATCCAACGAACTATTATTAGCATAAAACTACGGTATAATATATACGTATAAATTACGAACAATTTGTTTTATATGTAGGTTATATTTACGATAAATTTTATGTACAGATTTGAGGTGGTCATGATCAAGTATTTAGTAACTTTACGTTCTATTACGATCATATCAAATGTTGACGTATATACAATTTTAATATTCCTTGCTTTTTCCTATTCTTGAGAATACTACATTATTCAGAACTATTTTTCAAAAAGATATTTTTTGTTGTATTCAATAATAAATTGTGCAATAACTTATCTCGTGCTAACTGTTCAGTAAAAATTGTTATAGTACATTTACTTAAAAATACCTCAATATTTCTTTGTTGATAAACTATTTGCCTTTTATTTTTTAATATGTATATAAATTTATATTTTGTGCATGGTGTATCTCTTTCAGACATTGTTATTGATTTATATTACTATTTGATTTATCACATAAATAGTGTTTATGTGTCGAAATATGAAGTGGGTACCGCGCAATCATAATAACTTTTATCTCACGGTTTATGTAATTCTCGCGTGATTACCTTACCGTACATTACCTATCTTGTTATCTTGTTCTATATGTCGTAGGTTTCCCTGTTCCTCTAAAAATAGGGTGGTGCCCAATTATTTCCCTTTTCCTTATCTTCTAACTTCTTTTCTCTTTATCTTTTAACTCTTCCCTTTATCTTCAGTACTTCTTTAACCGATTCTTTGTATTTGAGCTGTAATAAGAGCCCCGGCCACGAGACCTCTACAAGACTTCGGCTGGTTCCGTTCTTTGTGTAACCTCTACTCTGTCATTAAAGAAGGTACAAATATAGTATTATCGCCTTCTCGTTCTAATTATACGTAAATGAGGGATTTCCAGTAGTACCGCTATAACTATAAAGGCAAGCAAGTCGCACCTTGTTTAGTTCAAAGATGGCACTTTTTTGCTTCACTTTTTTCCACCATACCACTGATACATATGTAACTGTTGGTTTTACTACTACGTTATAAATAAATATATACAATATCTCAATAACCCTCTTGGTTATACGTTCTGTCTGCCAATTCCAAGTAAGCCTCGAGTCTAATTTTACCCCAAAAGAATTTACTTTACTCACTAGAATTTAATGTTTAGAGGACCCAGTCTATCTAAATTCTATTTTTTGGTTAATGCTTCCTTTCGTATGTATCCCAGTCCTTCACCTGACTTCTTTTGTAACGAAGGACTAGTTTTATGAGAGTCCTTTAAAAGAACTTTATGAAGTCTTCTTATTTTTCTTGTTTTTAGTTCAGGCGAGACTCATTAATCTGTCGCACTTTTTCGTAAGACCTTTGTATTATACCTTGCTTTTTGTTTAAACGCTGATAAGGCTTGTGGCCTTAACGAAGGTGATTGCATTTAATGTGTGACTATTCAATGCATAATTCGGCCTTTAAGCATTGTCTGCTTTAAATCTCAGGATCGCCATAAGGGTTTTCGCCAAAATATATAATTTCAGCTAAAAATGATCTCTGATAGCCTCTAAAGATGCCATACATGTACTATTTAAAGCTCCTGTTATATTTAGAAGTACTTATATTTGTAGGGTAGTGATGCACAACATTGTAAAGCCGTGTTTTTCACTAAAGTGCTGAACCATAAGTAACTGTCAATAATATCACTGATGTATATAATTAATCATCCCTTACTTTTGGAGAAGGAAAATGTTTAGAAAACGTTTTAACTAATCCACACACCTTTCTGTTAAATGTTGGATCTCAAAGCACTTTAATATCTATTTAGGTTTATTTTCAGCCATTGATCTTAGTCTTTGTGACCTAAAAATTGCGCAAAAATCTCTTTGCTTACGATGTAACAACCTCTCTTATATGACTACCTTTTCATACTGAAATTACTGGTAATAAAACATCAGATAATTGTTTCCAAAGAAGGTAACAATTATAGTACTGTAATAACCACAATTCAACTAACGATCTTAAACTCGTTTTCAAAAAGTCAGTAGAGGATACTTGGCAAAACTTATGGCGAACGAGCAAAATACTCTTCATGTTCTCGAACCGTTTGTTGATCATCTTTCCCTGGACTTCATAACTAGAAGAGAAGCATCGATTATTAGAATACTCCGAATTAGCCATACTAAACTCACCCTTGCTTTCTTAATGTCCTCAAGAACTCGTCCAACATATATATATATATATATATATATATATATATATATATATATATATATATATATATATATTTTATACTTCAGACCACATGGTCACTCACTGTGCTAATATTTTAATAAGTCACTAAATGTTGTTAGTAAATTAAATGTTTATACATTTCTACTTTATACAGTCCATTTATTCAAGTTTAATTCATAAGCTTGTTAATATCTTTGACTGCTACATGTCTTTTTAAGGTAACACCTGTAACATCTTTTCCATGATTGTGTGGTTCTTATATTATATTTTTTAGAATGAACTGATGATGCTTTCAGAATACGAAAGCGAAACGTTTTCAAAATAGATAGAGTGGCACATCAACTTTGTCTTTCATTTCTCCACCTACAAATTGACCGATATAAGAGCCCACCACTCTGTTGAGTGATCCTTTTATATATATATATATATATATATATATATATATATATATATATATATATATATATATATATAAGGTTCTTGAACTCCTAAGTGGAGCATAGAGCTTCAGTGAAAACGCGCCATCGGGTTCTATTTTGCGCTAAGGCCTTCACCTCATTCCAAGACTTTCCTTGTTTTCTTATCTCGTCCATGATGGATCTTCTCCAAGTTTGTACTGGGCGACCTTTTTTTCGTTTTCCTTGGGGATTCCACTCTAGGGCAGTCTTTGCCATACTGGAGTTATTTTTTCGGAGTGTGTGACCGATCCAACTCCACTTTCTGGACTTTATTTCATTTACTTACCCTCTTTTGTTTGGTCAGGTGTAGTAAATCTTCGTTTCTGATGATGTTAGGCCAGAAAATACGAACAATTCTTCGTAGACATTTATTAACAAAGACCTGCAGTTTGTCTGTAAGGGTTTTTGTCGCTTTCCAGGTTTCACATCCGTAAAGTAGTACAGACATGACATTTGACTGGAATATGCGGATCTTTGTCCTCGTAGTGTAGTCTCCAGACCTCCAAACGGGGTTGAGCATGCTGAAAGCTTGTTGCGCTTTTCGTATCCTCATACGAATATCGTCTTCTGTACCTCCGCTTTCTGTTATGACACTTCCAAGATACGTAAAGTTTTCCACATTTTCAATCTGCATGTTATTAATGGTGAATAGCGTCCAACTTACCATCACTATAATATATATCTGACCGTGGCACACATCCTCACCGACTGCAAATCATTCACTATACTGTTTCATTCAAAACTATACTGTTTCTAAAAACCGCTCAGCTTTACCACAACATTTAATCTAATAGATGTTAAGTAGTTAAAGTTATATAAGTATTATTTTGTATATATCTAATTTTAGTCTTTCTGTACCAAGAGCCATAGTTCTCGAGGTAATTTATGTATACAACAAAGATGATACAGTAAGCGGTACATTAGACTAGCACGAAGCTTTATACTATGTTTTCTGTATTTTTCAAATTTAAATAATATTTTTGAAATTGAATAAATTAATTTTATTATTTATTCAGTATTAATATTTTCAAACAAATTATATTATATTAAATAATTCAATAAATTATTATGTTTGCTTGTAACGTTACCTGCTAACGTATTAACAAAGCATACGTTGTTTACTTCTGACAGATCTGTAAAATTCTGCCGAAATATTAAATTAATAATAAAATATAAATAAATATAATTTAATAGTAAATTAAATTAATATATAAACTAAATAAGATGTTTAAAAATAATAATTGTATTTATATAAAATTATTTTAAAACGAGAAGTGTGAGAAGTGAAAATTTAAACACATGATTCATTATTAGTATTGATGGGATTAAATTTATGAAAGTGTATTCCTGTCTCTCAGACATTTAAAATTTTATTTAAAACATGCGAACAGTTTTTGCAGTCAGTGTTAGTTATACAGTCAGTCGTTGTTATTATAGTATCGGTTATATTCCATCAGTTTTTCGTAGAATAAGAATGGATACAATCAGTGGAAAGTTTATACATAGACGTGATAGACCCGTCTCAAGAGAAAAAACAAATTATCTGGAAGGTATATGATGGACTAAAAAACGCACTACCTTCAACGGAAGCTGTTAGTAGGTGTTATTTTTTAACAGGAGAAAACATGTCGAAATTATGATAGCGAATAATGTGCGTATCTGACTTGGAGATGTAGATATAATGGCTTCAGCGATTGTCGTATCCCAATAGGTATCGTTTTCTAATAAGTTCAATTCTTCACATGCAGCACGATATGTTACACCATTAACAGTTCGTAGTGTCTCAAATGAAGTTGGCCCACGCACATTTACCAGCAACAACCGCAAATAGAAACATTCATCATTCTTTGGATGAACTGTATACATACGACCAAGAGCATCAGTAGAACGCACATCTGGATACCCAGGAACCGCATCACCTTGCTTCCGTCTTTGAAAATTCTTGGATGAAGCATTCCAAGTATAATAACGTGGCATCTCCGAGTAAAGCAAAGTTGGTGCAAACTGATCGCTTTTTCAGATTGCAAAAAAACTGGTCAATGTAGTTGCTGGAGGTGTTTTAGCACGTCGCGTAGCATTCGAAGCCGTGAAATATACTCGTCGACCATTCTCCATATGCACCGCCAAATGTATAACAGTAGGATGACGTTCGTGAATTGGAAATGCGAATATACGCCAAATCGCTTCATTACAGTTCACATAACGACCAACTTGATAGCGTGAAATTTTATCGTTGCTATTTGAGGATTGCAATCCAAAAACCGCCATATCACTGCCTTTCGTGACATATTTGCAAATATATTTTATGGACTTAACTGAATTGCAGTATTCAACGTTGCAATGTATCTTGAACGTTTTAGAAATAAGTGGCGAATATGGAACAATCCAACTGTTGTCGACAACGAAATCCATTCTTTTCACTTTCGTTGTGACAGTTCGACCGTTGTCATCTGTTGATCGACGCCAATACAGCGGATACCCATCGTTGCCAGTGACAGTCTCCGCCGTTAATTTCCGTGGATATCGTTTAGAGCACTTTCCATCGACCATGCAAGGTGATTGGGGATTGATGGACCACACGGTCCATGAATCATATTAGTAGTAACAACATCATGTAGGTCTGGATCGACTTCATGATCAGGAATCTCGGCACATATGATATCATCTATTTGGTCAGGCTGAATTCTTTCCACTAACCAAATAAGAATGTGTGCGTGCGGCAGGCCTCGCTTTTGCCATTCGATTGAATACATCCAGCATCGAGTATCTCCAAAAACGCGTTGTTTAACAATAAAGTTCATCAGGGACCGAATTTTTTGCCTGAATATACGTGCTGTGATGTCGTGTCTATCATTTGATGTTTGTCCGGGAAGCAGCAATTGAGTAATTTCTATCCATTTTGGATTACAGGTAAAAGTAATAAAGAGATCTGGCTGGCCGTAATGACGAACATATGTCATTGCATCTTGTGCATATTCATGCATATGACGTGGGCTACCAATGTACGTCGCCGGCAGAATAGTTAATCGACCAATATTAGCTGCATTTCCTTCAGTACTAACTGCATCACGTAAATGGATGTACTCCTCAGAACGCAGTTTGGCTTGGTTCAACCTAATAAATGTTAAACGTTCCGTTTCTATTTTTACATACATGTCAACGCAATACTGCTGAAACAATCGACGAAACCGCAGCAAATAGTTGTCAGCACTTTGACGAATCATCAAACGATATGCATAATAATTCATTGAGCTAACTTTCTTTGTAGTTTCTTTACCTGAAATTAAAAATTTGATAATTAACCATTTCAAAGACAAATAATACAGACATTAACCATTATTAAGATACTGATACTTTACGATTCAATGGATTTATCAGTTTAATATTAAAATAATATCCATCTTCGCCTTGCCAAAACATTAGTGGGTATTGCAATGCGTCATATGATCGATGAGTTTCAGATATTTGTTGCAGTTGCCCAGTATCGCGACGTGTAAGCACAATATCGCGTTTTTCCAATTGTTCACCAACAATCAGGATGGCAACTTCGTCTACTGTTGGAGCATTAAATGTGCGTTCGTGTGTTCCAGATGGTCGTTTATCTGCTTTGATGACAACTTTATAGTCATCATTTGGCATGCGCTCTAAAGCACTCTTAAACAACCTGACCAACGCATGATGTTCATGAAGCAGACACTGCAAGTTTTGAATAATTGCTCGCTTCATTCCTGCATTGATCCCTAGGCGTCGATCAAGTTGTTCTTCCATGTTGCCCATGAAATATATTTGTAAAAATTTATTCTGTGTATCTTCGAAAGGTAGTAATGATCCAATTCGATGGTGAATCTGTCCTTGTATCTACAAAATACAAACCAGACAGTATTAACTGGGTTATAAACACTTTTTCTGTGGGAGAGTAGAGTTCAGTATTAGCAAATATAATACATACCAATAGATAAAGTAAGTTATTCTTTAACTACATTCTATCTAAGTACAAAAATAAATACCTTAAATGTCGGATTAAATCCTCCTTCTTCGATAATGTCTGCCCCAAATGACGTCATTTGGAAACAACTATTGTATTTTCGAGTATTTGCAAGAAAGTGGCCTGATTCTTGTGTTTCGCCACAAAGCAATGAATACAATGGCTCATGTGGCGGACTCAACACTGGCAATTTCACTTTACCATTAAGGCAGCATAATCCAGGCTTTTCTCCGGAAAACTTTAATGCACCACAATACTCGCAAACAACGTCCATTTGCCCAATGCAAACGCTAGGATGCAAGCTATAATCATTGCTGCAATCGTATCGAAACGCTGCTCGATTCAAATCAGCTAAATATCTTGTTCTGCATCGCAAATTATCTATTTGTTGCCTTCTGTTGTTCGCTCGACGATTCTGCATTGCCAACCGAGATTTCACGGGCTGCTTCACTTTGCTCTCGTGATTGAGAAACACGAAGTCGAGCCATACTATCGCGGCGCTGTTCACGTTCAATTTCTTGTTCTTCTTCAGTCCTTTCATTTGCAGTATTTTGTATTCTTCTTGCATTACGGCTTTGTCGGGAAAGATTCGATCGTCTTGGTCGCGGCATTATTAATTAAACTTCACTTCACTTCAATTACGGCTTGGTCGGGAAAGATTCGATCGTCTTGGTCGCGGCATTATTAATTAAACTTCACTTCACTTCAATCCACTTGTTAATTATTTATTTAATAGAAATAGTTTTAATATTGATTTCTTACAAATATCAAATTGTTATCCATACGTCATTACATAGCTGTCATTTTACGTCAATTACATAGCTGTCATTTGCGTTTTGTTATTCCAAGTCTGATTCTTTTTTGTTATACCACGTTTTATAGTGACTGACGTTTCATGTCAAGTCACACGGGAACGCTGTCGAACGGGATAAAAAGTATCCTATGTCCATCTCCTGGCTCTAAGCTACCTCCCTACCAATTTTCAGCCAAATCTGTTCTGCCGTTCTTGAGTTATAAGTGGTGTAACTAACACGACTTTCTTTTATATATATATATATATATATATATATATATATATATATATATATATATATATATATATATATATATATATATAGATTTCGCCCGAAGCGGCGACGGTCGCAAAAATGTGTCACGAGCTTTATAACTTTTTTTCCATCCAAAAAGAAGTGCTATATAGTATATACGCGTTGCGTGTATCATATACCATTGAAATAAAAACTTGTTCAGCGACGTTGTACAATTAAATGATCATATTAAATTTATTCTTTATTTTACTCATAATTTTAAGTTCATTGTTATCAAACTTATAATTTCAACGCAATTTAAGTTTTCATTTCTGTCGGCATTCCACGGAGTATTTTTATTAATCCCTGTATATATATTTTTTATGGCACGCTATTAACATTAATTGTACTGTACGTTTAACGTCGTTTCATTTGATGAGTCATATTCGGCTAGTTGTTTATTTTGTACTCAGTTAGAGGCTTTCTTTAAGTCAATAAATCAAAATTTGTCTTATAGAAAATCTAGTATTAACCATGGTGCTATCCGATATTTCATACGTAACTATACATTCATTATGAACTAAGATGCTGTGTAGTATGTAGCGTCCTTTTGGTAGTCGCCTTGTTTGTTTTTTTTTATCCAAATATTTTCATTATATCCTTCCTTTAATTTGCTATGTCTTATGTGAGGATTAGATCAATTGTTTATTTTTTACTCAGCCAGAGGCCTTTTTACAGTCAACAAATCAAAATTTGTTTTACAGGAAATCATTTTCATCCACAGTGCCCTATGATATCTCGTATGTAACTCTACATTGATGAATATTCGACAGTTTAAAAAATTTGCTTACCTCATGGTCATTCAAAACATTAGACAAAGTTTTATATTTGACAAAAAAAACGAAGAAAAAAACGTCATATATATTGAAAAAACATAAAAAAAAGGAAACAAACATAGATATAGGTAGAAAAAAGAGTTAAGACAACTATGTTAGTTCCACAAGGCAGATTAAGAAAAATTTGGTGTTATTTCAATTATTTAAAACATAATATAACTTATTTAAAACATTTATATGTATACTAATCCTTGAACTTTATAAAGAAAAAGTCGTTTTGTTATTGATTCTCTAATGAAACTATTAGTCGGTATTAAAGTCTCTAAAAATGCCACGTACTCCGTTTTAAAAATTTATGGACTCAAAGGAAGGAATACTGAAATCGTTTGTTTTTATGAGGTTTCTCATAAATATTTCAAACGGTAAAATGACCGTCTAAATGTATTTTTCTTCTGAACAAATAATAGATAATTATCTTAAATTATTAGAATGTATACAAAGCGTTATTCATTAATTCAGAAACAGACCATAGAAGTAAAATATTACTTTGTTTAAATAGGTCAACTAACAGCTAGGATTTTAAAAAACAATACAGTTTCCTAATGTTTACAATATTTTTAATAAACGCAGAACAATTATTATCAAGTGTCAAAAAAGGTCCAAAAATTAACAGTCAAAAATACAAAAGAAAAGTTTTAAGTTTAATATTAGTTTTGTTAGTAGATCTTCCATTCGATTTCTATGTTGGTTTTATTTTGTTACATATTCTTTTATTTTCTTATGTGTCATATATATATATATATATATATATATATATATATATATATATATATATATGAAACTCTTTGTTATGTTTCTCTGTCGATTTGAGTAATCTAATTTAGGAATATAGAGTTATCACTTTGCGTCATTAGTCAACTTTCACATCCAGATAATTAAATGCGTTCTTAACATCCCGACTGTACAGGATATTTATCCATTTAAAACTCATTTTTTTTCTTTATCTACAGCGACTTCTATCTTAACATCTGTAAATTTCTTGTAGTTAATCCAAATATAAAATTTTCTATATTTAAAGTTTCTTCATAAAACAAACGTCCAATGTATCAATGTAGCAATGAAAAAAATATGGGAATTGACTAACCTGAGCTTAGTAATGTTTGTTATATATTGTTCGGTATTTCCATATTTTAATCAATTTAGCTGTTACGGTTCGGGCCATTGCTAATCTACGCTTGATTTCTGAGGAGCAATCGCCATTGTTGGTTATCAGGGAGCCCAAGTATATGAATTTGTCTACCTTTTCGAAATTCGCCACTTGGTGTATGTGCAATAGATTGTTATTTGCTCTGTCTATGATCATTTTTGTTTTTCCGGTGTTGATCTGAAGTCCAAATTCTTCACTTATCCGGCTTTGCCGTTCAGTGATAGTAATCATTTCGAATTCATTCACTACTAGTATAAATATGTCATCTGCGTATCGCAGGTTGCCGATTTTTCTGCCTCTTATAGCGATTCCTTCATCCCATTCGCCTAATCGTCTGGTTGAACATCGAAAACATAATATCGATATTAGAACAATTCAAAGTAAAAGATATATTACTTAAACAAATACATCAGATATATGTTTAGTATTTTGGACAAATTTATTTGAGAATTTTGATTTAAGAATAAGTTGCGTTGAGTGAGTCACAAATAAAGAAGTATTACTGCGAATAGACAAAAGACCTGAAGTAATACCATAAAAAAAAGAAGTTGGAATATTTGGATCACCTATTGGACAAATTTATTTGAGAATTTTGATTTAAGAATAAGTTGCGTTGAGTGAATCACAAATGAAGAAGTATTACTGCGAATAGACAAAAGACCTGAAGTAATACCATAAAAAAAAAGAAGTTGGAATATTTGGATCACCTAATGCATGGACAAATAATACATATTACTACAAAATATAATACAGGAGAAGATTTAATGAAGATTGAATTAGTGCCGCATAATAATATCCTAAATGAGAAATCTAAGAGAGTGGTTTGGTTACTCCACACACGAAGTGTTTAGAATATCTGTAAATAAAGCTTACATAGACTTGACGATATCCAATCTCCTATAAGAGAGAAGCCGAAGGAAGAAGGACACATTTCCAGACGACCAGGTACGATAGAAAAGCAGATAATCGAAGGCAAAGTTTAAGGAAAAAGACCTAGGGGAAGATATCCAAGTTGTTAGTTCGATCAAATTCAAATATTGATTTACCCAAGGTCGGGAGATTAACGATGCCTAACAACTAGCCCAGAACTAGAAGTAAAGAAGTAAAACAATATATAAAAATTTGATGGTGTCACCACATCCCTATGACAAATTAGGACTTAAGAGATATACAAAAAAGAATCATTTTTCCTTAAAATTTACAACAAGAATTTTTCCTTAAAATCCTAAACTATTTGTCAAGTTGCGGTTATCCGTAACCCTTATTCTAGCAAACTTTTTGTCCATCATGCATACCATCATCTTTTATTGCTTTTTATGAAGCTTTCCTCTTAAAATTAGACTGCTATTTATACTTTTTGTACTAACAATAAATAAAATAAACTAAACTTTTGTATATAATAAACTTAATCAAAAGGAATTCGTAATGACTAAACAAAAAATTCTCGATATGAATGAGGTTTTATTTTAATTTTCAATTAATTACACATGATGTTTACAGTAATAAAGTTTAGCTAAAAGTAACAAAATAAAGTGTAAGAGTTATAATATGAAACTTTCTTTCTTATAATAAATATCACATTTTTATTTACCTACATTCAAAAGCGCGCTGTCAATTAAGTTTTATTATATTTTCAATTACATAAGAATCATGAGGTTACATGATCCTTACAAAATAAAGTTTGCAAAACCATTTAGTATACATTGGATATATCATAAGTTTTAGTTTAAAAGTTGTTTACAAAACAAATTAATATAATATCTTCATTTACATTAAATACAACACAGATAAAATATAGGTGGTCAAGCTTAGATGTTATAGAGATGTTAGAAATGCAGAAGTGGTAAGAAGGCTACAAAAGGATTATGAGGTCATAAAGCACATCAAAACAAGAAATCTGGAATATTTACGCCACATTACCTGGGGTGCGAAATATGAGAAATTAAGGCTCAAATGCAAGATAAAATAAGGATACAAGATCCATAGGAAAACCAAGAACTTCCTGGCTAATAAATCAAAAAGAGAGTGGTACAGTTGCAGTTCAGTAGCTCTTTTTTAGAGCAGTTGCCAATATGGTACGGATAGCTGTGATGATAGCCAACCTCCGATAGGAGAAGGAACTACAAGAAGACGATACAAAATACAGTTTGAGAACTACTGCATGCAATTTTAGGTAAATGTTTTATCAGGAATTTGAGCTAAAATTATGGAATCAATTTCATCTGGTCTTATTTTGTCCACTAATCAGACTAAAATATGCGTAGACCATGCTTTTGTCATTCTATAGAGTACAATAAACAACGGACTTGGCCGCACATGCGATTCACTCTGTATAATAGGGATAATTATTAAATAATATATCTGTATAAATGGATTCTTATGCCAGGGTCGATAATTTTTAAGACCAAAAAATATTTATAAAAATTTATGAATGATCTGAGGTCGGGAAGTGAAAAGGGGTGAGTTTTTAATGGTAAAAAACGGTTTATGACGATTTCCGGCAAAACTACAACTCCAAGGAAAAAATGTAATGTAAAAAATGGTAAAGGTTAGGTAATAAAAAGATCTAGAATTTTTTAATTTAAACTTTTTTCACACAACCTCAAAATTTATGCTAAAAATTCAAATAAGCGAGTTTTTGGTTTTTTATTTATATCTTCCAGAACAAAAATGTTCACAAAATTTAGTGGAAACGTAGCTTTTATGTTCCCTATTCACAGTAATTTATTTTATTTAAAATACTCATTTTTTACATTTATTTTTAATAAAAACTTTTAAATTCATGAAGCATAGAAAATAGTTGATTTTACAAAATTAAAAAAATGATTTAAAGAAAATTTATCTAAAAAATGTGGCGCCTTTTATCTAAAAAATGTTTCAGTAAAAATTAAGTTATTTATTCATTACATAAAGGGCCGATTGTTCGAACGCTAATCAAAACTAGATTTAAATCAAATATTTCATTACAATCAAATACGTCACAGCGGCTGCCAAAATTATTAAAAATTGCTTATTATTATTGACTTGTAAATAAAAACATGAAATTAATATCAGAAAGAGTTTAATTGTGTTTTATTTTAAATTAAAATGCAAAATAATAAAATTGAATAAAATAAATCAGTCAACATAACCTCAAAATGTAACGTATTTGATTTTAATTAAATAGTTGATTACAATTAAGTTTTGATTAGCGTTCGAACGATTGGCCCTTTTATCATACAAAATTTTATAATACATTAACTTAGATAAGTTATCTAATTAATAAAACTCTTTTCTTTCAGTTTTTTCTTATAAAAAGTAGGCATACAAGCAACACGATAATGCGCTTTTACTGCGATTAAATCAGGTACATTTTTCAAATGAGCTAAAATTTGTTTATCGAAAGTATTTAACCCTCTAACTGGCAAGATTCTAAAAATTATTCTATTTACTTGGCAATTTTTTTCAAGTTTAATAATGTATTAAGAAACCTAGAAAAGCTATTAAAATGTAAATTATCATTTTTTGGCTTCCAGGTAAAAACAGGTAAAGGGGTCCTCAGGGGCCCTTGCCGGTTTAAGTTAAAAATAGCGTTTTATTCATTTGAATGGATTTTATTAAAATAAACTTAAAAACAAACGGAAAAGAAAGTGTGTACACTATTTTTTATGGTGATAATTATAAAAACAGTTTTTGGCATTAGAACAACATAAGTGAAGATCACATTTGCTACACATACATTGAGTTTTTGACACTTTGCAAAGTTTACTACTCTCTTTTTTTTTACCACTCTCTTTGTTGAGCCAAAGTGGAAAGTGATCAATACCGTCGAAGCGAATGTCATCAATGGGATGTTTTGCGTTTTTTCCAATGCCAGAAGTAGTTGGTTGCGGTGAGCTCGATTGTGATTTTGATGTTGAAGGTCGGCCAAGTACACGTTTTTCACTGAATACAACGAGAGCAGCAATTTGTTTTCTGAATTCTGGTAGCTGCAACAACTTTTCATGTTCCGCTGAGATATTGCTCGAATCATTACATTTTTCAGCATGTATGCGACGGTACAAAATATAAGCGTTTGTTGCAGCCATATCGATCAAGTGGTAGAAAATTCGAACCATTGCACTACGTGTCTTCGCTCTAATATGGTAGAGACCATATCAATCCATCCATCAGATCGACTCCTCCCATATGTCTGTTGTATTCGCGAATGATCTGCGGACAGTTGACTTCGATGTATTTCTTTTTCTTTTGATCATATCGTGGTACTTTTGCAATATGTTGATTTGGATTTGCTCTCAAAAATGGCTCAATGCCAACGTAAGTCGATGCCAGCCGCACGTTCTTAAGTTCATAGTATAACGTAATAGTGTAACGTAATAGTAAACGTATAGAAATTGTCGAAGTAAAGGATTTGATGAGAAAAGCTAGGTATGGTCTGTGACAAACGTACAACAACGTTTGATGTACTTCCAAGATCAGGTGCGCCAGGAAGAATTATATTGTCGCCTGCACCGTTGTAAATTTCAAAACGATATGCGTAACCGTGAGAATCACAAAGCACAAACAGTTTGATGCTCCATTTGTGCGGCTTATTTGGCATAGATTGACGGAGATGATGCTTGAGTTTGGTCGAACACATCTGCTCATCAACACACAATCTAGCCGTCTTTGGAATCGAATCAAAACGATTGTTGACCTTATCAGCCAATTTCCGGATGCAAAACAGTGGATCATAGCCTGGCTGACCTTTTCGAATGCGCTGCCTTTCATCTTGAAACGATAAGTGTTTCTTTATTGCCAAAAACTTTTTTACAGTCATTGTCTTCTGGATGGGGGCGAACGTGTTTTTGCTCCAGTAGCTCTCTAGATTAGGGTATCGATAAATCGACATGTACATTAACACTCCGATAAATTTTCGAATCTCCTCACCCCTCGCGGCGAATTTTGTATTGATATTTTTTTGACGAGCTGCATCGTTCGTTTCATTGGCCACCAAATCAATAATCTCTTTTGTGAAGAAATAATTGAAGAGTTTTATTGGTGTTTCCAGTTCTTTTATTGACGATGGCAACCGTACATCTCCTTGGAAAGCTACTTCGTTTACATGCAAGCTCATTGATCGCTTACGCCACGTTACTTTGGTAAATTGTTCCGAATCTTTTTTGATATCCTGAATAGCTGAAATGAGAATAAAAATAGTACACTATTGCTAAAGTATGAATATATAACTATTACCTCTCCCAGTAAAACCACCAATAGAAGGCGTGATCAAAGGTCCAGAATCTTCCATTATAGGTAATGGCGAACGGGGTCGTTTCTTTGGCTTAGAACTTGCAGCATGTGCGACATCGGCGACTGAAGTAGATGGAATTGCTTTCATACATCTAGACGGCCCAGCCCCTTCCTTTTTTAAAGATTCGACACATTCGTCAACTTCGATTTGCACCGCCGTTAGCATTGTTGATGATGCAGCAGGTGTTTCTATGTCACTGATATTTAGCGACATGTTCACATTTTGAATAAAATAGTCGCTTGTTTCACCTGCTTGCATTTCACGGATACACTCTGTTATCATAGCATTTGGAGCGATGTCATCCTGCTCGTAATCTGGGTCGATGTCTGGATCATCACTGCTATAATCACCTGACGAATCCGTTTCAACAGAGTCCATAAGTTCTTGGATTTCATCTTCGGTCATTACCGACAAATTAAACTTTTTCTGTCTCCAGCTGTTATTGCCTGCCATTTCCAGAAGCAAAATAAACAAATAACTGATGAAAGTTGGTAAACAATAGCACAACAACACAACACAACACAACAATCGCAACAAAGTGAGACGAAACTTCACATAAACCGGCAAGGGGTCCCTCAGGAATCCTTTTTATTTTCGCTTCTAAAGCACACTCAGAATACTTGTTTTGTAATAATTACAATATATAGTGAAACTTGAAGCTCTAAACCACTCATAAAAAAATGTTTTCACTAAATTTAGATTATTTGTAGTATCATAATTTTACGTCGAAAAATTTTTTTAAATGAAAGATAATTGTTCTGTGTTCACCTCGACCTGTCGCAGAAAACTGAGACAAAAATGTAACGATAAGGTTTAATAAATTTAGAATGCATTTGAAACGTCTCTAGACGAACTAGTGGGGGAGAATCAAAACAGTTTGCGGCTACCTGACTTTTACCTGCGGCTTAAATAAACAATAAGCGAAGGGGCCCTCAGGGACCTCTTACCAGTTAGAGGGTTAATGTCTTCTGTTTTTGAAGCAGCTATAATACATTATCTATTGTATCGTTAATTTCAATAGGTTGAAATTTTTTTTTATATATTACCTCAAAGAAAGCAATGATATTGAGAATTAAATAAGAGCATCTTTATCTTTCTTTTCATTCTTTTTCTTTTTTTGATTTGCGCTGTCTTAAGTTATGAAATGTAGCTCTTGCAATGTATCCGTTTTGACCAAACCGAACCGATCGGTCACATTATGCGGATAGGCTGTTGTGATTTGTAAGCATGTCACGACGTCTTAAACGATAAATAAATTGTTAACAATTTCTGTATTAAAATTGGAGGAAATGATGAGAGAACCAGTTAATCGCCAACATTGGTTTCAGCCGTTTTTTTCCCAACGCGATTCAATAAAAAAATTTTAAAGGTTTTTTGAAAAGATTTGTCTTTATAATTAACAATATTACCAGATGTCAATAAAATCTTTTAATGAGTTGCTGGAAAACTGACGACCTCACATAACAAAAGAAATCACGCAATTTAGAATCTCTATTAGTACAGAGGAAATATTAACAGTAATACTCAGTACGTAGAAATCAGTCGATATAAAGATATTAAATTATATTATGATTAAAATAAGGACTGGTTGTAATATTATTTAGGTATAATACTAAACATTAAAAAAATAATCTACATTGTAAATTCCATTAATATTGGTAATGATTTTCCATGAAGGCAAAATATTCTGAAGACTCATCATTAAGTGAATGTTGTGTTGTTTTTATTGTTGACTGGGATTACATTGAGGGTGGAAATGTTGATGGCACTGGATGCAACCTTTGCATAGGAAGATGACCATAATTGGTGCATTGGTGACGGTGGCTGCAGTAAAGTTGACAATGGTGTTTGGTATGGCACTTGAATTGGAAAATGTGATGTCTGTAATTTATATAAAAAACTCGTCAATCTTGGTTCCGATTGCGAAAACTCCATATAAATCGAGGATTAAGTGGGCGACTAAGTTAAAGGCAGCCTTTTCCTACCCATAACATGTTGAAAAAACTTTAAAGTCACAAATTTAAAATCCATTGTAATCTGATAGAAGTGATCGTATATATTTGTCTAATCTAATTTTTGAAGAAGTGCCCTCTGGAATATTGTACATCTGTCCTGTCGTTGATGAGATGCAGGCCGTGCTAGTGGTGTCAATGCACTACCAGAACTGGTTGATGGTGGTTGCTCCCCCTCCTCAACAATCCTGTCTCCTGGTGGTACTACAGTGTCAGGGTTTTCCGCTACTTCAGTATGGCCTGATGTCTTGCGTTTTTCAACCGTATTCAATAGAAAGTGAATATTATCAACATAAACTAATTTTCTTGTTTTTACTGCTGGGTCATTACCCTTTTCTTTATTCAGGCTTGTTATTCAAAAAATTATTAACATAAAATTAAAAAAAAAATGAAAAAGCTTGTTCAAACGCAAGTCACGAATTAAAAATTTTAACAGATCAGAAAATAACAAGAAATCAACGATAAAAATTATACTATGGTATACGTGTTAAATTATTTATTCCATTAAGAGACTGCATAAAAATAAACGTAGTTTTAAATTATCGTGCATTGTAACCAGATTGAATTTTAATACAAAAAAACATACAGTTCAATACTTTGTCATTAGACTTTTTAATTTTTCAATTAAAATTCAACTTCGTATTGTATCTCTAAGAGCTTAAATGGAGTTTTGAACACATTCGCTTAAAATGGATCAGCTTATGATCATTGGTAAAATGCAAGAGATGATAAACCAACTACCAATCAATATGAAATAAGATGAATAATTATTTATTCTTACTGTGTGCAAGTAAAATAATCACAGGATCTATTTTAGTTAGGAAAACGGAAAAATAATTGTTTAAATGAAAAGGTGTTTCTGTGTTGTATTTCGAATATCTCCAGAAAGACTTTCATGATAGTATGGGAGTGAAACGTAGTTGGGATTGATAGCGAGGTCTCTGGGGAACGGAGTCTCCTGCAGGGTCTTAAGGCGTTTTTTGCGTATGAGTTTATTGATGATGTTGTGATCATATCCATTGTTGACTGCTATTTGTCTAAGTATGTTTAGTTCTTTTTTATAGTTTGAGTCTGAGAGTGGAATCGTTTCTAGGCGATGGATGTAACTATAAAAAGCTGCGTATTTATGCGACATGGGGTGGTTGGATGAAAATGGAGTTATGCGGTCAGTCTGTGTAGGTTTCCTATAGATACTGAAGTCGAAGTGGTCATTTAATTTAGTAATGGTGAGATCAAGAAAATTAATTGACACGGATGATTCTAGTTCCATGGTGAACTTGATGTTGGGGTGAATTTGGTTGATTTTGTAAAGTAAAAATTCAGCTGAATTGGAATTACGTGAAATAAAGACTAAACAGTCGTCAACATAGCGAAACCAGTGGAGTATTTCAGGGTTTTTCATGATCTGTGTGGATTCTAAATGATCCATAAATACATCAGCTAATAGAGGAGAGAGACAGCTACCCATGGCTAATTCATCAGGTTGTCTATAGTATTTGTTGTTAAAAACAAAGAAAACTTGATCTAAACAAAGTTTTAGTAGTTGGATAATGGAGTTGGTGGTGGATAAGGTGATGGAGTTGGCTAAGAGAAGAGAATGAACCAGATTAATTGTTTCTTGTTTAGGGACAGACGCGAATAGATTGCTAACATCAAATGAAAGCATAGTAATGTTGGGGTGAAGGTTAATGTGCTGTAAATTGTTGACTAGATGACTAGTATTTTTGACTCAAAATCGAGGGGTGAAGTTCGTCATGTTGTTGATAAAATTTAATATAAATTTTGATGGGATGGAAACTGGAGTGTTAATGAAACTAACAACTGGACGAATGCCCTCTTTATGTATCTTAGGTAAACCGTAAAGTCTGGGTATTAAAAGGGTTGCTTGGGATTTTATAATATGGTGCAAAATGTTCTGAGAAGAAGTCTATGAAATGTTTAATATTGTCTTTTAATTTATTTATGAACTTTTTGGAAGGTCTGTTGCAAATAAAGTAAAGTTATTGTTGTTGGGGAAAGTTGAGACTTTATTATTATAAGATGTTTGATCTAAGATCACTAGACAGTTACCTTTATCAGCTTTACTGATGATTAAGTTATGAAATTTGATTTTATTCTTAATGGATTTGAGAGTCTTGAGGTGATCGTTGTGTTTGTTTTAAGAAAGGTTTTGTAAATTAGGAGTTAAAGGAAAGTTTTGAATGTAGGAAGGAAAGTTAGAAGATGAGGGTGTGTTGATAATAAGTATAGTTGAAGAATTGGGAGAATTTTTGTTTTTGAATCTATTTATAGTATTAAAGCAGCAGTTTCTGATTTATTGGGACTGAAAGGTTTTGGATAATAATATCTAGCTCAATGGAGAGACTCTAAAGGTCTTTTTCGGAGACCTTGCGAGGAATGGAGTATTTGAGACCTAGATTTAGTAAATGAAATTCATTATTGTCGAAGGTAACTGACAAAAGATTTTTTAATCTTAGATGAAAAGTCAAATTAGAGAATTTACTGTTGTTACTGTTACTATTTGTTGATTTAGATTTATTTTTAATGAGATTATTTAATTTAGATTTAAGTTTATTAAATTTGCTAAAAGTTACATTGTCCAATCTGTCCTGAACATCATTCAAAAAATAATTTAAGTTGTCATAGCCCATGAAATCAAGTGAAGAGTCATATGTTACCTTGAGTTTACAATCTATGTAATTTAGCTTTCCATAATGGTTACAAATCTCCTTCTTCAAGATTTTCAGTTGAAAGTTGTTCTTTAAGTTGATTGGAACATTTTCCTGGGATTTTAATCTTACAAAAAGTAGGGAAGACCTGGTTGTTTATGCATTGAGAGATGAACCAAATATCCAGCTTCAAAGTGCATCTTTTACTGGCTAAGCGCATGTACTGAGGAGCCAAGTTGACCATACCGTCAAATATGTTTTTTTGACATACAGGGCCTCTATAATTAAGTTATAAGTTAAATATCATGTGAACATTATACTAAAAAAGTTTTATTTTATTCATTCAAAAACACTTTCAATTTTAAATAAATACATTCACATCTAATCATTAACAATAAAATTTTTTCTAGAACTCAACCTCCCACATGTGTCTAGTTTCTATTTTCTGGGTATCAAATGTTTGAGAAACATAAAGGGCCTTATACTTAAACCTTTTTCACTACATTACTGCACACATGTATAGTTGGTTGCCTACCTACAACCACATATTTTTTCTTTCCACATCTCATCTCATACCTATACATAAATTTAAAACAACAACATTGATGGTTGATACTGTTATATTAATTTATTTTATTTTCACAATTTTAAATAACGTTGGCTTTTGTCTTAAGTAGAAACATACAGTTATATTGACTGCTCTGTTACAACTTCCGTCATAACTTAACAACATTGTCATTAATGTCATTGCCATTCAGTTGCTCCCATACAGTCTTCGTAGACACACCGTCTCAAGACTAGCAACTTCAACGTGGAGTCATATGTCGCCATGTTACCTAATCCAACGGTAACTGTAACATCTTAAATCATTGTAAGAAATTTTGTCAACTAAATGTAATTAATTATTTGTTAACGGGTTTTTATCCATATATTTAGTGACTACATTCATGTACTCCTAGTAAATATTAACCACACTTTGTATTAACCTTAGTCAAAATTTTAAACCAATGTTCTTTTTAATTAAGTGGTTAAATATTTTTTAGGACACTGATGATGGAATATGGATTCCGTAAACGTTTTGTCTGTTTAACTTAGCCCATTTGGGTTCTTAATATATACCTTTTACAAAGGATTTTTCAATACAAGATTGTTTTGTACGTAATAACATTATTTTCCATTTCTGCAGATAATTTGGTAAATTTTCTTCTGTACGGTACAATCTGAAGCACAGTATTTTACACATAACATCAAATCAGTATTCTGTAGTATGTATAACGTTCATACTTCTTTAATACACAGGTAGGTTACTAAATTATAGATATATAAGAATGTCAAAAAAAAACTTTAAGTTAACACAAACATAAGTTTAACACACTAGATGCGGTTAATTTCAGTTCCCTATCCTCTTTGGAACCTCAGGATAAGCAATATCTCTCAGATACCTTTTAATACTGCCTAATTTAGTGGAACTATGATGGAACTTATCATAGACGTGAACACTTCCGATGCTTCTGTCGACGTAGACTATTTACAAAAGAGTTTCGGGAATTTATACAGGAATATTTTTTGAGAACTGGACCTATTAGAGATATCTAGCTAGAGGGAACCTAATCCACACATCAATCAATATTTTCAAATTTAAAGCTGTCACCAACATTCAATGCCTAAATTTAATTACAGTATTTACATTCTGTCAAATTATGGCTTAACTGAGGTTGAACTGGTTTACCTCATATACTAACTTCCTTTAACTTTCTTTCTTGTTAGAAACTTAATACAATGTAAGATTCTAAAAAAATCTTCAATCGAGAAAGAATTGTCAAAAATGTATCAAATATCACCGATACTTGTATGATTAATAAAATCATTCCAAATCTTATTCTAATACTGCCACCGGAACGATTTTCGTCGTTTTTATACGATACAGATAAAAACGTTGTAGCTTTCAACAACTGTATAATCTCTGCCACTGAAGCGAATATAGAGTAACCGCCAGTCTCGTCTCAGAAAGCAAGACCTTGGTGAAATGAAAGATGCTCACTGGCTATATATCAAAATAAGACAGCATTAAACAAATACCGCAGAGACAGTATTAAATCAAATTTATTAACCTAAAAAACAGAGCGCAAAATCTAACCACTTATATAATAAAACAAACCAAACGAGATTTTTCAGAAAAACACGTATAATCCTAAAATACTTCCAGTTAAATTTGTAAAAAAATTAAACACATGACCATTAAAAGCTCTCCCCCATGGTAATAAAGGAGTTTTTGGAAGAAGAAATAAAGACCGCTGGACAGGAAATTGAAAGGGGAAAAGATCCCGGATCCTGATAGTCTGCCATCCGAGGCATTGTAGATAGTAACAACGGAGAAACTAGGTTTGATAAGAGGAATATTTAATGATCTACTGCTAAACCAGAGAACTAAATAAAGCCAATTTGGTTTTGCCTCTCATGTATGGAAAACCCCCCAATGTATCATCCTCTTACAGGCCAGTATGTCTCCTACACTGACTTTTTATTTTAGGAAAATTTTGTAAAAAGAGGCTGCAAGACGTTTTCACAAGCAAGAGCACTATCCAAAAAACAGCTTGGATTTAGAAAGGTCGATCAGCAATCGATGCCGCGAGCCGGATCAGAGACATGACAACAACAAGTAGAAAAAGGTGGGTAGTCTAGTTCTGATGTACATTCAAAGTGCGTTAAATTTGACAACTTGGAGCCTCATTATCGACAGGATTCCTAAAAAAAGATTGCAATTTGTATAGATTTATAGCTTGCATTTTATCTATTTAGGAATTATTTACAGGTCACCCTCTTATTAAACAAATCCATTACTTTGTTGCCATCTTCCTACATTAAATACTTATTAACATCCTAACTATTATACAACATTAAACAATTTAATTTGTTTTTACGTTCTATGTAATTAAAACATTAAATGCAGCGTAATTTTAACCCGCCACATAACCCCGCTACGTGTACGTAACATAAAAATGCATTTTTTTTTTCGAAAAAAAAATGCGTACAATTTTTTTCTGGAGGCGACTGCAGGTCCAATTTTTATTTTATTTATTTAAGCAAAAACCATATCTGATTTTTTTTAAATTTTTTCGTTTGATGCGCCATCTTCAAAAATCCGACAAACTGTTTTTTAGTGATTTTCGGGATTTTCTCCATTTTATAGACTTCAAAATGGATTAAATCAAGCTTTTTTATAGATTGTATATTTTAAATTTAATGAAGTCTTTATGACATTCAAACATTAAGCGAAACACCTTTAAACCCCAAAAAACATGTTTTTCACGGTTTTGACCGAGTTAAACATATTTTGTGACATCGACACGACCTGAATCAATTTTTTCATGTATTTACTTTTCTCATGATTAAAAAATAAGACTCGTCGAATTTTTTTTTTATTTTTTTAGACCAGTAGGATAAGTGTACATAACCTATAAAAACCTCATTGGAGGTAGTTATATACCTCATTGGAGGTCCACAAATACATACCTATGACTAATCCAACCCTCATTCTGTAAGCGTCTTAATACTGACCTCCCGGGACTTTCTAGATAAGACCACTTAGACTCTCTCACGCCAAATTACCACAGAATTTTCTGATGACATCAGATTTCGATCTAACCTGCTAAAGCTGCTAGTACGTGCACCCTGGGTAATGTTAAATGTACTAGTACAATAGGAAGCCAGACAATCTAGAATCTCTAGATCTCCTGGCAAGAACACATGACGAATATAAGATATGCCTCCAACCAACAATTTAAATGGATCTTCTCAAGATCAAGCGACAAAATGACTCGGACGGAGCATTAGAATCTGTCATTTAAATATAGAAGGTATTGGTACAAGTAACTGTGAGTACCTTTAAAAAGTACTCATTAAAAATAATATCGACGTGGTCGCAATTCAGGAAACCCATCTAGAAAACGAAGAATAAATTTTAGCTAGAGGAAAAATTCATGGCTTTGATTTATTGGGTGTAACTTGCCATTCAGCTCATGGAGTGGTAACCTATGTTCAAAACAAAATAGAAAATATACACATAAATATGTGCTACATCGGACATAAATAACATTCATATGGTTACTATACAAATTGAAGAAATTACTGTCCTGTGACCTTCGAATGTTATTTACGCCCACCCACACCCCTCAGTTTGTATTGGAGATTTTAACAGTCGTCATGAAGTCTGGAAGTATAGGCACAGTGATCAAAACGGTGAGACTCTGCTAAACTAGAGCGAAGAGGTTGACACTTATTTAGTCTTTGACGCTAAAGATCTGGGAACTTTTCGATTTGCAGCCTGAAGGCGAGAATACAATCCAGACCTTTGTTAAGTTTCCACAAATGAAAACAAGCAACCACTGGCAGATTCACGTATAGTACTTCCAGATTACTTACATAGCCAACATAGACTAGTTGTAATAGAAGTTGACATGAAAATACCAATAATATCATCTTTTTCTCGACCTAGGTGGATCTTCCAAAAAGCAGACTGAGCGACTTTTACTGAGGGATTGGACAAGTCTCTGGGATGGATAACCCCAACACGTGCAAACTACAGAGATTTGTAAGCGCGGTTATCTTTACAGTGAAGAAAACTATACCCAGAGGATATCATAAAGAATATGTCTTTAAATTGATCCCTAACAGGGACAACCCTAAACTGAATAAGAACAAGCAGCGGTAGATGTGCTGTCAGCTTATATATATATGAAGAAAAGCACTTACTCCGGAGTGTGACTGTGGTGCGAAACGACAGGCCGTCCGTCACATTGTTAAAGAATGTCCCCGAAGCCGATTCACTTAAGTTTTCGATGTGTTCCTGAATGCGACCGAAAATGTTTTACATTATGTTAATAATACATTATATGTTCGTTTGTAATACTCCATGTTACGTTTAATATTGATTTTTAATTATGTGTTCTTATTGTATGCCATACGATAAATAAATAAATCAAGATAGTGATTTAAGAAGACACCTAAAACTCGAGTCGATACTCTGCGCAATTCTCTGCGACTTTAACCAAATAGATATTTTTCTTAGAGTGCCGTGTCTCTCCAGAGCTTGGAAATTATAATAGCTATTTTTATTTTTGACCTTGCTGCTCTAAACAATTCCATCAATCTGCCTTGATACCAATACCGTAGATTCTTCAACCAAGAATTCTGACTTCGACCAACAGATCTTCCTTAAATCTGTCCCTGTACTATGAGCCTCAAAATTTCCAAATAAATAGAGTTCTTTAATTTTTGAAGAAAATATTATATCATAGACTCTGAATTATTGCTATCTGAGTTGACTTGTCAATACTGTTGTACCCTATATAATGTTTCTGTATTTACACCTGTGCAAGTGGCTTTAGTTGTCGAGCACCCTAATTTAAATAATAAAAAAAGATTTTCTCTAAAAATAAATTTCTGCAAAATTATTAAAATGTATGCAAAACTTTATGGACGGTCTGTAAAGGTGGTAAAATATTGTTCTATTTTAATCTTATTTAATTTTGTAAAACAAAATAATCTAAAATGACAGTTTCAAAATAAACTTTTGAACATTTTATGTAAACAATAATATTTCTTTCTCGTAAAATAACTGGATAGATAAATAAAAGCAAAAATTTAAACAGTTTATTTAAAGAACGATTCTAATTATGACAACATATTGGAAATAGAACCTATTATAAGACTTTTGAATATTTTCAAAATACAATAATTACATTTAATAACCAAAATACAGTAGCTAAAAAGCTAATGCTTTTATTAATTTTAGTTACATTTTTATGGTCAAACTACATATAAATAAATATTTCACAATTTCACAAGTTTAGACATTAATTCGTAAATTTTTCAAACCAGCACAGCGTTATAGAATAGAAATATGCTTTATTGTCACTGAAAATTATTGAACAATTTTATGGACAAAGCTAAAAAATAAATCAGTCAAATAGTACAAAAAGTATAAAACAAAAACAATATAATAAAAAAACAGAACAATACAATTTTAAATCAGTAAAATTATTGTATAACTTACATAATTTGTACAGACAATAACAAATGAAAGCACTGTAAATTGTAGCCACTGCTTGAGACACCCAAATGTAATTATAAACAATACTATTTTTGTTTCATTGTTATACATTAAGAAACTCGTCAACTGAATAATATGGTCTTTCAGAGAGATAGATTTTTGTCATCTGACGAAACATAATGAAAGATGTTGCGGATTTAATTTCTCTTGGAAGGTGATTATAAAGTTTTTTTTGAACTATATAGAATATAATTCTTTACTAGCTGAGTGGACGGGAATGGATGAATTATGAAGGGCAATGCCTGGAGTAACGTCCAAGTGCGTACAACTCCAAACCATGGTACAATGAACACAATGTATGATATTGCGTATAACATTTGACAGCTGACCCAGACGTGTGACGTAGTCAAAAACGCTGAAACCCATTATTTGATACGATAGTTAACGAGTTTTTTGACATTGTATCAATTTACTGCGTTTTTTTTTTAGTTAAAGCATTATCGTGTCTTAAAAAGTACCTGCAGTGTTTAGTTACTGTTTAGTTTATTATGTTGTATAGTAGTTTTTTTTGTAAAACAAAAGTTTGTATTTGCCATTGTATATCTGGTTTTGTACCACAAATTCAACCTTTAAGGGGGTATGTTCACGCCGCAGTTAAAATGAGCGGTGTTCAAATAAACTAACGTTTAACAATTTTTTAAATAGATGGCAGCACGTGCATCATATTTTAATATTTTGATTTTCTCGAAATTTAATTATCTGAATAGCGACAGTGTTGCCAATGAGGCCAAGTACTGAAACTTAAAATATAATATACGATCGAGAGAATCGGTATAGTTCGCTCTCGGTCGGCAGTCTTCTGCAATGTAAGTTGAAATTAGCTATCGTATTATTTTTGAAGTTTTACAAATTCTAATTTTTGGATTGGATCACTCCATATAATTTTTTAATTTTTGTATCGTGTTGCGTTGAGGTTCATTTACCTTTGAAGTTAAATTGTTGTTTTCTTTTTTTGTGTTGTTTTTTAGTTTTGTAAACATTTTAAATTGTGCATATTAGTTTTGTAAAAAACTAAACTTATTTCAAGTACAAAAAATTACTTATAATAAAAATATACACCTGTAAACCTCATAATTTATTAACCCATCAGCGGACGCTAAGGACTGATCAGTTCTTTGTAATTTTACATTTATCTTGGCAATAAGACTATTGAATTTATATTCATTTTCAGCCAGTAAACGAAAACCTTCCATTGCTAAATCAATTTTTTTTTCATTTTAAACTTAACTCTGTAAAAATGTCATTAACCCACTCTAAAGTGTGTTTTTAAAGTTGTAACTTCTGCAGTTTTTCCAATATTTTCCATGGACACGAAAACATAAGATGCCATAATCGAATCATATTTTCTGGCAGACATGACTTAATAAGAGAATACAATATCACCGCTAACTTGTCAGCAGTTTTGTCTAAGGTCTCAAGTGAACGAAGTTGACTATCAATCATATCATAAAGAGCAGAAATATTACTATTATATATATATATATATATATATATATATATATATATATATATATATATATATATATATATATATATTACTAAGAAACTTGACTTAAAATTAACTTTGAGAGCTCTCTAATGTAAACATCAATTTGGAGATCCTCTATGCCAAACCTAGACTGCAATCTCTGAACTGAATAATTTTTGAACTCGATTGGAGGTAATTTAAAGTTGCGCTTCTTCGAATATACTTTTAAGTACCGTACTCTCCACTTCACAAAACTCATTGTATTATTTACTTGTAAGAGTTCCGGGGAAACAATAACAATTTTCGTAAATGCACTACCGTTCTGCGTTTTCGCAGAAATAATACAAAATTAAATTTTAAGTAGACTCGCGATTATCCGAGTCTAGGTTATCCGAGCCCCTCAGTTAACCGAGGCAAAATTTTGCCTTGGTTTTACCTTTATTTTCCTTTATTGTCGTACTTGTTGAATCACAATATCGAGCAATAAAAAAAGGGTCGATAGTTAGAAGTTATATCGGCTGCTCTTATATGGGCAATCAATTGAAAATTTTGGATTATTGATAAGAAGAGAATTATTTGTAAGGTATGCTTTAGGTCAAGATGATGTGAAAGAGATTTCATGCGCAGAAATTTCTGTGTGGTGTTTTGTCTACAACTTCCTGTTCCTTTCTATGTTAATCGATGTGAATTTAACTACCGATTTGTTTAGTGTCGTTCAGATCGTCAAATTAAGAATCTGTACGGTAATATTTTTCATTTTATGTACTGTTTTGTGAATTTATTCCAGTTATTAGTTTCGGTTTCATAATTAATTTTTCATAAGTTGATTTTTGTGAGTGTAAGAGAGAATCTTTCTGTGCAATCTGAGTGGAAAGCGGAAAAGAGTAATTGCACCTTTGGAAACAAAAGTGAATACAATTAAGAGGTTGGACAAGGGTGAATCAATAAAGAAGGTTTTTTCAGATTTAGATGTCGGAGAAGTAGTTGTTAGATATTGGAAGCGTAAGCGGAATAAAATCGAACAGTGGATAATGAATATACCCTTTATGGGAAAGATAAGGAAGATGCTGTTTTGTTTTAACATTTCCAAGTATTGAAAATAGATGTAGAACACTAAAAAATGTATTTATTGTTACGTGTGGAACGTCATGCAGTTACTTTCCGTAAACCTCATAATTCATTAACCCAGCAGTGGTAGATCAGTTCCCTGCATAGATAATTTTACATGTTTCTTGGCAACAAGGCTATTTAATTTATATTTATTTTTAGTCGGTAAACCAAAACTTTCCGTCACTAAATCAATTTCTTCTTTATTTTGAAATTCACTCTGTAAAAAGCTCATTAGCTTGCTCAATCTTGTTTCTAAAGTTGTAACTTCATGGATATTTTCCATGGACACGGAAACAAGATGTAATAGTCGAATCATATGTTCTGGCAAACGTGACTCAATAAGAGGATACAATCTCACCGCAAATTTGTCAGCAGGTTTTGTCTAAGGTCTCAAGTGAAAGAACCTAGGCTACAAACTCTAAATAATTTTTTAACTCGATTGGAGGTAATTTAAATTTGCGCTTACCTTTTACACTTGATGACTCAAAGTACTTTGCACTGTATTTATCAGTTGCCTCTATCTCACTGATTAACTATTCTTCGGAAGCTTCTTCGAATATACTTTTAAGTACCGCACTTTCCACTTCACAAAGCACATAGTAGTTTACTTGTAAAACTTACAAATAAAGCTAACAAACTGTCCAAAACATTAGCAATTTTCGTAAATTGCGAATCCGAAGTACCGCTCTGCGTTTTCTATCTGATTTCATGTTCCGACGGTAACTTTGGCCGACCCTCACGGCAAAAACAAAACTATTCGCCGGAAAAAAGTTTGCACTAAAATAGGCGAAAACAACTAACTTCCCGTATATAAGTCCTGTCATATCCCGCAGTTATCTTTCGCGAAATAATACAAAATTAAAATTTAAGTACAAAAAAAATTACTTTTGTATTTAATTACACAAGTGTGGTTTTTTTAATACAGCTTGCTCTGGTTGCAAAAATTCGACTAAATAATATATATGTTATGTATGCAATTCTAATACATATTATTAATATGATACATGATACTCATCAATACATTCTCAGACGGAAAAGTCGTAAAATTTAATTATCTTACACCAGCACTTAGCGGATGTGCTGATTAGGGATTTTTTTAAGTAAACATATTAATTACTTGACACTTTTTTTTGCTAATACATACACACAAAACGTTCATTCATTTGGAAATATTTATGACAATTCTGAATTCTTTATCTACCCAAAAATATTTATTCCAAACTGATAAAGAAATTTGCAATTGTTTGAAAATCTAAAATACGTTTACTTTTTTTCATATTGAATGTTAACAGGAGAAATTTTTTACTTAAAAAATTTCAGATTTTCATCTGATTTATAATTATGACTCAAGTAAATTTCAATAATCTTTTTCATTTACGGAAATAATTAATCGACAAAATTTAATCAATGATTACATTATATTGTTTTGTCTATAAAAATTAAATTTGCCAAAACGTGAATGAAACTGTAATTACTGGTATAATTGTATTTTTAAAACACTGTGACGTTATGCAATCATGATTGATAATTGACAGTCAAACGAAGCCAAAATATTAACTGGTAGGGGCCGCTTTGCTAAACACAACCACGTGATTCGTATTACCATGGTTACTGCACAACAAATAGACAATTGGCATAACCACAAAACTAGTTTTCAATGTTTTGCAGATTTTTCTTAAATTCGGCAAACACGCATTTGTCGCTATTTAATACATCACTGCTGCCTTCTACTAAATGACACGTGAACTTATTTTCACATCTATTAAGTGATAGCGGAACTAATTTCTCACTAGCAAAATGCCAACTTATAACGGTGACATCAACAAAATCCCTAGTTTGCAGCTTTTAATTGTAATTTTATCTTTAGGTACAGTTAATTTTAAAATTACGGCAGTATGGATAACGAACATTCGCTTAAAATAAAGGTTTTTGGATAGTTAATCATTTAAACTAGTTATTTTGTACCTAAGTTCAAAAATTATTACACAATACCAATTTTTAGGCACGTTACCACGTAAGTTATGACATGGATTCATTTAAGTACCGTTATAAAAAAATTACTGCTTTCTTTGGAAATTTTAACTAGATAAAATTAAAATAGAAAGTTTACAGTTTACGTACATAGTCATAAGTTGAAGATTGGTTTTGAAATAGTGACGATAACTGTACCTAAAAAGTATATAAATTTTAACATTGTGACATACCACCTTAATATTTATTTACTGATTCCGTCGACTGAGTTAATAACGAAATCTATATTTAATTCGGTAAAAAAACTTACAACCATCTCTCTTTACAATTTAAATTTGCAACATCTTTGCCCAAGTTCCGTAAATGTCAAAAGCCTATCTATGTATCTGAAAGACCATATTCAGTAGAAAAGTTTCTTAACGAATAACTAAGAAATTACAGTACCTTTATGTACAAGTCATCATCAGTAGCTGGACAACTCTTTCTGGGTCCTAGCTTGTTCTAGGATTTTCCGTCATTCTGTTTTGTTCCTTGCTTTATTTTTCCAGTTGGTATGTACAAGTAACTTTTTAGTTAAGTAAGTATTTTTATATAAATTTGGGTATCATACGCAGCAACTTCAACTTATTAGTTCGTTATGTTTTATTATGCAATTTGCAATTTAATTAAATTTTGCAATTAATTGTTTATTTTATTATCCTTTATTTTGTGATATTTTATCCATAAAATTGTACAATTTTCTGTAATAATAACCCATATTTCTATTTTATTCTATTCGATACCCATACGATATAAACAGTTATTCTAAGTCTTCTAAACATAGTGTTAGGAATTCTTGATTTACCACAGTTTCTATTCTATTGATGAGTATCTGTCTCATGTATTGTATTGTATTTTTTATGTTTGACGACTATAATAATGTAGAAATTTACATGAATAAATCTATCTATCTATCTACTTTTTAAATTTTCCACTTTTTTCCTATTAACACATTACTTTACTATTATATTATTTTTTTCTAATAACATCATTAACTCTTTAAAAGACACCGAAAAAAGTCAATATAAACAATAGTATAATAGAAAGCTTTGAGGTCCATTATCATTTAAAATATTTAGCATAATAGTACAAAAGGTTATACAAGGAAGAAATATAGAAAATAATTATTTCTGGCACCGCGCTGTATATGCACTCAATGGGTTGTTAAGAAGCAAACATATATCTAGAAGGGCAAAACTAATAAGGACATACAAAACAGTAATGAGGCTAAAAAGGAGCCACAACAAAAAACACCAGGAGCTTTTATTAGTTTGGAAGCGTAAAATCTGGTGGGAAAATCTTACATAAATGGATAAGAAAAAATATCGAGCTAACGGAGCTCTATCAATAATCCAACCTATTACCGGTAATTAAGGTTCAAAGACTTAGATAGTTGGGCCATGTGCAGAGAATGATTCAATCTAGAATTTCCACAATTGGCAGTGCACTGACAGTGTACTGGCACTGGTAGAACCTAGTGCATTGGCAGGCAAAAGGCGAAGAGGAAGGCCGAGATCAAGATGAAGCAACGAAGTTAAAGAATATATGAGAAGACAACGTAACGAGTTAAGAAAGAAAAGGGAGTCACAAAGAATAGTACATCAATCCATGGGCCTATTAGGCTCGTAGTGCTTACATATTATTTATCATTATTTATTTTGATTTTGTGTTTAGTTCAGTATATACGTACACATTTTTTGTACCTACATCACAAAGTGATCAATAACAAATTAAGAAGTTGGAATACCTTGTATATTTAAAAATAATTTTAAAGTTTTTAGCTGTACTCGAACCATTTTTATGTAGATACCACTTTTTTATATCTTTTTAAACAACTTAAATATCGAACTCTGGAATATAAGTTGATCAACCTGTAGTTATGTGCAATAAAAGATAATTAAAACTTGTTTTATATAGAATACCTATGTTAACAAAATAACTAGCAAAAATCAATAAAATTAAATTAACTTCAAAATATTGTTAATGATTAAATATTATAATAACAGAATTTTATCATTTGTTTATAATCAGTAGTAATATCCCTAGGACATTGATAACAGACGAGATAATTTCATGACAATCGAAAGCTCGTTCCTTGGTAACAGCACGAAGCCGAAGGCTGAGCTAAATTATCTGAATTATATAAAAAAAACTAAAAATTAAAAGTCTTTCCTATACAACTACGATGACAACTACATTCAAATATTGCGCGAATAGGCGTTCTTGACTACGTCATGCGCGAAGCGAACCGATATTGGAACATTAGGTATCATACCATACCTTGTGTTCCTTGTACTATGACTCCAAACTGTTTAGGATAAAATAAGTACAATATTATGAAATTACATAAAAAAAGTTTTAATTTGAGCTATTCTACATTAGGTGTGACCCAATAGTTTATATAAAGTTAATGATTAAAGTTTCAAAGATGTCAAAAATGGCAAAAAATTTTTCGACATTTTAATTTTTTGAAATATGTCTTGTAAAAATTCTTTCTTTTTATGCAAATATCACTATATGGTAGCTCTTTTAATTACAAATCGAATGAAAATTCGTAATATTAGATCGGTGAATTCATTTTTAAGATATGGTTAATTGTTTATAAAAATTCCTAAAAGGTTATAAACTTTAAAGGGCCAAAACTTATTTGTAAAAAAGATAGAGCTCTAATTTTAAACGGATTCTCTTCTTGGTCGATTATATAAAAATATCTGATTGAAAATTTTTAAGTCCCTTATTTATTGTTTTGAAGTAGGGACAACTTTTTCGTTACACACACATTTGCACACACACGATTACACACATTGTTAGCTTATTAATTCTTGTAGCTGGTCAATAGAAGTGTAATTAGTTTAAGCTGCTTTGTTTATAATAATAAAGAATTAAAATCGGCGCCATTCAATAGTTACTGCTATTTAATACAAAACTGTTATGTATAGTCAAAAAACATAGGTAAATTTTTTTCGAGTAGCTGAACTGTACTGTACTCCTGTCGGTCTGGCTAGAAAAAACTCAATTCGGAACTTCAAATCCTCGGCGCTCGAAAAAATTTATCATATCTCCAGTAAATATGAACCAAGTTTGCTTTTTTTATCTGGTGCAGCGTAAAATTTTGTGAACATTGGTGATATTTTTTTGGCTGCTAATAAAATTACTCTTAATCATCTTTTAGAGTATAAAGTTAACTAGTAAACTTTTAAATTAAGGATAATATATAAAAAAGAAACCAGCTGTATTCTTTACAGAAAAGCGGATGGGATTGCTACAAGAAAGGTCCAGCCAGATAAAACATGCTCTCTAAGTGAGTATAGGCATTTGAGTATTAACAGTTAAAACTCAACGGTTAAAATAGTAAAATATTAAAAAGTGCGATTCAGTTTAGTTGTGTAGCTATGTAGAGAACTTTTGATATTATCTTTTTTAATTAAAACTTAATTGATTTAAAAACTGTTTACTGTGAGTTATAATAAAATTGTGTACAGAATGGCAGATTAATTAAATTAAACAATATATTTGTTTTATAGTCCAAAAAATTTATCATGTAAGTAAAATTAGACATTATGGTATTTCTTTTGCAAAACATTAAAAAAACAATTGAAAATATTCTAAATTTTATTGCACAAGAAATTTGTTAAATATAAAATTGAAACACAACTGATCAAATTAATAATAATAAAACTTTGTGACATTGCCTCTTGAGCTCGAAAGTTGATTTTTACGTGTAATATTAACAGTACAAAAATCTTCTAATTTTACAGTAAAGGTTTTTGTAAATTAATTATTTAACCCTTTAATCGGCAAGATAGAAATAGCAGGTTTTGAGTTACAGGAATTTTGGTTTTAAGGTAAATTGGGTGTGGGAAAAACGAATCTGAGGTCTGTTTGGCGTTATAGTGTGTGTGTGTGTGTGTGTGTGTGTGTGTGTGTTTCGTCGCCAGGCCAAAAAATCATAGACCGTCTACAGACGGTCTTGTCGTTCAGAAGGAAAATTTATGAAAACACCATAATTTATTAGTAGTACAAAAATAATATTTTTATTGAAGAATAAAGTTACAGGTAAATAAACAAAAATTATCAAGATTTGGTGTGATACTGTGTGAAGCAATTTTTACCTTTCCTGTTACACAAATGAAGGTTGCACTTGGTGCAAAAGGAATTAGTGTCAGACTTTGTAGGCTGTGGAACGGACGATGGTCGTCTAACAGGACGTTTTTCAGTTGTAGCACACAGCTCTTTAGCCATTTTCAATCAAAATTGTTGCATTGTCATGTCTTTTTGTTTTTCACCACCGGAGACGTTGCGATTTTTCTCGACATTTACACGTCGATACAGTACAAAGGCATTGGTAATCGCCATGTCCAGTAGATGGTAAAAAATTCTGGTGGCCATGTCCATTATTTTTATACGAAGTCCATTTCGACCCATATATGAATCCATGAGGTCTACACCTCCCATGTGAGAGTTGCATTCTCGAATGATTTGTGTACATCCAACCTCGATATATTTATTAGTTTTCTTGTCACAACGAGCCACCTTAGCCGGTTGAGTAACTGCTTTTGTTTTCAAGAAAGGTTTTACACCAACATATGTCGAACAAATTCTAACATTTTTAGTGTCTTTCCACAAAACTGTGCTCAGATCGACACCATAAGCTGATCCGCAATATTCGACGGAATAACCTCTTGCTTCTCTTTTTAAATCCTTATCTCCTGGCAACTTGCAGTTAGGGATTCGATTGCTTCTAATAGTACCAAGAGCAAAAATGCCACGGGCTCTCAGGTACACCATTAGAGGTAATGAGGTGTAGAAGTTATCAAAATAAATGACATGATTCAGGAAGTCTGGCACTGTCTGCGATAACCTGATAACAACGTTTCCTGTTACACCTATGTCTGGAGTGTTAGGCAATATGATGTCATCATTACGAGCACCAGTATAAATTTCGAACTGGTATGAAAACCCATTCGTATCACAAAGAACGAATAACTTTACACCCCATTTGTTAGGTTTATCTTTGAGGTATTGTCTAAGATGGTGGACCATTTTAGTTGAGCACATTTGTTCATCCACACATAACCGTGCATTTTTTGGAATGCTGTCAAACTGAGCATTCAAAATTGTGGCAATTTTTCGTACTCGAAAGATAGGATCGTATCCTGATTCACCTTTTGGAATACGTTGGCGTTCATCATTGAACGCAAGATGCTTTTTGATTGCTTCGAATTTCTTCAATGCGATGCAATCTGGTACGGCTCTGAAACCAAATTCGCCCCAGTGCGATTCCATGTTGGGATAACGAAAAATTGACATGAATATGAGAATGCCAATGTACCGCCGTATTTGTACTGCGTCAACGGTAAATTGTGTATTAATGTCGATGACACGTGCAGCTCGATTTGTTTCCAACACAATGAGATCCTCCAATTCATCCGTAAAGAAGTAATTGAAAAACTGCAACAGCGAATCTAATTTAAGTATTTCAGGTGGAAGATCAGTTTTGCCACGAAATGCAACCACGTTCACGTGTAACTGCATTGAACGTTGACGCCACAGAATATTCTTCCATTCCTGTGATTCCTTTGCAATATTGGTTAACGCTGAAAGCAAACAAATAATCAGTGCATGACAATTATTTTTTTATTCGTAATATGTACAAACCTCCTCCAGTGAAGCCACCTGCTGATGGTACTACCCTTGGGCCGGAAACTTCCAAAGTCGGTAACGGCGATCTTGGTCTCTTCGGTGGTTTGAATGTAGATGTAGGTGTTGCTACTGACCTTGTTGCGATTGCAGCCGTATTTACTGTTGTTGCTACTATGGTTGTGTCTTCTGATATCGATGCTAGTAATTCTGCTGCTGTGGTTGGTGAAGATTTATCTCTAACCCCATTAGCCGCTTCAGAAGTAGAAGTTTGTGCAATTGGAACTATAGCATCCGTCAAACTGAACGAAGTACTATTGATATTCAGTTATCATCTCATAATCTTCAGGTGTTATTTCATCACACTCGTAATCCGGATCACTGTCTACGTCATCGACATCTTCTTCATCCGTAAACGATTCCATAATGTCTAATATATCTTCTTCACTCAGAGTAGATACATCGAATCCTTTTCCTGTCGCCCAGGCTCTCTTACATCCTTTTACACCACGTTTTCCCTCCATTTTCTACATAAAAAAAATAATAATGCATGTTTAGTAGGTAAAATAAAGAACAAAAATACGCGTAATAGTAAAAAGTAAGGAGAAAAATTTTGCAACTAAGCGACAAGACCGTCTGCAAACGGCCTTCACTAAATGCGCGGTATTTCAATTCCACTTCTTATTTCCTCCACACACAGTAATAAATCAATAAATATACATAATAACTACTTACCACAAAAATTTTCGTGTTTATTTCTCAACTAAAAAGCACTTTTTAAAATTCTTTGAGTTTTCCCGTACACACAAATAATTTTAACGTCTGATTCATACGATTGTCGCGACATAAATGCCAGCCAGTGTTCCCAAACGTAAAAAAATAAAATCGGTAGAATTCTTTTAAAAAATCGGTACATTGAGGAGTAAAATCGGTAGATCTTTCAAAATATAATATTTTGTTTAAATTTCATAATGTTTTGCAATTCGTTTAATTAAGAAAAAAATAAAATTTGTTTATACATTTAAATCTAATAAAATAAAAAGATGAGAACCGAGATACTGAACTTAAAACGAGAAGGTTGGCACTACTGGCACATTGGCACTTGGCTGGCAGTAACATTTAACAGTAACGAAGCGGGAAATACAAGGCTTCTCCAAAACAATCAACACTTAGTAAAATATTTTATACACCGTAAGGTACATATTATATACCACATATTTATATTATTAAGATCTGGATTCTACTAAGTACCTATAGAGTACTATATTGTATAAAAGTAGACGAGAGAAAAAAAGAGGACTTAAAAACTTAATTTGTCATGTTCATTTTAAACCACATAATATAATTCTCAAATCAAATAGTATAATCTCAAATTAAATGAAACATTGAAATAACAGTAAAATAAATAAAAAGCTGTTGTAATAAGTAACAGAAAATATTAGATCTTAAACAAATCAGACACTTCCATTCTTATTCTCTAAAACAGTCAACACTTATTAAGAAAAAAATATATAAATATAAACTCAAACTGATTAAAATCTAAACTCTTAACGAATTAATTCCTATAAAGATGATTATAACTGACTGAAATTTAAATCTTTAAATGAGTCTGTGACTAGGAATCGAATACTTATCCGAGAACTGAAACCTCGAGTATAAAATCTTTTATAATTTGTAAAGTACCGCTTAGGTACCATTTAAAAATAAATATTTGAATATTTTCACACGTTTTAGTGAATACACAAAAATGCTCAATGTAAATTACAGGTATCGCAAGAAAAATTGTTTTGTCTCTTACATATTTCTTCTCAAATTTAAGAATAAGTAAAAATTTCTATCTGAATATAAAATTCGGTACAATTTAAGCCTTTTTCGGTACATCGGTAGAAAAACGTCGAAATCGGTACATCTACCGATTTATCGGTAGGTTTGGGAACACTGATGCCAGCCGCTGTAAATCAAGCCTACAACCACCGAACAACTATTGCTACAACCCTCAAACTGGTACCGTTAGGTTAGATTCGTATTTTCAGTGCCTACCTACAAACGGTTTTGTCGTTCAGCTCGATCACACCCGTTATTGAAAAAATACAGGTTAGAGTAAAGACCGTCTGCAGACGGTCTTGCCGATTAAAGGGTTAATAAATTTGTTGTTGTGTAGGTATTTAAAAAAACATTTAGACTATTTTTAATTAAAATAAGTTTAAGGTCTTTATGGCATCTATGTCTGATTTTTTGACATTGTATTCTATTATTATTATCTATTTTGTCTATGAGGTATTTATGCTTATGATTTATCTTGTTATATAATACCTTGCACGGCACGATCGTCTCAATAGTAGCAAAGATGCATATTTAAACCCTCATTGGTCTATCGCCATGTTTGATTGTTTTCTTATCGAATTCTATTTGCTAAATCGTGTTATGACATATCGCACAGTCCATTCATGTTAAGTCGTTTAGGCACTATAAAGAATTGACCGATCGGATCTTACGAAGTCTCAATCGATTTGTCATTAAAAGAGCTACAATATATTGCCTTTAGATTATAATTTTTACAAAAGTTATTCTAAAAATAAAAAATAAGGAAAATTTTCATTTTTGGATATTCAATTGTTAATTTTGCATAAACTATTGGGCCAAATTTAATGTAGCATACATCAAATTAAAGCATTTTTATGTAGTTTATTCGTCTTCCGGGTTTGGACCGTGTCATTTGTGTGACCCAAAAGTGGGTTCATCTTGACGTTTCGCTACAATTGTATGTAGCTTCTTCAAGAGAACAAAGAAAAAGAAAACAAAAGACAGGAAGATGGGTAGTTAGCAACGGTAACTCAGTTACTCAACGCAACCAGAGGCGAATACTAACTACCAAGATGGGCATTTGGTCACAGTAACTCAACTACTCAACGCAGCCAGAGGTGAAAACCAAATGCCAGGACAGGGATTCACGTCCAACAGCTCAGAACACTAACGCGTCGAGAGACGGGGAGTGAATCCGACGATTACTAATATATCGATATACCGATAATCCGATAGTTATACGATAATATACCGATAATCGTCGGATTCACTCCCCGCCTCTCGACGCGTTAGTGTTCTGAGCTGTTGGACGTGAATCCCTGTCCTGGCATTTGGTTTTCACCTCTGGCTGCGTTGAGTAGTTGAGTTACTGTGACCAAATGCCCATCTTGGTAGTTAGTATTCGCCTCTGGTTGCGTTGAGTAACTGAGTTACCGTTGCTAACTACCCATCTTCCTGTCTTTTGTTTTCTTTTTCTTTGTTCTCCTGAAGAAGCTACATACAATTGTAGCGAAACGTCGAGATGAACCCACTTTTGGGTCACTCACAAATGACACGGTCCAAACCCGGAAGACGAATAAACTATAATTCTGACTCTGGCCGTGGAAGCCTACGATTTCATTTTTATGTACTTTCATAATATCACTGATAAAATATTGATTTGATAAAATAAAAATAATTTAAAAACACCGTTTTCTTGCACCTCAAAAAGACAATAAAAAAATATAACCAACAGTTTGAAATTGCACGGACTGAGGTTACTCCAGGCATTGTCCTTCATAACGCTGAACTGGCTTCTAAAATTCACTAAGTAATGCACGTTTTTTTTTTTTAATTTAGGCTAATATTAAATCCTCTCACCATATGTGTATAAGATTAATTGTAGTGATTTTATCTTTGAGATGAATTATTTCTTTGTTCTTAATGTATAGCTCAAAATTATATCGTCATGTTCCATTTCATTCAATAATTTGGTTATTCCTTGTCTAGGACTAGTATGTTTTTGAAGAATTTTCTCTAGAATATTAAAAGTCTGTTTTATCTGAGTTAGGAAGCATCCATGTCTCACATCCGTGTATTAAAACTGACAATATTATTATTTTGTATATTCCGATTTTTCTTCTTCGATTCTTCTTATTTAGTAACAGCTTTTAAGTTTTATAGGATAAGTTTATACTAACTTCTATTTGCTAAAGTTTTTATCCGGTTTATCTCTTTCGATATTATGTTTAATATTATATTTTTCTCGGATAAGAGAATTTTTGAACAACTTATACAAATTAAAGTCACTTATGTTCAAGTTTTTACTATGTTTCTAATTCTGTAGTCTCTTATTGATGCCATTAGCTCAGTTTTATTTTCGATGATAAACTGACCGACATTATGTGCTTCGTTGGAAAGTACTGAATCTCGCTAAATTTTTTGGTTGTGCAAATGACAAAATACAATTCATCTGTGTGCCAATATTTGGGCAGATTAGTAGTTTAGTAGTGGATTAGTTAAATGTTGTGCCTCGATTATTTAACTCTATTCCTCCTAGAACGTTTTTAAGACGATATTTAAAGAAGTATTTTTGAACAATCGTAAAATAGTTTCGAAACACAATTCAGATTTCTGCTTTATAATCTGAGCCTTCTAAGAATTGCAAGGCAAACAGACGTTGATAAAAGATGTTAAAAGAAACATGGGGAATCTAAAATTTGCATTCCACGACATGTCTTTTACAACTAAGCAGAAATCCTTAGCGAATTGTGTTTCTCGTACTCCCACAGAGTATATCCGAATAAAATGAGAAAAGGCAGCAAATATTTGATTTCACGCAAACAAATCCTATGTATCTCTTGATACGTATTTCGACCTAATAGGTCTCGTCAGAAGAGCTATTCATAGGGGTTCTCAACGTGAAAAATCAATATTTTCTGCCTTTTAAGAAGCAACAATAACATGGCTTCAATACGGACGCAGTAGCGACATCTAATTAAACAATCGTAAAATAGTTTCGAAACACAATTCAGATTTCTGCTTTATAATCTGAGCCTTCTAAGAATTGCAAGGCAAACAGACGTTGATAAAAGATGTTAATGAATAGCTCTTCTGACGAGACCTATTAGGTCGAAATACGTATCAAGAGATACATAGGATTTGTTTGCGTTGAAATCAAATATTTGCTGCCTTTTCTCATTTTATTCGGATATACTCTGTGGGAGTACGAGAAACACAATTCGCTAAGGATTTCTGCTTAGTTGTAAAAGACATGTCGTGGAATGCAAATTTTAGATTCCCCATGTCTCTTTTAACATCTTTTATCAACGTCTGTTTGCCTTGCAATTCTTAGAAGGCTCAGACTATAAAGCAGAAATCTGAATTGTGTTTCGAAACTATTTTACGATTGTTTAATTAGATGTCGCTACTGCGTCCGTGTTGAAGCCCTGTTATTGTTGCTTCTTAAAAGGCAGAAAATATTGATTTTTGACGTTGAGAACCCCTATGAATAGCTCTTCTGACGAGACCTATTAGGTCGAAATACGTATCAAGAGATACATAGGATTTGTTTGCGTGAAATCAAATATTTGCTGCCTTTTCTCAAAGTATTTTTGAATTGAGTTTTTTAGAAAAAAATATTCTGATATTTAGATTACTTGTACCGGAAGCTGTTAAATTCCAATTACCACAAACTGTGAATGTAATACCTATCTTATGGATTTGACAGTCTTACCAATCTAACAGTCTTACATATACGTCTACGTCCAGGGCCTCTCTTACCCTCAATCCTGGCTTGTAGAATCGACTGTAAAAGTTGGTATTTATTATTAAGCAAGCATGATGTTAACGAAATAAGCCATTTAAGAATTTTCTGTTCTTCACGGTGTTAATAATTTCTTTGTCTTTTCTTAGCCTCTGGAGAATAGTTATGTTACTTGTGTGGTGTATATATTAAACCTGCAAAATACGTTGGTAACACCACATTTTAAATGCCTCTAATTGTTTTATGTCATCTTCTGTAAGACTCCAGTTTTCTACTCCATAGAGAAGGACACTAAAGACGTAACATCTAAGAATTATTATGCGTATATTGATACTTAAAGATAAGTTACAGACAATCTTCCTAAGGCTGTTGAAAGAGCTTCTGGCTTTTTCAATACGAGTTCGTACAATACGAATCCCGTATAATTTATATAATTCATAATAAAATTAAAACATATTTATTTTTCACTGTATAGGCTAAACTTAACTCATAAACGGCTAGCGTTACTATATGGTAACAATTGTAGCCATCTATATTTACGTTTATATTGTTGAGGCTTGTTGGAAATGAAGTATAATGGTTGCGTAATTTTACTGTCGAATATTAGTGCAAGCGGTGGTCGTACTAAATTCTTTAAAATAAAATTACTATTAGTTGAATTAGTGTGTTGAAGTTGTGGTAAAAAATGGACTTTCAATCAGTGGACTTCCGTCGAGAATAAGTGTTAGAAATATTTTATTTTAAGTATAATTCTCACAATATTGGTAAGATATGACAGCTAATAGATCACTTTCGATCTATTTTAAATTATTTTGATGAATTTACCAGCTTCATAATTAGCACTATTTAGAGCGTCACTATATGGTAACGCTAGCCAGTTATGGATGCTAATGTTAATTTACTGTTTATTTGTTCCAGGCGAGGCTTTACGTTAGAAGAAGTCAAACATAATTGATAATAATAAAAATAATATTCAAGATATTTTTATAGATATTCCAGAATCAAATATTCTTACGAATAAACACTCAGGTGAATAGGATAATGGAGATATTGTTGACAATATTAACAGGCAACAGCTAACAGCCCTTGTTGAAATACAATTGTATACAGAACAAGAATACTTTAGAGAGGATGAAAGGTACGAAATACCAGAACGACCAGGCAGAACCAAAGAAACTTGGATAAATGGAGATTTAGTTCCTTGTGCAAGACAATTTCCAAAACAAAATGATGCACGAATTAATTGGATGACATAAGCCAGTTTATTGTTAATGAATCATATAAATCTGCAATGTTCTTAAATGACCCAAATTCTACCATCACGCTGAATTAAATGAAATGTTGCTTTGCTATTCTCATTTAATCAGGGAATATATATCTCAACTATATTTTAGGAGACAAGTAGTACAAACATATCTTACCAAATATGGGGCTTCCCCTAAAGATGCTGGAAAACCAACAATATTACATTCCAGTGTTACATTTAACAGATTGTCTAATGATCTATGATATAATGGTCGTAGACATTTACTTGTGCCTAATGAAACTAAGAAAAGAAGATGTGTCGAACGGGTATTCATCTAATCTACGTACAAAATATTTGAAGTGTGACGTTGGGTTATGTATAGAATGTAATAAAATATTCAGTTTCAAATAATTTGGCTAGCGTTGCTATATGGTAACAATTCAATTTTTGTTAATAAAGTGTGTTTCTGTCATATATTTTTTTTAACTTTCCGAAAGTATCTAGTCTTAATACATCGCTGAACAATCTGCTTTCACTAAAATAAAAAAAAAAACAAATTTCGCCGTTAAAGGGTTAATGACAAAGTTGCTTAACAAAATAGGTTAGTTTTATTAACCAATTTACCTGTATTTACTTATGCCAATATGCCAAAACTTACAGAAAGTTTTTCCCCTTGGGTTCCTTTTCCCGTCGGAGTTTAAAATTTATCATAGCTATCTTTAGCCGCAAGTTTCCAAGCTACAAAACAATGTGAAAATACTCAAGATTGTAGCATCTTAGATTTCATGTGAGAATTTCTAGATATGTTAAGATTACTGTTGCAAAGTAGATAAGTTCTCCAGTTCGAGAAACGTGTTTTCTACAATTTCTATTCGATATGTAATTTATTTTATCTGACTTACATTTTTCTCTCTCGATGTTCACAAGTATTTAAATGCTATTATTATTTTTATAGCTGTAATGTTTATAACCAGATTATTTACATTTCTTAGTTATTTTGAGACTATCACCATTTTGCTTTATTGCTCAAGTATATTAAATAATGGTTGCAAGTGTTGTAATAATGTAATACTTAAGTTGTTGGTGATACAGTTGTATCGACTCGGCTTTATTAACCCAGGTCCTGATGTGTAATACAGTCCTCTCTCTCTATAACGATATGCAAGGGACCGGGAATTTTCATCGTTATAAGGAGAGATCGTTATACAGAGAGAGGCAAAATTCGGTATTGTAATATTAATAATACTGTACTAAATACCTATTTTAATTTAAAAAAATTATCAAAACGAATATAAATGACTTAACATTGTATTCCACATAGATATATTAACGAATAATATGAGCAATACAGTATAAAAAATGACTGCAATTAAAACATGTGAACTGTACAATAAAAAAATAAAATGCTACTGTAAAATATATTTAGCCTACATTATCAAAAAAATCTGTCACCTTGGTCTGTCTTCTTTTCCCTTTCCACAGAACTGACCTGACCTTGTCCTGAAGACGCATCGAATCTTCTACAGCACTCATATCGTTTTCCTGGTGGATGAAAAATCGATGCAGTACTTTTGCCGCATCAAATGCCTGCTGAGGGGTCGGAGCTGGTTCTGACTCTGCTTCCACTTCAGAGTTTTCTTCTTCTTCTACACGAACTGCTTGCAGGATGTCCTCGTCAGAAAGTCCAGATGTTGTAGCTACATTTTTATCAACTTCTTCAAAATCTGTTAGCTCTTCCAGTCCGTAGGTGATAGTAAATTCAAACTGTCTGGCCCAAACATCTAGTGGCAGGTCATCTTCATCATAAGCTAATCCTTGATCTTCCAGCCATCCTGCGTGTTTGAAGGAATGTTGTATTGTATTACTCGTCACCTCGTCCCAGGATTTACTAATCATTAGGATGGCGTCAAGAATGTTTAGTTTAAGATCGCCATTATTCTCAACCAATTCCATCAAAAGTCTTCTCCTGTAATGGTTTTTTAAACTCTTGATGACACTTTGGTCCATGGGCTGAAGGACACTCGTTGTGTTTGCTGGCAGAAAACAGAGTTCGATGTTTTGAAGGTCGTGCAATACAGGATGAGCAGGACAATTGTCTACAAGCAAAAGAATTTTTTTCCCTTTAAGCTCGATATCCCACTTTCTTATCGCTTCTTCAAAAATTTCCGAGGTCATCCACGCACGCTCGTTTACTTTATATGTCACCGGTAGATTTTTTATGTTTTTAAAGCAACGCCGGTTTTTTGACTTCCCTATCACTAACAATTTTCGCTTCACCGAACCTGTCATGTTAGCGGCTACTAAAACTGTAATGCGTTCCTTAGAGAGCTTTCCACCAACGCACTTTTCCAATTTAAATTTTAAAGTTCTGTTGGGTGTCATTTTAAAAAACAATCCAGTCTCATCCGCATTGAAAATTTCGTCTGACGCATATCGTGCCTTCAGTCCAGGCCACACGTTTTCTAGCCAATGATCCGTTACGTTTTTGTTAACATCGCGAGCCTCTCCGCTGATTTGGCCGTAGTTGATCTTGTGCCGCATCTTCCACTTGCTCAGCCAACCCTCAGATGCCTTAAAATTCTCAATTCCAAGTTCAGCTGCAAAAAATTCAGCTTTTGTCCTGACCACAGGCCCAGAAAGTGGAATATGGTTCATACGCTGCTGCTGGAACCACTGAAGCATAGCGCGATCTAAATCTTTGTGCTGAGGTTTCCGCAACTTCTTCCTGCTACCGCCTTCCATCTCCGCTTTAAGCCACTTTTTTCTGTCTTTCCATATCGTAGCCACAGTTGACTGAGACAGCCCTGTCCGGCGAACGACATCCGATTGCTTTTCACCTTTCTCTATTGCTCGAGTTATCGATAGTTTTTCCTCCACCGAGAGCACTTTACGCTTTTTTGAAAACATGTTGACTGTTGGCACACTAAGACGCAACTCAAACTGGAAATTAAAAGTCGTCAATAGATGACAACATCTGTGTGATATCAGTTAATTTTGCCGCCCGAACAATAAACGTCACTTAACCCTCTGATAAGAAAGAGTGTATGCCGCATTCCTTAAACGCAAAACAAAACAACCGCTGAACAATGACCTTTTCATTCATGACTCAGGTAGTCTGAACTTTAAATACAATAACACATTTGTCATCAACTATTGAACGCTAAAAAAGTTATCGCTATAAAGAGAGAACGATATCGGTATAGAGAAAGAATTAATACATTGTTCTTATGACAAACCAACCAACGTTTACTATTTTCATCGTTATAGAGGAATTATCGTTATATAGGGAATCGTTATAGAGAGAGACTACTGTATTTTGTTTAATTACCTGTCTATCTAATTTTTATCACTTTCTATATATAGAATATGTTTGATTACTCAAACAGCTTTCTTTTAAACAAACAAGATTATGTCCAGTATGAGATTTATCCCTTTAAAATATATGTACCTACAGCCTAACAAAAAGGTAGGTTATAAATGAAATCACGTATTTTAGGACAAAAATAATTTAATTGAACTTAATTTACCTTAGTATAAATGTGCACGTAAAAACAATTACAACCCTTTAAAGTTACTAAATGAAAATAGATTTTATTCAAAAACTGTTTTCTAGAAAATGAGATTTTGTATTAAAAATAGACATGTATCTTTCTTATGACAGGAATATCTTTAAAAAAATAACAGTGAAATTTTTAAATCCCATAAACATTTTATGAGATTTTTATTCCCTTAAACTCCGCAAATGTTTATATAAGTTAATATAATTAAATTATTATTGTGGTACCATTAGCTAAATACAAAGTTGATAAAACTTTTTTTGCCTCTTAGTATTTTTTCGATAGGCTAGTTTTTATCGAGATTAGGCTACTTTTTTATTATGTTTGAAGAATTCTCTAGTCGGATGTCTAACATTTGTTGCTATGATTACTATGTACTAAATAGTAGCATCAACAATACATATTGTGCATTTAAGATTATTAAGAAAAACTAATTTTTCTATTGCAATCGTGTACACGTTTCAGAAATGGTAGATATGCATTTTTTCTGGGTAAGTTTTTAAATCTCATAAACATTTTATGAGATTTTTATTCCCTTAAACTCCGCAAATGTTTATATAAGTTAATATAATTAAATTATTATTGTGGTACCATTCTTCTTCTTCACGTGCCATCTCCGCTACGAAGGTTGGCTATCATCATGGCAATTTTGACCCTGGGGGCTGCCGCTCGGAACAATTGTATGGAAGTGCAAGCAAACCACTCCCTGAGGTTTCTCAACCACGACATTCTTATGTACTAAATAGTAGCATCAACAATACATATTGTGCATTTAAGATTATTAAGAAAAACTAATTTTTCTATTGCAATCGTGTACACGTTTTCAGAAATGGTAGATATGCATTTTTTTCTGGGTAAGTTTGAGCAGGCTAAATTGAGATTTGAGATAATTATTGGTAATTTGATAATTACAGGTAAATACCAAAGAAATAGTGCAGTTAAGCAAAAAATATCCTAATCCAAATACACAAGACGATTATTTATTTTCCATTGCTGTTCGTTAACAAGAGATAGGCACATTGTGAACTCAATTTGTAGGTAATAGTAGTACCAAAAGTAGATACAAACGGTTGAAACGGTTTTGGAAGCAATTGAAGAAATCCCTGGAGGCAGTACAAGAGTAGTAGCGGCTCTTATATATTTCTCACATAATGATTTGGAAAAGATTCAAGGAACAGCAGTTTTGTTCCTATCACTTAACATCCGCTCAAGAATTACTGGATGAAGATGTCAAAATGTCAATTTTATTATTCATCTTTTGTTTACCCGCAAAGCTAGCGTTAACATAACTGACGTTACCAACCACCATAACATCCACATCTGGATCGAAAAAAACCTCCACGCAAAAAAGTCTCTCATCACCAAAGAAATTTTATTACACTTTTTAAAAAACTTGTTACCAAAGTACTTAAGCGGGGTCAATCTTGTAGTCAGGAAAAAATGTGGTTTTTAGAAGATGCAGTTTCATACTACATATATTATATTACTATAATGAAATAAGAGAATATCTTCTTGATCAGTATCGTGGACGTTGGATTGGAAGGACCCCTGATGCGCCTATTTCTTGGCCACCCAGAGGTGCATATTTTAGGCCAATTAAGTTTTGATTCTGGGGTTTTATAAAAGTATGTATATTCCGTACCGATTCTGAATGAACAACAACTAAGGAATAGAATCATGTGAGCTGCAAGTCGATTTCGTCAGAAGCCCATGATTTTGCAAAATATTCGATTTTGCTTTTTAAAACGGTGTTGAATGTATATTTAAGAAAATGGAGGTCATTTTGGACATTTGTAAAATTCACCACATATTTGTTAAGTAAGATTATAAAACTTATTTATATTTTAGATTTTGTTAGGTACTCAGAAATTTTTAAACATATTAAAAAAGAAGCCGCATCTCGATAAAAACTGACTTATAGAAGAAGCACTATGGGGCAAAAAGTTTTAAAAACATTATGTTTAAGTAATGGTACACTTCCCGTCATATAAAACTGTTAAACTTTTTTTCTCAATGTAAACCTACGCGATTTAATTTATGACCTACTTATTTGTTACACCCTGTATATTAATTAATGACATTGACGTGAACAAGGGTTTATAAAATATAATTTTAAGTAGATTTATAAAACATATATGGACGCTCTATATTTGTTAAAAAAACGTTTTATTTAAATATTTTAAATAAAATAAGTCAGAATAAATTTGAGGAGTTTAAATTAAGAAAGCTATTTATTTTTCGTAGAATAACCGCCAGAAAACTATAATTCAGGATTCCGTCTGTCGTCTACGCAAGGGTTGGCAGAAATAAATAGTTGTCCGTTGCGTGGCTGCCCTTCAGCAACCAGCAGTAGATCGTGATATTGGGATTGCCGCCCTGGCGCTGCCCTTTACCCATCGAGCAAAAAGATAAAAGAGGGAATCTAATCGTTATGAAAAAGGGACCAAAAAAGTGGCCTCTGATGGCGGACATATCCGGAAATTCAAAGGCGCTAAATTTAAATTTTCCGACACTTATTAACAGTAGCTATAAAATATTTTTCAGGCGAGAAAGTTTTAATTAAATATTAACGATAATAGTCTAAAATGTGACACAATTGGTAAAAAACTTCAATATAAATAAAATTTCATGTGACAGTTGGGACAAACAATAACATAACCTAACTAAATTTGACTTCTTAAACAAGGAAAGAGACTGTCTATCCTTGTCTAAAGTGGCCTCTCAAGATGGCACTTCCTGTCTATCAATATGTTTACCCCCACTACCTTTACATTCCCTCTTTTGTCTTATTGCTCGATGCCTTTACCTATCGGAGCCTACTCAGTAGTTATAGCTTTCGTGTCCGCCACACCGCAAGAGACGATTTTTCATTGCAGTCACGAAATCTATCGGGAAATTTGGCAATGTTGCCAACCACTGCTGCAGTAAAACACCGATCAGAAAGTAAAGTTGCATTTATTGCGCGTTATACCTTTATGGAAAATTCTAAAAATGCTGAAAAATACACACGATACAAATGAATAATCTATAAATATATAATATATAAAATGAATGAATAATCTATAAAATAAATGAAAAATAATCTCAAAGTAGAGGTTGTCAGTAGATACATTTTTTTATATAAAATTATTGTACCGTATGTACAATGTAATATATGCGAAAATTCAGAATATAATAAAAAATTAATGTAATACTAAATTATTTTTATAGTTAGTATAATATGGATGGATGTCAAAATTTTTTAAATTTAAATTCCAGTATGATCGTTGATTGAATAACCCTTCAATCAACGGTATGATATAATAAACTGTAAACGGCGTTTAAAATATTAATAAGTTTATCATACTTAACTAGTCGCTTCTTGCAACTGAATATTAAATCAGCCAATACGTAAGCATTTTCTTTTCTTTTATTCTGGCCTACACTTTCCGACCAAAATTGATTAGACAAATTTATACAGGTGTCGTATTAACTAAATAAGCAACGATTCAACTGACTATCTGTACATATAGGTTGTTATCTTTCAGTGGGTAGCGATCGTAGAAGTGGAGCCGTTAGTCTAAAATTAATAATTTAATTTATTCTCTTGCTGGAAATTTCAATTCTCCATTAAGTAATTAATATATAAGTAAAGAGGGGGTTAAATTCAAAATTTGTAGGAACTATTTCTGAATTACGAACGATGTTTTGTTGCTGCTGGCCGCCCCGAATATTAAAAAAAATGTTTCGTATAAAGTCACAAACCTATAGAAAATATTATGTACAATATCTTTTTATTTAAAATTTATTTTATTTTTATTTAAAAATTTTACTACGACATAGTTTTGATTTCAAATACATCACACTCACTAAAATGAGTTAGTCTTTCTTCTTTAGCCTTAAGTAATCCAACTTTGAACATAGGCCTCTCTTAAATCAATCCAGTGTTTTCTATTTTGCGCCACTTGCTTCCAGTTGTGTCCTCCGATCTTCTTAATGTCATTAGCCCATCTCATTTGTGGCCTTCCTCTACTTCTCTTTCCTAACCATGATATCAATTGTTGTATTTTGTGGTTCCATCGTTTATCCTTCAGTCGGGCATTCTGTCCTTTGAAGCTCCATTTTAATTTTAATTTGGCAGCATGTTCTCCTGCATCTTGTACTTTTGTTTTGCTTCTAATACATTTGTTTGTTTTTTGTCTATAAGTCTCACCCCGAGCATTGATCTTTCCATCGTTCTTTGTGCCTTTACTATTTTATCTATATTAGACTTAGTAAGTGTCCACGTCTGAGAGCAGTACGTGAGTATAGGGAGGGTATACTGATGGTAAATGCTGGTTTTCAAATATTGTTCTATTTTAGTGATTTTTAAGATCCAACTCAGTTTTCCAAATCCTGCCCACGCTAACCTTATTCTTCTGGTAATTTCGGCAGTTTGATTATCTGTGTTAACTTTTATTATCTATCCCAGGTAGATGTATTCGCTCACTGTTTCGAAATTTATGTCATTCTATGTTTTTTTTTTCTAATATTCGGTGTATTTGTCATTATTTTTGTTTTTTCCAAGTTCATCTTAAGACCTACTTTTTCCGAATCTTGAAATAGTTGCGTCATCATGGTGATCTTCGGAACTTCGTCGTAGCGAATATTACAATGTCATCAGCGTATCTAAACTGACTCAGTTTTCTTACATTAACATTTATTTCTTTATCTGTCCCGTGAATGTCTTTGAACACGTCTTCCAGTCCAAGTGTGAATAGCTTTGGTTTGTATTTTCATTGTAGCTTTCTTGTAAATATTATGTATGAGCATTCTGTATCGGAAGTCTATCCTGCAGTTGTTCATAGCTTTCTCTATTTCCCAAAGTTCTATGGAGTCGAATGCCTTTTCATAATCAACGAAGCCAATGTATAAGTTCAAGTGATATTCATTGGATTTCTCTATTTGCGTTCGAATTGAAAGAAGATGATCTGCTGTACTGTAGCCCTTTCGGAATCCTGCCTGCTCTACCGGTTAATAGCTATCGAGCTTCGACGTTAATCTGTTAGTTATTACTCTCATAAACAGTTTGTATATTTGAGACAGCAGAGAGATTAGCCTATAGTTCTTCAAACCTCCCCTGTTTCCCTTTTTGGAGAGAAGAATTGTCAAACTTTTATTCCAATCATCTGGGACTTCTCCTCTGTGAAGACATTCGTTGAAAAATTTTTTCAATTCTTCGAGAACAAGTTCACTCCCCTCCTTTTATATTTCTACAAGTATTCCATCTGGACCTGGAGCCTTATTGTTCTTTAATTGTGTCATAGCTTGTTTTATTTGAAAGGATTCTATGTCAGAGAGTATTTCTGAGTACAGAAAGTTTTTCCCCCTTAGGTTCCTTTTCCCGTCGGAGTTTAAAATTTATCATAGCTATATTTAGCCGCAAGTTTCCAAGCTACAAAACAATGTGAAAATACTCAAGATTGTAGCATCTTAGATTTCATGTAAGAATTTCTAGATATGTTAAGATTACTGTTGCAAAGTAGATAAGTTCTCCAGTTCGAGAAACGTGTTTTCTACAATTTCTATTCGATATGTAATTTATTTTATCTGACTTACATTTTTCTCTCTCGATGTTCACAAGTATTTAAATGCTATTATTATTTTTATAGCTGTAATGTTTATAACCAGATTATTTACATTTCTTAGTTATTTTGAGACTATCACCATTTTGCTTTATTGCTCAAGTATATTAAATAATGGTTGCAAGTGTTGTAATAATGTAATACTTAAGTTGTTGGTGATACAGTTGTATCGACTCGGCTTTATTAACCCAGGTCCTGATGTGTAATATTTTGTTTAATTACCTGTCTATCTAATTTTTATCACTTTCTATATATAGAATATGTTTGATTACTCAAACAGCTTTCTCTTAAACAAACAAGATTATGTCCAGTATGAGATTTATCCCTTTAAAATATATGTACCTACAGCCTAACAAAAAGGTAGGTTATAAATGAAATCACGTATTTTAGGACAAAAATAATTTAATTGAACTTAATTTACCTTAGTATAAATGTGCACGTAAAAACAATTACAACCCTTTAAAGTTACTAAATGAAAATAGATTTTATTCAAAAACTGTTTTCTAGAAAATGAGATTTTGTATTAAAATAGACATGTATCTTTCTTATGACAGGAATATCTTTAAAAAAATAACAGTGAAATTTGTAAATCCCATAAACATTTTATGAGATTTTTATTCCCTTAAACTCCGCAAATGTTTATATAAGTTAATATAATTAAATTATTATTGTGGTACCATTAGCTAAATACAAAGTTGATAAAACTTTTTTTGCCTCTTAGTATTTTTTCGATAGGCTAGTTTTTATCGAGATTAGGCTACTTTTTTATTATGTTTGAAGAATTCTCTAGTCGGATGTCTAACATTTGTTGCTATGATTACTATGTACTAAATAGTAGCATCAACAATACATATTGTGCATTTAAGATTATTAAGAAAAACTAATTTTTCTATTGCAATCGTGTACACGTTTTCAGAAATGGTAGATATGCATTTTTTTCTGGGTAAGTTTGAGCAGGCTAAATTGAGATTTGAGATAATTATTGGTAATTTGATAATTACAGGTAAATACCAAAGAAATAGTGCAGTTAAGCAAAAAATATCCTAATCCAAATACACAAGGTAGACGATTATTTATTTTCCATTGCTGTTCGTTAACAAGAGATAGGCACATTGTGAACTCAATTTGTAGGTAATAGTAGTACCAAAAGTAGATACAAACGGTGAAACGGTTTTGGAAGCAATTGAAGAAATCCCTGGAGGCAGTACAAGAGTAGTAGCGGCTCTTATATATTTCTCACATAATGATTTGGAAAAGATTCAAGGAACAGCAGTTTTGTTCCTATCACTTAACATCCGCTCAAGAATTACTGGATGAAGATGTCAAAATGTCAATTTTATTATTCATCTTTTGTTTACCCGCAAAGCTAGCGTTAACATAACTGACGTTACCAACCACCATAACATCCACATCTGGATCGAAAAAAACCTCCACGCAAAAAAGTCTCTCATCACCAAAGAAATTTTATTACACTTTTTAAAAAACTTGTTACCAAAGTACTTAAGCGGGGTCAATCTTGTAAGTCAGGAAAAAAATGTGGTTTTTAGAAGATGCAGTTTCATACTACATATATTATATTACTATAATGAAATAAGAGAATATCTTCTTGATCAGTATCGTGGACGTTGGATTGGAAGGACCCCTGATGTGCCTATTTCTTGGCCACCCAGAGGTGCATATTTTAGGTCAATTAAGTTTTGATTCTGGGGTTTTATAAAAGTATGTATATTCCGTACCGATTCTGAATGAACAACAACTAAGGAATATAATCATGTGAGCTGCAAGTCGATTTCGTCAGAAGCCCATGATTTTGCAAAATATTCGATTTTGCTTTTTAAAACGGTGTTGAATGTATATTTAAGAAAATGGAGGTCATTTTGGACATTTGTAAAATTCACCACATATTTGTTAAGTAAGATTATAAAACTTATTTATATTTTAGATTTTGTTAGGTACTCAGAAATTTTTAAACATATTAAAAAAGAAGCCGCATCTCGATAAAAACTGACTTATAGAAGAAGCACTATGGGGCAAAAAGTTTTAAAAACATTATGTTTAAGTAATGGTACACTTCCCGTCATATAAAACTGTTAAACTTTTTTTCTCAATGTAAACCTACGCGATTTAATTTATGACCTACTTATTTGTTACACCCTGTATATTAATTAATGACATTGACGTGAACAAGGGTTTATAAAATATAATTTTAAGTAGATTTATAAAACATATATGGACGCTCTATATTTGTTAAAAAAACGTTTTATTTAAATATTTTAAATAAAATAAATCAGAATAAATTTGAGGAGTTTAAATTAAGAAAGCTATTTATTTTTCGTAGAATAACCGCCAGAAAACTATTATTCAGGATTCCGTCTGTCGTCTACGCAAGGGTTGGCAGAAATAAATAGTTGTCCGTTGCGTGGCTGCCCTTCAGCAACCAGCAGTAGATCGTGATATTGGGATTGCCGCCCTGGCGCTGCCCTTTACCTATCGGAGCCTACTCAGTAGTTATAGCTTTCGTGTCCGCCACACCGCAAGAGACGATTTTTCATTGCAGTCACGAAATCTATCGGGAAATTTGGCAATGTTGCCAACCACTGCTGCAGTAAAACACCGATCAGAAAGTAAAGTTGCATTTGTTGCGCGTTATACCTTTATGGAGAATTCTAAAAATGCTGAAAAATACACACGATACAAATGAATAATCTATAAATATATAATATATAAAATGAATGAATAATCTATAAAATAAATGAAAAATAATCTCAAAGTAGAGGTTGTCAGTAGATACATTTTTTATATAAAATTATTGTACCGTATGTACAATGTAATATATGCGAAAATTCAGAATATAATAAAAAATTAATGTAATACTAAATTATTTTTATAGTTAGTATAATATGGATGGATGTCAAAATTTGTTAAATTTAAATTCAAGTATGATCGTTGATTGAATAACCCTTCAATCAACGGTATGATATAATAAACTGTAAACGGCGTTTAAAATATTAATAAGTTTATCATACTTAACTAGTCGCTTCTTGCAACTGAATATTAAATCAGCCAATACGTAAGCATTTTCTTTTCTTTTATTCTGGCCTACACTTTCCGACCAAAATTTATTAGACGAATTTATACAGGTGTCGTATTAACTAAATAAGCAACGATTCAACTGACTATCTGTACATATAGGTTGTTATCTTTCAGTGGGTAGCGATCGTAGAAGTGGAGCCGTTAGTCTAAAATTAATAATTTAATTTATTCTCTTGCTGGAAATTTCAATTCTCCATTAAGTAATTAATATATAAGTAAAGAGGGGGTTAAATTCAAAATTTGTAGGAACTATTTCTGAATTACGAACGATGTTTTGTTGCTGCTGGCCGCCCCGAATATTAAAAAAATGTTTCGTATAAAGTCACAAACCTATAGAAAATATTATGTACAATATCTTTTTATTTAAAATTTATTTTATTTTTATTTAAAAATTTGACTACGACATAGTTTTGATTTCAAATACATCACACTCACTAAAATGAGTTAGTCTTTCTTCTTTAGCCTTAAGTAATCCAACTTTGAACATAGGCCTCTCTTAAATCAATCCAGTGTTTTCTATTTTGCGCCACTTGCTTCCAGTTGTGTCCTCCGATCTTCTTAATGTCATTAGCCCATCTCATTTGTGGCCTTCCTCTACTTCTCTTTCCTAACCATGATATCAATTGTTGTATTTTGTGGTTCCATCGTTTATCCTTCAGTCGGGCATTCTGTCCTTTGAAGCTCCATTTTAATTTTAATTTGGCAGCATGTTCTCCTGCATCTTGTACTTTTGTTTTGCTTCTAATACATTTGTTTGTTTTTTGTCTATAAGTCTCACCCCGAGCATTGATCTTTCCATCGTTCTTTGTGCCTTTACTATTTTATCTATATTAGACTTAGTAAGTGTCCACGTCTGAGAGCAATACGTGAGTATAGGGAGGGTACACTGATGGTAAATGCTGGTTTTCAAATATTGTTCTATTTTAGTGATTTTAAGATCCAACTCAGTTTTCCAAATCCTGCCCACGCTAACCTTATTCTTCTGGTAATTTCGGCAGTTTGATTATCTGTGTTAACTTTTATTATCTATCCCAGGTAGATGTATTCGCTCACTGTTTCGAAATTTATGTCATTCTATGTTTTTTTTTCTAATGTTCGGTGTATTTGTCATTATTTTTGTTTTTTCCAAGTTCATCTTAAGACCTACTTTTTCCGAATCTTGAAATAGTTGCGTCATCATGGTGATCTTCGGAACTTCGTCGTAGCGAATCTTACAATGTCATCAGCGTATCTAAACTGGCTCAGTTTTCTTACATTAACATTTATTTCTTTATCTGTCCCGTGAATGTCTTTGAACACGTCTTCCAGTCCAAGTGTGGATAGCTTTGGTTTGTATTTTCATTGTAGCTTTCTTGTAAATATTATGTATGAGCATTCTGTATCGGAAGTCTATCCTGCAGTTGTTCATAGCTTTCTCTATTTCCCAAAGTTCTATGGAGTCGAATGCCTTTTCATAATCAACGAAGCCAATGTATAAGTTCAAGTGATATTCATTGGATTTCTCTATTTGCGTTCGAATTGAAAGAAGATGATCTGCTGTACTGTAGCCCTTTCGGAATCCTGCCTGCTCTACCGGTTAATAGCTATCGAGCTTCGACGTTAACCTGTTAGTTATTACTCTCATAAACAGTTTGTATATTTGGGACAGCAGAGAGATTAGCCTATAGTTCTTCAAACCTCCCCTGTTTCCCTTTTTGGAGAGAAGAATTGTCAAACTTTTATTCCAATCATCTGGGACTTCTCCTCTGTGAAGACATTCGTTGAAAAATTTTTTCAATTCTTCGAGAACAAGTTCACTCCCCTCCTTTAATATTTCTACAAGTATTCCATCTGGACCTGGAGCCTTATTGTTCTTTAATTGTGCCATAGCTTGTTTTATTTGAAAGGATTCTATGTCAGAGAGTATTTCTGAGTTGACATTCGTTATCTTTCTCTTTGTATGGGGTTGAAGCTTGGACACTTAAAAAATCCAACAATAAAAACCTAGAAGAATTCGAAATGTGCTGTTACCGACGCATTTTGAAAATATCATGGATGGATCGCAAAATAAACGAACAAGTTCTCGAACAACTAGGAAAACAATGCGAAGTTTTAAATTCCATAAAAATCAGGAAATTGGAACACTTGGGGCACATCATGAGAGGAGAAAAATACGATCTACTAAGGAATATAATGCAGGGTAAAATCAAAGACAGAAGAAGCGTAGGAAGACGTAAAATCTCGTGGCAACGCAATCTCCGTGAATGGTTTGGATTTAGTTCGATTGAACTATTCAGGCGCGTAACTAACAAAATTATAATTGCCGGAATGATTTCCAATCTCCGATAGGAGCGGAACTTGAAGAAAAAAAATCTTTCTGTTAAAATCTTCCTTTGCGGTGTTATCTATGTTCTAAAAATGTTTGAGTAACTTTTAGGATTTCGTTCTTTTCTCTCATTTATTTTCCATCTTTATCCTTCAATAAGATTATTATAGGCTTTCCTAAGTTTGATCTTACGCATTTCAGGCCTCGGTTCTTTTTTATTATTTTTCTACCTTGTTTTCATTTTAGATTCCTTACTCTTCCTTTACTTCCTTCTTTATTTGTTTATTCACTTTTTTGAAACCATTAATGTTTCGCTTTCCTTTACTTAGAAATGTGCGTCTCTTTTCCATCAAGCGTTTTGTTCCATGTTTTGATTTAGTCTTTGTTGTTTGGCATATCGCAGTCATTGTTAGCGCTGTCTTTATGATAGGACTTTTCATTAGCCGCCATGTTTTTCGTACACACAGTTTTGACAATGACGTATAATATATTTTTTCTACTCGCTTACTAGTAAATTGTATATTACCCACTATTTGGATGCTAAGTAAATGCATCATAACAGATACTGACACGTAATGACTAGCACGTAATAAAAAAAATTACGCTTCAGTTTTATAAAAATGTGTAATATCACATAAACCTCGTAAGTCAGTTGGTCGAGTTACCATGGAAACAAATTAACAGACGTTATTTTGACAGATTAAAAATTATTAATCTGTCAGTGTAAATATAGTGGTAATTTAATTTTTATTTTTATAAACGAAAATAATGGTAGAAAAAGTATAGTACACAATTTGAGTTGTAAGCTTATTACATGCTTGTAAAATTACTGCGCTCGCCGCTACGCGGCTGGCGCGCAACTTTTTTACTCGCATGTAATAAGCTTCTTACAACTCTCGTTATGTAATATAGTATTACGTCTTATGTGCTTATATATATATATATATATATATATATATATATATATATATATATATATATATATATATAAGAATTACATATTTCATAACAACACTGCTTCGTCATTACTTTTCGTACAGATATCATAATAATAATCGATTCAAAAAAATTGATTTGCTAATTCTGGCACTTAATTTGTTTCAATAACTAGACTTTCTTTGGTATTTTTTATATTAATTTTCCATATTATTTATATTACTAACCTAACCAGTTTGTTTACAAAATGTCTGTTGGAAAAAATGCTGGACACTATTTTTTGATGAAAAGTACTACTACTGAACGTAGATAAGCAGAAAACGTCCAGCTCACAAATTGTTAAAAATGTGATGTTAATACCAGCTAGTTAGCACAAAATTTCTATTTCTGTAATCTGCAGAAACCTTCGAAGCGAAAACACTACCTCTTTAGAATAAAGTCGTCAAAGATCTTAGCTACAATAATGCTTTCTAATATGAATAAATAGTTCAAGTGGTATAAGAGGTTTCTAAAAAAATATAAATTGATTTTAATATACCTTATTAAAAGGGGCGACCCTTTGCTTAAATTTTTAAGTAATAATAAATAGTTAATATATAGTAAGTACAAATTTGGCGATTTTTTCAGTTATGCCACATAAATCGTCTTCCACTTCTGCACCAACTCAACTATGTTATTCACTAGAATGACGAAATGCAATGCAAGATCAGACCCGAAACGCAATTCAAGAAACCTTTGGACATCAGATAATATTTGCTTGTTTATTATGTGCATATTTTGTGCATTTTATGTGCATTTTTGTATATGTTCCAATCTGCTTGGACGAGAATCTTGTGTTGGAATTTATTTTGCTGCTCACTTAAATTGAAACTTTCTGAAGCCTGAAATTTAAATTGCCATTGAGAATTAGTTTTAAAATAATCTACTGCTTCTTGCTTCCAATTAAAAATATGTACGTCAAAAACTAGTCGTCTTATGGTCGCATACTTTTGAATTATTTTATACATCTGGATTCTAGATAACCTCTTGTGAACTCCTTTTTGAAAAGACCGAATAAACGGTCCGATTGTATGAAAGAATGGCCTCATGCCGGAAATATTAATTCTACCCCTTCAATATTGTTAGGAGCTTATAGCAGCCATCCGTGTAGCACAGCAATCATAGTTTTATTTTTTGGTTGGCGGTGCAACCAGGTTTATGCATATTGATTCTCGATAATTTCTTGTTGGTTGAATTTCTTGTCGCAAATATTAAATAACTGTTCCGGTAGTACGAAAAACTGGTCTCGTACCAAAATATCAATTCTACCTCTTCAATATTATTAAGTGAGAATAGCAGGCATCCATGTAGCATAGCAGTCATAGTTTTATTTTGTTTTGGCCGGTCCAGCCATCAACAAAAAGTTTTATCTTCTTAAAGTGTATATAAGTATTGCGGATAATGAAATACAAATGACGCTACCTTATTTGAAACTTTGCAGATAGGTTCGTTCAGTCCATACGTAGCGTAAAGCAATTATTTGACGACATTTTGCATTAAGAACTGCCAACAACACTAAAAAATGGAAGGGATAAAGTTGACGTTAGCTGGGCTAATTTTCTTGCAATCGAACTAGAGCTTCCTGTTTACTACTTTACTACTTTTACTAATGCAAAAAGGCTTTAGCTCTTTTCTTCTAAACAGCTTGGGTCGCTTTAAAAATGCAGTTTGCCAAAGATCTGTTGCTTATTTTATTTTTTCTAAAAGTTCCAGGCACGTCGAACATATATCAACTCAAGGTGCACCAAAGCCGAAATTAAATTTATATAGAAAAATGGCGAAAGTTAAAAAACAAAACCTTTAATCAATGTGTTTTGCCCGTGTTAACTTACGAAGCGGAAACCTTTACCACGACAAGAAGAACAGTTCAAAAGATTCGTGTGGCTCAAAGAGTGTTGAAGCGTGATATGTTTGATGTTTCTCTGAGAGACAAGATCCGAAACCGCCAGCTTCAATAAAAATTAATAAGGAGAGGGTGATGCTGTAGAGAAAATAGCAATACTGAAGTAAAACTAGGCAGGTCATGTGGCTATAATGTCAGATAATATATGAGCAAAGCGGATACTGGAATGAAGGCCAAGAAATGATACCAACCAAACCAGAAGACGTCCACCAATAAGTTGGATTGACAATCTAAACCCACCATGGGAATTGGATGCAAGAGGGGATACAAGATACAAGATCAAAACAGATAAAAAATTATGAGGTAAAACAGCACAAAGAGATTTTCACAGAATTGAAAGTCATGCGCACTTTGACTAGGCAGGACTCTCATGTGAGCCGCATCGTTCCTTTGTCAGATTCGCACGGCTCGCTGGTGAGCCATAAGCTCCTTCAAAATAAACACGTTGGTATTTCAACAGCATTAGAGGTGCGTGTTTGTGAATCTGTAAGTGTGTTGTTTAGAACATAACCCACGATACACTCAACTAAAGATAATATGTTGCGCATTTGTGGGCGGGTCCTATTTGGCGCGACTACGTCACTCTAAGAGTTGTTTTAAACGTTAGCGCCTGTTAGTGTGCTATGGAATAAAAAAACTGGAATCATTTGAGCTGTGGGTGTACAGAAGAATACTGAAAATATCGTAGACAGAACACGTCACAAACAAAGAGGTTCTGGAAAGGATAAATAAAGAAATGGAAATTTTAAATACAACAGAAACAAGAAAATTAGAATATCTCGGAAACATTACACGTGGAGAGAAATACACCAAAGAAAGAGAAGCATAGGGAGGCGTAGAATGTCATGGCTGCGCAACCTGAGAGAGTGGTACGGATGCACATCAAATGAACTTTTCAGAGCAGCCGTCTCAAAAGTCCGAATAGCTATGATGATTGCCGACCTTCGCCGCGAAGATGGTACTTGAAGAAGAGTGTACTGTGGACTTGTGACAGACTTGTGGACTTTTGTGGCTTGACTGGCCGCATGCTCAGATTTTCCTATATCTATCATGTTGCAAACAACACCGTGACCCAACGTATGAATAAAGATCTGGAAATTATGCGTATCGTGAAAATCAGAAATATGACATACTTAGGGCATGTGATGCGCAATGAGAAGTATTAACTAATTCAACTAATTTTACAAGGCAAGATAGAAGGCAAAATATCTTAAGGGCGCAGAAGATTGAAGAACATCAGACAGTGGGCAGGAATGACTACCATACATCTATTTAGAGCAGCTGTCAACAAAGTTGTATGGACCAACGTGATTGCCAACATCCACAGAGGATAGACATCAAAAGAAGAAGAAGAAGATTATAAAGAGAACTAAAGTTTACAACTCAATTTTTTTATATGAGAATATTTTTTAATAGGTACGTGACGACACAATGTTAGTTCGTATTAAACCGATGTATTTTTTTCTCAGGCTGTTTTTTTTAATTCTTGTGATGAAAAATAGGGTCTTAAAAATTTAAATCATTAAATAAGAAAATTAAGTTATACTGTGGTTTAATGAAAGGTTGCTTAACATTTTTCTTTCATACAATAGCATTAGCTTGCCTTTGTTTGACTAAATCAAAAACATATATATTGGACTTAATTAAGTGCTTTTAATTTACGCTCATAATATTTTTTCTTAGATAAACAGAAAAAACCAAGAGTCTCCTGTAAATATTAGGGGATTGTCCTTCTTTTACAGTTACATATTGATATTTTAAAGATTTCTATAACTATTTTTATTGATATGTTTAATTCAAATATTTTAATTGTTATGCAGATATTTACCAAGTTCTTTCTGGTGGTGTGCTTTAGTATTAAGTAAGCTTTAGTATAAGTGCTGTAAGTACTATTCTTTGTTTCAAGTTAAGAAAATAACATTACGCTTATGGAGATCAGTGTTGCCAAAACTCTCAGACACTCTCTTTTGCACGGATGTCCAAGATATTCCCTTTGCTTAATTTTGGAATTTTCATTTTCATTTAACATTTAACTGTAAAATCAGAATAACTACTAAATAAAAGCCTTATTATCATTATGTAGTCAGAGAACGACATAAAATAGCTGACATACGCACATCGTATTATTTTAAGTTGCAATTAGTAATTAGATATCTATACGCATTCCACGCGGTCAATATTTTTTACTGATTTCTATGATTCATGGCATATCGTATTCTCACCGAAAAACAAATAAACTGTCGTTACTATAATTAAAATAAGATAAAATAAAATTACCTTTTGTAAATACCTACTATTTATCTAACTTCATTCCTTCCCTACTTTTCATCTCTTGTTTCGAACGGGCACTTTTGGTCAATTACGTTTAAAAACATTAATTTAATTCATGTTTGTGGAAACGAAAATACAAATTATACAACCCTAAATTGTGCTTGTGTGTGTGTCGTGGCAACGCCGCCTTGCTATCGTCCATAAGAAATACATGGCCCTATCTCCGCAATGTTATTTTTTAAACGTGGAACGTAGTATAGGTGGGACATTTTATGAACCATTTAATTTAAAACAAAATATTATCGTACATTTGTAAAATGCCCTTGTTATATCAGTGTTGATGTATAAAGAAGTTTTTCCATTTACAAATATATGTACTCAGAAGCCATACGTTTTTGTTAAAAAAAATTGGACAGCATTTTTAATAGTTTATTGTTCGCACAATTCAAAGTAATATCATATATTTGTTAAAAATACTTAAATTTGTTATTCCATACCTAAACTTAGTTTGTAAAATAAATAAATGTAAAAAAACGAATACTACTTTCTGAGTTATATATTTTTATTATTAGATACATGAATATTTTCTAAATAAACATGCATATGCGTATTTTAAGTAAAATACTGCATATTTATGCCCATATTTCATGTTTTTATTAGTATATTTGTCTTAGTGATAAGTATGTGAATAGAGCTTTTAGTTATACAAACGTTTAATCGAAAATCACACATATTTAGTTCTGGTAGTTCGCTCTATTCAAAGCTAACTTAATATTTAAAATAATGGTCGAACATATTTTGTGATTACTTGTTTAGTTTTTGAGTTATTTATACAAATTTATGTGGTTTTCTGTTTCTGAATAAGTTTTTAAATTTTAATTTGTAGGCAATTATTTTGAAATTTCTTGGACAAAAAGTTGTATTTTATATATACCGGAGAGGATACAGATGATGAGGAAGGTAATATGGGTCAATGATTTTTATGGTAATTTGGTACAAAAAAAATGTTGTAGGTGCAATTATTGATATATCCATTCAAGAGTCAGATGTTACAAATTATGTTAATAATGGTATTTGCAGTGGTCCGATATGGCCGGGGGAAACAAAAAAGTTCCAGTTAACTAAAAGAAGCAACTTCTACAAATAATTCCAGGCAATAAGGAACCTATTAATGTTTTTTTAGATGTATTGTTGATGATGAACTAGTAAATTTATTTGTTGAGGAAACTAATCGTTATGCTGAAGAGCTTTTTTGTTAGTAAGGAGTTACTGAGAAGTCTTACACGATGGAAACTTGTTACATTCGAAGAAATGTTGACTTTCTCATCTAGTTTAGCACACAGAAACAATAAAGTTAAATAGATTGCTAAAGATTATTGGAAAGGTCACCTGTTTAACTTAGTCAACTAAGTTTGGTAATGTCTGTGTCCCGTTTTACGTTTGAATCTTGAAAAAGGCATGGGTTTGCTGCCGAAACGTTGATTGCTGTACCACATGTAATATATCTTTTTTGAACCTAAACCCAAGAAACACTAATTTTATATTAAATATAATACGGTTCAAGAAACTCAAAACTACTATATATATATATATATATATATATATATATATATATATATATATATATATTATGTATATATATATATATATATATATATATATATATATATATATATATATATATATATGTTCTAAGAAATATAAAAGACGGCTTCTTTAGTCTTACAGATGTTTTAATTTGAATGTGACTTGGGGTATTTAACAGATTAATTGAAACCTTTTACTAAGGGTTGAGTGACAATGGTCAAAATAGGGTATCAGGAAAGAATGAATAGAAGACCAAATATTGAAAATATTCACATGTATGACATCTAGTTTTAGTCTAGTGGAATGAATAGCTTCACGGATAACACGGTTCAAAACTGGTCTTTCTAAAACTTGGATAGATAGATGAATTTTAAATCACAAAAAAGACGATTCTTACGTAGCAGCAGATTGCTACATGATTTAGTGAGCTGGTAAAATAGTGCAGTGATTAGTGATCAGTGTAGTGGTGTCTACGGGCTCAAAAGACTGAGACCCCGAAAGCCCTCAAGAATACATCAGAGAGGATGTCGAAAGCTAGGAGTAGTAATAGTCGACGTGGTTCAACACAAAGATTGTGAAAAACCAAAAATTGTGATTATTAAATATTCCTTGTATTATGTTTCAATCTTTTTTTACGTTTTTTAAGTTTTTGTTTTAAACATATCTCACGTACAGAATTTAGTCGACAAATGTGAAGCAATTATTACTTTTGAAGCGGCTGGCGGTAATTACTTACTAATTTTTAATCAACACACAAAATCAATAATTTCCTGACTGTCAAATTACTGACATTACGAGTATTTAAACAAATAAACAATATCAGCGCTTTTGCAATTATTTTTGTCCTCCATGTTAAAATGTTCAGTTCGTTTACTAAACTTTTTATATACTTCTGTTCTTTACAAATTTCACATAAAAACTTATCTAAAATTCTTTTATTCCTCAAATTTTGACCGACAATCCTCAAGTATCCTAGTGAACAACATATTGTATTTAAATGATTGATTGATTTATCTCCTGACAGTTCACATGAAAATTGTAAATTTTGTTTTAGTAGAATTTGTAGTATGTTTATAAATTATTTTCGTTTAATTTAAATATTCAATCCTTTCCCGACCCCCTCTGTGGCTCAGTGGTAAGAGCGCCTACCTTTAAACCTAAAGGTCGTGAGTTCGAATCTCATCTGGGTGGGGAAATTTTCGTTTATTAAAAATTAATGAATGAAAATAATTTCTATCCTTGTGCGATCAGTACTCACCGGAGGCACCGCAGACGTTCGGATACAATTAGCGTCTCTTAGCAAAGACAATGACGTCGACTTTGCTAAGTATCAAGACAATTACTCTACATACACACACTATACTAGGTACCTGACTGTACCATGGCCAATGATCATAGTTGTCGAGCCATTAACTCAATAATAAAAAAAAATCCTTCCCCGTACTTTAATATAAGTACCTACATATTCTTTACCAAACAGTTGTTATAACGACTAACCATTACCTTCGTGTTCGATTTTTTAGGGTAAGAATTTATTTGTTAGATAATAAGGAATAATATATTTTCAACCTCTAAATTGATATTTAGTTATTTAAATATGGCTAAAACTACGTTAACGTACTAATGTGAAATATTTTTTGAGGGTTTTTATTTTTAGAGTCTTCCTGGTAAACGATTGACTTCTAAAGCAGAATAACATTAACTGCAAGTCATATTACAATAAGCATATTGGTAGAGATGGACATTCTGATAGTGCTGTTATAAATATGTGGAAAGAGGCGCTAAACCAATATAACACAGAAATTTGGGAAACGTGTGAGATATACTAATGAAATTATTAAAAAGTGGTATATCCGAGAAAAAAATATACTTGACGTTAATATTCAACCAATCATAACAGACACTAGTAATATAAGTAGCTCAGATTCTGACAGTAAACAAATCTTAACTTTATGATTATATACTGTACTTTAATAAATCTTTAAAATAAATTGTTTTTTACCCAGTTCAAAAGTTTTCTGTTTTTAAATTCATTATACATAGATTTCTTTATTATAATTTTATTGAGTTAATTTTTGTATGTACATTTTTTAAAACAAAGTGATTACTTAAGTCTGAAAACCATATATTATAATACTGAATAAACAAAATGATCATAATGATGGAGTCCTGAGGTAGATTTCTATTCAGTTTTTTAGATCTTCTTCTTGTATTGTCTACCCGTTTCGGATCTTGGCGATCATCATAACAATTTGTATTTTGCACACTACTGCTCGGAAAAGATTTGTGGTTGTTGTGTTCAACCACGTACGTAAATTCTTCAGCCAGGAAATCCATTGCCTTCCTGGGTCTCGTTTTCCATCTGCTTTTCCCTGTAAAATTAGTTGCAGCAATCCATATATTTAGCTGCTTCTCATGATGTGACCAAGGTATTCTAGTATGGCTGCTTTTATTGTGGTTAACCGTTTTTTTTTATTTTTACATTATCGTTAATTAATAACGTGGTCGGTATAAGATATCTTTAGGATTCGACGATAAAGCCTTATTTCGAAAACCTTAATTTTCCTACAGGTAGTATTTGTGAAAGTTCACCACCCAACTCCGTACAATAGTATAGAAAAGATATAACATCGTAGTAACCTGATTTTTATGGGTATTAGTAAATCCATCGAGAAAGTAAATCATGGTAGTGTATGTTTTTACTCTTTCTATTCGTTGACCGTCTACACAGATACCGATATCGATACCAGATATCGATAGGGGTGATAATATATATCTCTGTCTCTCACATTTCATGTTTATATCATCGGTTTCTCCTGACTATCTCTATACGGATCGAAGATGTCTGATTCCAGTAAATATTGCTAATAATTCTTAGATGAAACGTATTTATTCCAATATTTATTAATATCCTTATCAGCTTGTCGTGATTTACTATACTGAACGCCTATACTGAACGCCTAATGGTAATCAATGAAGCATAGAAAACATCGCAATTCACGTCTTAAAATAGCACTTGTATGCTAAGCCTCTCTCGTACCCATTGCATTCCGAAAACCAAACTGTGTACAGCTGATGTTTTGTTCGCCCAGTTGATATATTCTTGGATGTATGATTTTTAGAAATAACTTTAAAATATGGTTCATTAAGCTAATGGTCCAGAAATCACTGCAGGATGCGAATTTTTTTCTTTGGTAAAGCAATAAACGTGGCTTCAGCCATGTTTTTGGTTCATTAAATATTTTTATTATGCATTGAGTCCCGTCGGTGTTAAATAGTTTTATGAGTTTGGTATGTGCATTATCAGGTCGAGGAGCTTTGCCATCTTTTAGTTGTGATATTGCTTTTTTCGTTTAATCTGATGTGATTGGTAAGTGGTCATTACATATGTAGGATGAAGGTTGTTCGGACCTATTATCATCAGAATTCTTACATGTATTTGGTCCGTATGCAAATTTCTTGATTTTTATCTATGATGTTGTTCCCCTGTTGATCTCGCAGTTTGTTAGCTGTATTGTATTTCTGAAGACCAGCTACTTGTTTAACCTTTTTATGCACTTTAAACGTATCATGTTTTCTTCCGATAACTCTATCTCTTCACACTGTGTTTTTAACCAATTTTTTTTTGGCCCTTCGTATTTTGGTATTTATTTGACTCTAAATATTGTTGTAGGTACGTTATTTTGTTGGGCTTTGATTTTTTTCTTTCTTCTATGAGTTGCAGTAGGTATATTGTCATATATAAAACTTTTCCTCTTCTCTTTTTTTAATAGACGTTGTTCTCTGATCTTCTTAAAGGCTTCGCATATATTCTGATGTGATTCGTCTGCGTTATATGTTTGCTCTTTGTTACTTAGCTTCTCTGAAATAACACGTGTTACTGTCTCTTTTGTTTCCATACATTTTAGTCTTCTTATATCTCATTTTTTGTTATTATTCTTTTTTGTATCTTTCTTAAATCTAAACCTAAATTTCCGAACAACAGGTACATGATCCAACGATATTTTAGCACCAGATATTTGTTTATATTCAATAAAAACATCTTAATTTCTGATTACTAGGATTTAAATATTTATTTACCGTGGATGTTATTGGACCACGTATGAGTCTCCAAAAATTGAAAAATCACGTTCATTAATGTATACGCGGTTTTCCAAATGCAATAAATGAAATAAAAGAGAAGTATAAAAAGTTCCATTTAAAAATTACCGATTTTCTCATTTTTAGAATAGTTAGTTTAGTAGTACCGACATACGTTTGGCCCGAATGTTTTGGTTTATTTCCTATAATAAGAATAATGACGATGTGCAATAGACGACTTTTCAGAAATATCTTAAAACACGTCAGTGCAATTTTTAAATGGCCATCAATTGCTTAATATTTGTTGGGAATTACGTCATGAATTACTGTTAGCGTAATGACGTAATCGACGATTTTTTTAAATATAATAAAATGTTTTTACGATTTTTTTATATATAAAACAAAGTCACGAGACCCCTCATTCGAAAGATCTCCTAATCGTCTTTGCAACGATGCAACTATTTGTAACGTGAAATGACCGGAATTAAATTCTTTCCGAATAACATTAGAAATCCTGAGATTCTCCTACTTTCCTAGGCGAAACTAAATTCAATTTTTACCACTGCGCTTTCCAGGGCCACCTATTCCGAAGTGCAAATTCGCGTTAACCTTGCGCAGCGACGTCACTCGCAGCTTAGTATTCACATTGCTCTTAATTGTATACATAAGCACTCGTAATTTAGTCATCCTAAATATGGATATTTTGCATATTATTTTACTGTCTTCATACATTTTAAATAAAAACGAATGTTTATAATGTTTTCTTAGTCAAATATATTTAATTTTTATGCGAATTAGAACAAATAAGGTATTAGTATAAAAATATAGCTACTTATTTAGGTACCTACATACTTCCACTTTTTATAAACTTTTAAGAAGGAACAAAATTTTTATATTATACATAATTGGTAAATATATAGTTAAGTTTAAATACTTAAAACAACCGTCACTTACACAAGTCAGATGCCAATTTTGAAAATAAATATTACGATCGCGTTAATATTCTTGCTAAATAACTATATATAAAGCAGTTTTAAAACAATTTGCGTTTAAAAATATAATACTATATACATTATGCAATAGTTTTTTCTATTTTTCTTTTATTAGTACGTGCTAAAATAATATTTTTATTAAAATCTTTTATACGGAAGTACATACGCGATCGAAAAAATATTTTCTTAGCATCTTGAGGACAATCAATATTAACACTTGCAGATAACAGACTTGAAACATATTGTTTGCCAGTAAATATGGTATCTCCATTAAAGTTTTGAAAAATTTGCTCCAGTTTTTCCAAATGAGCCATAAATTCATTAGAAGGTTTACATAGTCCACCTTCTCTCAAATGATTGGTCCAGGTGTAAGACGTCGAACTTGGGTTAGTTAAATTTGGTAACTTGCCTTTAAGCTTGCTACAAATAAATCTTCCTAAATGTTCTAGTCCATCATATCTTAAATCATCGAGTTCTTCACAGAGGACTATGTCATCTCCATCCGTGGGATTGGTGTCAATGATTGTTTTTTTTTAAAGCAAGCTTTTCTACCATACTACCGCTCATAGTTAATGTAGGAGTACCATTGTCTTCTACATTACAGTAATCTGAAAAAGCACCTTCATTTTTTCCCATTAAATAAGAACGCAGTCGGTATTTAAAATCTAAAGAAGTTGGATGATCGTTCAAACCACCTTTTGCTCTTATGACTCAAAAAAAATTCTCCAAGGGATCTTGGTTTAAGCGTCTCGTCAAAACGTAGTTCATATTATAGCGTTTGCCTACATCTTCAAGCAACAACTGCAGAGCCTTATTTGATATAAGAATACCTACAATGTTTTGTAAAATGTTATAAATGTGTTTTTACTTTGCTATACTGTGTTAACTTTTTGAAATGGAAGCAATGATTTCTTGCCTTTAACGCGCATTGTTGAAATCATGTCAGACATTCTATTTAAAATATCATTTTGGGTTTCTAACTCCAAACCATATGCCCGGTTTCTGGTACGAGTGTCGCTCACAGGAACGCTAACATTAAATACGTCAAACCAATCGTTCACCTATAACAAGTTAAAACAAATTAGTAATTAATGTTTACCTTACAAATTGTAACTCTTACTAGTTTAAGAAGATCTGCCAATTGTGTCCAAGCTTAGATTAAAATTGCGTTGTTCCGGTTTTAAGTCTCCTAACTTGACAAATTCCCAGAACCAAGCGGTCGGATCACAATGGATTTTGATTCATTTATTATTGTATTATTAGCTTTTATTACATCATGTACTTTGTAAAGGACCGCTTAGGTATCATTTAAGAATAAATTTTTGAATGTTTTTACACGTTTTTGTGAGTACACAAAAATGCTCAATGCAAATTACAGGTATCGCAAGAAAAATTGTATTGTCTCTTACATATTTCTTCTCAAATTTAAGAAAAAGTAAAAATTTCTATCTGAATATAAAATTCGGTAGCGGTACATCGGTAGAAAAGCGGCGAAACCAGTAGGTTTGGGAACACTGCTGCTACCTGCTACGCTGCAACTGACGTCACTCCCTGGCCGAAGATCGAGCGACCGTGCGCAATATGTTACCTCTGTAGTTTATTATACCATGTGCGCTTTCTACAACTTGCAAAACAGACATTGATAAATTAGTAGACAAGGGAACCTATAATTTGCATTCCACATGTCATTCATCACGGTAAAAATTCTTAGTGAATTTAGTTTTAAGTACCCGAAACCGAGTAAAGAACTAAAACAGTAAGACGGTCTTAGATTTAATTTCAGTGCACGACATTTAGCATCCGCATATAATTATTTTAACTTCATTAGATTATCTTGTTGACTAATTTATCAATCTTTATTTGTCTGTGTATCTGTCTATCTTCGCAAGTTTTAGAAACGCAGTGGTAAAAATTTGTATTTAGTTTCTCCAAGTAGGAAATCTTGGGAGAGATTGAATTTCTTTAATATCTCTGGCGGTTTTCGTGACCATTGAGAATACAAGCTGCTTCATATGAGACTAGTACCTTTTCTATAAAACTCTGATCTATGTTACATCTTCAATCAATGACAATGCTGATTTAAATTTGTAAAACTAATTTTGAATACTTGGCTCATACTACAATAATTAATTTCAGATTATAATGTAAGATTGTTATCAATTAATATATTTCTTTCTCCCACTTAATGTAATTTGGTTCAGTGAATGAATATTTATTGTAATTCCATTTTACTTAACCAAGTACATAATTTTGATTAAAACTTTAATCAGCATTTAAAGTAATTGATGCCATATATTCCTTTTAGGTTTTGTGTGTCTCTTTTTCTTAATGTTTTTGTCCACTTGTGAAGAGGAGGTAACCCTTCAACCTCGGTTGAAGAGTATCTCTGCTCCTATTACTCGCCTGGGCCTATGTCTAACTGTAAATGTAGTTTGGGCCTATATTTTGGTACAATATAATCAAAAGTCATCATCTATGAGGTATACTCAGTTCGCTATTCCAAGTCTGAACTGTCTAGTGAAGTTAGTAATTATTTTTTTGCAAAGTATGTTACTTTTTGACCGACTAAAAGTGGCTGGAAATTACTATACAACCAAGCACACGTACTCATAGCCAATAATAATCGTAAACAAACTAAATAGTAAATAAAATAGAACTTTGCGAATTACCGACAATTAATATTTATTTATGTGCACCATATAATAAACAGTTATGTTAAATTATAACAACTAAAATATATTTTTTAAATATATACTACCAAAAATTTGATGGGTTTAGTATGCACTTCCACTATTTAGAATAATCCTTCTTTTTTTCAAAGAAAAAAGTCTGCAATAGTAGTATCATCATCATCATTTTGGCTTTACAACCCTGTGTGGGTCCTAGCCTCCCCAAGAATTTTCTTCCAGTCGACCCTATGAATCGCCTTCCTCCGCCAAGCACGTATTTCCACATTTCTCATATCTTGGTCTATGGAAATAGTAGTATACTTGAGCTATTAATACTGAGAAGTAGGAATTGTTGTGTTGTAGGTTTCCGACAATGAATCTGTCAAAATGTGCTCGAGCTAAGCGAATTAAGTATATCTCTAATTTCATTTATAATATTGCAGTTCTGTTCCAACCATTACGTTGCTAAATTTTCTTTTAGTGTATACTATCCCATTCTCACATTGTTCAGAGGAGAAAGGTCCGGTAGGTCCTACATATTTATAGCTGCTGTTGGTATCTGCAGTTCAATTTAGTTCCAGACTCAAAAAAATTTTTCAGAGTGTCATCACCATTCCGAAAATATTCACATATCTTTGTAATCGACTACAGTCAATTCTGCTTACTCACACAGGCCCTCCGTAACCCAGACAACATCCACAATCAAAATCTTGGTCTACTCGTTAACACACCTTTCTTCACAAAGCCCCTGTGCTAAACTCTAGTGGAATCTAACTTCCGCTCGGAGCCTCATCTTCATGATACAGTTTTTGGAGATTAGATTTGCCCAAGTCTAATCTAGTTGAGTATTAGGGAGACGTCTGTTTAATACCCCCATCTCGTATATTTATATAACGTCGATGTATGACCTAGTCTGCTTTTTTTCATAAGCTGTTTATGTTTAGAACTGGTTGTACTGCAGGCAATTGGCTGTAGGTGAAGAATTGGAAATAGATCATCAAAAGAATAATTATCATCTAAAAGGTAAAGTGCGTAAGTAGAATCTATTTTTCTGTTATTGAAAGCCCTTTTGTGTTCCGATATACGTTTGTTGAAGGTTCTACCGGTTTGACCGATTTAATTTTTTAGGCACTAGCCACATGTAAGTTTGTATACACCACTGTGTAAGTTGTTTTTCTATTGTAAGCAGTTTGTGTAAGCAGTTCCCTACTTAAACATAACTATTAGTAAGATCGAGAACATTAAGATCTGAAGTATTTATATACATAAAATTCGATTGGATGCACGTTTCATCGAAAAAGGTGAACAGCAGAGACGACGTTCAGGAAAAAACATTGTATATATTTTTTTATACAATATGATAAAAGTTAAACTTTTTGTTATTAGATACTAGATACAAATAAAAATGTTGTTTCATGCAATTGTGATAAAAATAACGCCTAGTGATCCATTTATGGGATGGCACAAAATTCAAAAATGCAAAGATATAAAACAATTTCATGAGTAAAATTTTAAAATTTGAAAAAAATTAATTTGGCGTTAATTTCGGCATTTCTCCATACCGAATTAAACTGTGACAAAGATTAATATTTCTGACAAGTACAAGAAAAAGCTGCTATAAGTAAGCGAATTCTGAGCTTAGCATACTAATATGATGACACCGATTTCTTACAGCATGTGTGGCCTTTTTAATGTAAAATCTTGCTGTTAAATTTCCATTTCAAATAAGAAATTACAGAATTACATAAAATAAACAGTGTGCTCGTTTTATTAACATACAAACACTAGAACGACTTCTTAATAAAAATAATAATCGATTTTCCATTAACTTCTGTTAAATAATGCGAGATAATTTCTTATAAATAAATAAAGAAGAAATAAAAGAAATCGATCACAACATGACAACGCAGCGTATCACAATTCAATAGTTCTAAATATCTAAAGCTAAGTTCACTTCACTGACTTCAGTCTCTCTATAACATATAGAGCGCGCGGACGCCAAATTTATAACCGCGCTTTAATAAAAATGCCGAACGGTTGTACATAACTTATTAAAAAAGTGCCTATTTTATACGAAAAATATTGTTTTTAAAATTAGTTTTTACTCACAAATTTTATATATTTTTAATATTAGTGCTTAACTGTTTTAAAAACTATTTTAAATTCTGAAAATTACGAAACTTAGTGATGTCAGATGTCAAATTAGCGCTGATTTTTAATTGTTATGTGATTAGTTAATGACACAAGTCTATGTGTGACTCATTTTATTGTGCCTTTAGAATAAATCAAGTTAGAATTTATGAATTTTTATCGATTTAAAACACCACTTTGAAAGGTAAATAGTTTTTTTTGTTAAGTTGCGTGTTTTTATTTTTTATTTCATTCATGTTTTTATTGGAAGTTAGTTGTGGAAGTTTTAATTAATTTACTTCATTTAAAATATGCACATGATCATTTGAAATCGTATATAAATAGGTCGGTAATTATTTGTTAATTTAATAGCGAAATTATTAGGGCAGATCACGGATGACTGATAATTTTTGGATTTTGTTTTTATTTATTGTTGGAAAAACCGTTTTATAAAGACTTCATTATTAACAACTTCTTTATTGACTAATTTGCAGAACGTGTAATACGTATTTATCTGGTTAGATCTATACAAAATGAATATAAAAAGTGAATGTGTTGCTTGTGTGAGTCCATATCAAATAGGTAAAGAAATAATAATAAGACTTACTCACAATCAATTTAATTTAACAATCTGACGACCGGTTTCGCTTTCTACAATTTGCAAAGCATCTTCAGGTCGAGATACAAAGTTAAACTAATGCTGCAATAAAATAAACCCAATTAGGGTGTATAAAATTAAAATTATATAAAATTATTATAAATTAAGAACGATCTTTATATATACTTTTTTATATATACTTTTTTTATATACTTTTTATATACCTTTTTACATAGTTGACTTTACAATAATTTATTAATTTTGCCAATAGACTTGATAATTACAAGTCAAAATAATTGCACAACCACACAATCGGTACAGCTACTCTTATTCATTATCATAAAACTGTCTCCTTCATTACATAAATACTCAATAAATAACACACATTCCAAAAAATATATCTCCGATATAAGTGTAAATAATTTAAATAATACAATAGTAAAGAACATCACTTTCATCTGACAAACAACCACAATATACCTATCTCTAATTCATTGGATCAAATCTGTTCTCCTCAAGAACTTCCCGTTTATTGTCAAAACAACTGCAATAGCACATTACAGTTCTCCAATCAACAATACATGATTTTTGCAACCATGACCTACCATCCATCAATTAATAGAGTACCGGCATGTAAGTAGTGTTTGTTTTGTTTTATTTATTTGCTCATTTATTAACTTATTACAATATAAGATTGCTACTTTATACCAATTGTGGGCCTTACCTTGTCTGTTAATACCTTTTATATATTCAAATTATTCATTTTGAAAACCACAGACATGTAATATTGGCATAATTACTATAATTTGTATGAACTAATTTATTTGTTTATTTTATCTTTATGAGACGCCACCCTAATTGGGTTTATTTTATTGCAGCATTAGTTTAACTTTGTATCTCGACCTGAAGATGCTTTGCAAATTGTAGAAAGCGAAACCGGTCGTCAGATTGTTAAATTAAATTGATTGTGAGTAAGTCTTATTATTATTTCTTTACCTATTTGAATATAAAAAGGTTTACTTCAATTAAAATTGCACTGCCTCTGCCAATCTTTTACTCTCTTTTGAGATTTTAGAGTCACTTTCATTTCTGACGTGATCGAGGCTTTCTTCCATCAAACAATAAGTATGCGTATTCTCTATCAAATCTTAATCTGCAAGATCTGAGATATCCGATAGAGAACCGTAAAGTGATGAGTTTATAATCTGCTAATATTAATAATATAATTTAGTCGTTGTCTCAAGATATCCAAATTCCACAATTTCTGCAGGACCGTTTATTAATGTGATGTCGAAAAAAGCGTTTACTAAGTATAACTTAAAAATAAAAAGTTATAACTTAAAGTAACATATTATCCTTTCTAAACTTTAGACTAATTGAAAAACTTTTAACTTACGTAATAAATTCTCTATTTTCTCTAAGTTGCATTCTAACACAAACATCATTAAATAGAGTAGAGTGACATTACTGATTTACCGAATAAAAAAGAAACGATCATTCACTTAAATAATAATTAAACACTACCTATTATTTCTTACAATAAAAGTGTTTAACAATAGAGGGATGAAAACATACACTGATAAACAAAAAGTATAGACACTTGAAATAATATTATAGCAATTTTTAAAGATGTCACAAATGACTGTTTATAACAAATTTCCAAAAAGAAGAAAACAATGTATTTATTAACAACTGAAAACATAAAACATACCTCTACCCTAAACAATATGATTCTCAATATAACAAGTAAAAAGTGAAAATTAAAGTGGAATAATATATAGCGTTTTTCATATAAAAATGCTTGCACGTCACTCAAGATTTACGACGTCAGAACCCCACAGCGTTGCCAAAACAGAAGAATAGTTAGTAAGTGAGGAATTTTAAAAATGTCAACTATTTTTCAAACTATTATATTAACAGTAAATACACTTAGTTTTAAGACCACTGCAACACACTGAAAAAGATAAGAAAACGTTTTAATACAAAATTATATATTCTAAATTTTAAACTTATCTCTTTTAGGACTTTAATAGTAAAAACGTCCCGCCATTATTTCTTGTTTAAAATAATCTATCGTATATGAAAGCCTATCAGCTTTCTACAGAATATTTATTTGTTTTGGCATAGCACAATCACAATACACAACAATAATTAGTTTTTAAAGCTATTAATCTAAATTTAATATATACCTATTTATAAATACAAATTATTAATATATATTTTATTATGAACCAATTTTGTAAGAAATCAAAACTAAACACTCTTAATACACTTTTGCCACACGCTAAATTGTCAATTAAATTTGAAGTATTTCCGTATCAGTTGCGTGCAATTGTCTAATCTATTTAATTAAAATTATTATTTTATGGAATATTAGACTTAAAGAGGTATTTCATAAAATTTATATTATTAATAATAACAAATGTTTTTGGTTATTTAATCAATATAATTCTAAAATTTCCAATATAATCATAATTACATTTTTCCTAAATTATTGATTATTACACCATGTTGACGCCTATGAAAGATCGAGCAGTTCTGTATGGGTTTCGTATTATTAGCTGTGTTAGAAAAATTTTAACTCAAAGGTTGACGTTTTGGAAATTTTAAATATAAGTGACGTCACTTTATATAAATTGTGACGTGCAAGCATTTTTATATAAAAAATACTATACTATATGTGTTATTTTTTATATTTTAACTATGTGATCCCCTGCGTAACATCGGCTATTACATCCTCGGACTCAGAAGTATTATCGCTGCATAAATCTAATGAAATTGGAAATTACTTTTTATGGACTAACAAGTTCATGATTCTGTTTCTATAACTACTAAATAAAAGAAAGCTTTTAAAGCTTTACTGAATGTCTTCGATAGAAAAAGTATAAAACAAAATATTTTTAAAACGTTTTTTGAAGTGGTCACGTTTAGATAGCATAGCACTGCACGTTTTTCACAGTATCAAATTCTAGAAATTTAGTAAGCAAAGTGTTCACACGAGCATTCTTTATTCGAACAAAAAACGTAACCTTGTTGATAAAGTGTTTGACTGACCCACCCATTACAAAGAAGATGCCATCGGGTTGACAGCGAGTATGAAGAAATATTTTGGTTTTATCCAATAAATCATGAAGCAGAATATACCACAACGTTTGAAAAAAAAAAAATAAGAAAAGCTGAGATACCGAGAGAATATTATTTTTGATCATTTCCATATTTTTGATGCACAAAATGGCTTTTGTTCCATTAAGGTAAGAGTATAAACAATTAGAAAGCTAAACAAATGCATATTAAAAAAATTCTCAGCTCCTTTATTAGTTACGAACATATAATATTAAAGCAATGAAAACATGTTAGGATGTTTCGAAAGAAAAATGCTAAGGCGAATCTATGAAGCGGTAAATGAAAATGGTGTCTGGAGAACACGATACAACTTCGAACTCTTGGGGAGGCTAGGAGCCACACAGGGTTGTAAAGCCAAAATGATTAATGATGACATATAATATTAGAATCAAACATGATTTTTTAGTTCCCATGAACTAAAAGAAAGGCGCTAGTGGGTTTTCTAGAATCTAGAGGACGCTTCAGTTAACGTTTCAAAAAAGGGCATCCTAATTCTTAGGATTGACACATCTGTAATAAAAAATTCCATCGAAATTACTTAAATACAAACCACTTTTTAGAAAAAAAGTCGAAAAATTAATTTTGAGATGCAAAAATTGGTAAACAAATCGATTTTTTTCAACTTTTGCTTCAAATGTCTAATGTCGTCATTTCGTTTTTTTTTATTTTAATTTTTGATTAGTACTTTCGTTGAAATTTATTTTTCGTTTAAGATGTACTAATCCTGAGAATTAGTGTCCGCCATCGGATACCTTTTTTTTAGATGTTAACTTAAGGGCCCTCTAGAAAATGGACTGTTCATGGGTACTAAAATCAAAATGTGTTTTGTTTACCCTAAAGATAAAAAAATCATGTTCATATATAATAAAGGAGCTGAGAAAAGTTTTGTTGAAAATATGTATTTTTTAGCGTTATAATCCGTACTAGTATCTTAAAGAAATTAATAAATCGTTGTCTGCAGTTAAAGATTAGCCTATTACATTAAAATAATATATTTGGCACATTGACTTCCTTGAACAACTAGTAAATATTAGATAATTTTTCATTTGTTATCCGATAAAAAAACGTGTGATTTCGTGGTTTGTGAAATACATCATGATACGGTAAACCGAATTATGAACCGAATATGAACGAATCATACCTCATACCTTGCCATTAGTCGAAATTAACAAACAAGAAATAAAAATTTTATAGAATATATTGTAACAATAATTTATTATTATGGTAGCCACCGTGACCGCAAAATATAAATTTTATCGTTTATTGGAATTTAATTAAATCTATAATAATACAATTTTAATGAAACAAAAGTACCAGCAAAGGTATCTGGATTTTTCAACCTGTATTGTATAAGTTAATACTATATGAGTATACATTATTAGTACAAATATATCGAGAAAAAGTCGAAAAGAAGACCTTGGAAAAGCTAGTTAAATAACACATGCAACAAAACAAACTGGAAAAGCTTTTGATAATCTGAATTAAAATGGACTGCATAATGAATTTAAATTAAACAATGAAGATACAAATTTATAGTTGTCGATTAGATCAAGATATGACAAGATTAGTAGGTTAGGTTAGGCTACGTCAGAAAATGAATGATTAATTTATTGTTTGCTTATTTGATAGAATACCCGTAATATATGTATACAAATATCGTTTATACGTTTCCCTTTTATATAAAGGGGATTGAATACTATAGTTTTCGAAATTTCGTTTATTTAACATTAATTTTCATTCACATTGATCTAATCAGTCTCATTTTTATTCATTGTGATCATATTGATAAAACAAATCCCATTACCACCGTAAAATGGGATAGATGGAAAAAAGAATTTATAAACTACCTACCTAACGCATTTTGTCGTATCGTATGGCATATTGACTTAATTTGTTATTATCTTTACAACATACACAATTATCTAGTTAGGTGCGACTAAAATTATCGCGTTTCATAAAATAAAAGTTAAATAAAGCTTATTAGGAGTGGTTATATTTATACATTCAATAAACTTTATATTAATACTCATGAATCACTATATTATATATATATATATATATATTATATATATATATATATATATATATATATATATATATATATATATATATATATATATTTATTTTTACGCACAACAGGCCGTTAAGGCCTAGGGCATTTTTTTGCACATAATCCTAATATTAGCTAATTACAATTATTTTAAACCAAACTTTAACTTAAATATGTATATACAACATTCTTAACTACTCTGAAGGACCTAGTGGACAATATTTCTCCATTCGCTTCTATTTTGTGCTTTTCTTTTCCAGTGCCTCACCTTCACGTGTTTAAGTTCTTCCTTCACTTTACTAATCCACCTCGTTCTGGGTCTACTTCTTCTTTTGAGGCCGATTAGTTTTCTGGTTATTACTAGTTTGAGCATTCTGTTTGCTGCCATTATTTCCACATGTCCTAACCATCTGATTCTTTGTGACTTGACGAACTTGGTAATGGTCGGTTCTTTGTATAAAGCCATTAATTCATTGTTGGTTCTTCTCTCCCAACCATCTTGTGTCTTCCGTTCTCCGAATATGCGTCTCAATATTTTCCTTTCCCATCTTTCCAGAGTATCCTCTTCCTTCTTATTTAATATCCATGGCATATGTTACTGTGGGTTGAATTACTGTTTTATTTATTCTGAGTTTACCTTGTCTAGAAACGTATTTTGAGTTCAGTAATGTGATTTTCGGGGGGGGGGGGGGGGGTAAAAATTTAAAGCCAAATTTAAAATGGACTCAATTTTTCCGAGATTTCCCATACTTTTCGGCCAGTGAAAACTATGTATATTAAAATCACAATCAAGATGCACTAGAAATATACAAACCAAGACACGTTAAGTGTTACAAGGAGCCCTCCCAAATAATGATTTTCAATGTGTATATATAGATATATATATATATATATATATTGTATAAATCCCAAATCATGATTTACAAAGTTTATACATTGTAAATCATGATTCGGGAGTGTTACTCATAACATTCAAGAGTCTTGGTTTGTTTATTTCTAGTGCATCTTGATTGTGATTTTAGTATAGTTATTCATATTTCGACGAGCTACCCCAAATTAAAAAAAGTGGCTTCTAACTGCAATGGAAGCCGAATAAGTTTTCCTACGTGTTTCAATTTGAAGTTCCAATCTCGAAAAAAAAAAACGAAGCTGAAACAGTTATTCCCTCCCATTTCCGTCGATCTTTCGAAAGGCTGTAAGTTTCGAAAAATTGGATAAATTTTATAGCTATGTGTTAATGTAAACTTTAGATTTTCATTCAAAATTTGTGCAAATTTTACTTCTTCTTAATGTTTATAAATTGATTTTGATGATTTGATGATGATTGATGATTTTTTTAAAAATAGTCAATAACTTGGTTCCTATTGGTCATAGAAGGTTTTTTTTAATGTGAGTTTTTTTACCAGCTATCCAATGGTTGTACGTAGAAGTCTGTAGCTTGAAAAATATAGAAGCTATTACAATTGTTTATGAGTAAAAATGATTCCCCTTTTTCAAACGTTTATTTTGTAAATAATTTCGATGAAAACGCAATATGCATTCATCTTCTGAGATAGTTCGAATCTTAAAGAATCATATGAAATTTGCTAAATGTATCTAGCAGGGATAAATAAATTAAATAACTTTTAAACTATTTGACTAATCGAAGGGAAATTTCGCTTTTCGAAAAACTGTTTTTTTGCAAATATCTTCGTAAATTATTTATTAAGTTTAATTTAAAAAAACAGGAAAATAAAGATATTCTTGATATAAAATAATGATATAAATATTGTTTATGTAAAATATAACGAAAAAGAACTAGACAAAAATCAAATCGTTGAAATATTTCTCCAGATCATCTAAAAAATAAACTTTCTTTCGGCAACAATATACAGACAAGAGTGCCCATAGTGTTTACAGGTGTATCACAGACATGTGGTTACATGTTATTCTCTCGAACATACAAGTCTACAGAACATTTTTTCTAAGTTTGTTGCGTTGTCTTAATGCCCTATAGTCAGATAATGTTTTTCCATACCTGTGAGAACAATATGAGAACAATAAAAATACTCAGAAAATGATCACGTACAAGAACTGTCAATAATGTGACCTCTGAATAAAAAGTGTTTTTGTCGGTTTATGCCACCTATTAAAAAGTTTATTACTAAGTTTGAAATAAAGTGTTTTTCTAACCAGAGAGAAGAAAAATTGTAAATACAGTTTTTATTCAGTCCATGTAAAACCATTTTGAACATAACCGTTGACGTAAATAAAGAATCCATTTTTATTAAAAAAAAGGAGATAAGTCAAACTAAGCAGTAGCGTCTCTTACTCGAAAACTTGCAAATGACAGGATAACAGATTAGAAACTGAGACAGCAGCCACCAAACACTTATAAACATCTTCAACATCAACCTTATTTACAACATCTCCAACATTAGCCTACTCCAATGCTGTAAGGAATTTCAATTTACCACCTAAGGAACAAGAAACTGTTCTATAATTAGTATCAGATATAAAAATATACGAATATATAACAATTGGAATCTTAGTACAACCAAAAAATATTATCTTTCCGTTCAGAATCTCCAACAACTGGGTATGTATTGACCTTAGTAACACTACAGTAGTAGAAAATTTATTGCAAGATCACAAATGCGTTTTTAATACAAGAAAATGATATATAGATTAGAATATTAATCACTTCTGCTAGTTGACTAGTGATGAGTCAAAATGAGTGCCGTAGCACTCCAAAAACTATAATCAAAGAAGAGCTCAAAAAATGTGAGCTTATTACAATTTCCAAAATAACTTTCTTGAAAGTTGCCATGCATTAATCCGAATATAATCTTATATTAAACTTTAGGCGTCAAGTATTTGTTGCACCAAAAATGAATATTTCTACCCCAAATTCTAATCCTATCCCATATGTAATACCATAGAAGATAAAGATGAAAATCGTGCTACCAAATCAACCAATCCAAAAAATCCTTTTTTTCAACAATTTCAATTTACGAAAGTTAATATATAAAAGAGAAAATAATTAAATAAAAAATTCGTTAAAACAGAAACCCCAACTACTAATCAATGCAGTACTTCTTCTACTTTTTGAACTAGTTCACCATTAAATATCTCCTTTTAATCACAAAGCTTACCAGAATCACGTAATAATAATACCAACACAAAAGTACAAACATCTATAAAACGACAAATTTCAACATCTCCTGAACTAACAGTGAAAAAAGAACAAATAAAAAAGAAAATATAGAAACTAATACTGTGAGGGCCAAACAGAACTTATCAGATATTTTACACCACTGCTGAGGAAGTATTATCAACCTTTTGTCCCACTCAAGAAGGAAGAGACCAAAACCAAGAGACCGAAAATCTGTAATGAGGTAGGAAAATTATTGCAACTAGCAAAAATTTAAAGAAGTAACACTAAAATTAAAGTTTGAATTGTCATTTTTTTAGAAAACTCATATGAACATAAACACCTTATTAACTTAGTTAAAACTTATACAGAAAATGTTAACGACTAAAAATATTGTCAAAAATGCATACATACGATACCGATAGTCGAATAAAAAAAAAAGTAGCAGAATATGCAAAAAATTAATGAAACAACTAGAACTAAATCCAGCTGAAATAATAATATTACCAGAACAAGACCCTCACACCTCTTGAGAATCCTCAGTAGAATAAATACCATTAATAAATATGGATTTTCTACTTCAGTGGAATATTAACGGGTTTTATGATCACATTAAAATATTTAAACATTTATGTTTAAACTCAATACCTGACAATATATCACAAATTTTAGAACCTACTTGCAATTTTAAAAATTTAGGTAACTACCTAAACGACACCAATAAACTTAACAAATCATAAACTAATTTTTAATTAAAATCAACATAACTCAAATTGCAATTTACTTTGTAATTTTATATTGTAATTGTTGTAAAAAAAACACAGAAGTTAAAACACTTCACAATTGTGTATTTTGGTATAAAAACATACAAGTACTTAAAAACTTTTTAAAAGTATCGTCAACATTTAAAATTTAAAATTCTGGCAGAACGTTTTCAATCTATACAGATCATCTTCAGTGCCTTTTGTATTTGATGCTAACAATAAGGTGTCTATAAGACTTCCGTGTGTGGATTTACAAAATATCACATTTTACATTTAATAATGTTGAGACTCTAGGTCGATGACAATGGAATTGTTTTTAAAATTAAAATTTACTTTAGGGACTACATGTCTCTTAAGCTCGAATACTTTCGAGCTTAAGAGACATTTGTTATTCGGTCTACCCAACTTATTTTTAATATTTTTCGGTATAACTTCTTTCGAGTGATTGTTTAATTATTTCTTTCGAATACAGATGAAACAATAAGGGGGAGAGTAAGCAACCTTGCCTTACGCTTCTTTTTATCTCTACTTCCTCCGAAAGTTCTTTACCTACTCTGACTTTTGCTGTTTGGTTAAAGTAGAGATGAGTTATTATGCTTAAGTCTTTTTTGGCAATGTGTTTATCTTTAAGTAACTGTATAAGACGGTTATGTCGGACCTTATCGAACGCCTTATTCTAGTCAATAAAACAAACAGAGTGGTCGGTTTACATTCACATATCTTTGCACGAGGACGTTAAATCCAAATAATGTCTCTCGTGTACCCATGGCATTCCTAAATCCAAATTGGATTTCAGTGATATCTTGTTCCATTTTTCTTAAATATTCTTAAATGGATAATTTTTAAGAATATTTTTAGTGTGTGACTCATTAGACTACTTATACGGTGGTCATTACATTTCCTTGCATTAGGTTTTTTTGGTAATGTATTAAATGTTGATTTTAGCCAATCTTTCGGAATAATATCCGTATTATATATAGTATTATGTAAGTCTACTAATACATTGATATGATCTTCTGATATTAATTTAATTATTTCAGTTGGAATTGTGTCAGACCTCGCAGTTTTATTAGATTTTGCCAGATTTATTGCATGTATTATTTCAACCTTAGTTATATTTGGACCTACATCATGTTTTTTGTATCAATTGTACTCAAACAATTCTTAGACGTATTCTCTCCATCTGTTTAGTTTACCTGTGATATCAGATATTCTTTTACCATTCGTATGAACCAGGGTGTTACTGTTGTTGGACCGTCTTATACCTGCTAATTCTTTAATTTTTTCTGCAATTAAAAACTACCATGATTTCTATGGAGTTCTTTCTATCTCTAATCATTTGTCGTTGTACCACTTCTCTTTAGCTGCCCGTATTTTTCCTGATCTCCTTGTGTGTGGCTTTGTCTTCGTTTACATTTTTGTTTGTGTATGATCTTCTTTTGTTTACTAGTTGCCAGATCTCATGTCTCATCCATTTTTCGTTGGAATCTTTATTATCAATGATTATTGTTTTGCTTAACTCTTCGTTAATTTTCAACGTTAGTTCTTCTTTTATATTCGGGTGTTTTAGCAGAGTGCTTATTTGTTGTCTTTTGTTGATTTTTTTCGTGGATTTCGAATTTTATGATTACTGGATTGTGGCCTGATGACACATCTATTCCTGGATATGTTTTTGCCGATCTGATGGAGTTACGGTATCTCTTATGGATAAGGATATAATCTATATCTATCTGGTTTATGATAATTTTTTCTTTGCTATCCGCAGGGTATTTCCATCTATATAATCTACACGGTGGTAACTGAAAGAATGTATTTGTCGCTATCATTTCAAACTCCTGACAGAATTCCGTCAGTCTTTCCCCTCTTTCTTTCGTTATTCCTAGTCCGAATTCACGAATAATGTCTTGGAATTTACCTTTTCCTAATTTGGCATTAAAATCCCTCTTTGATATTGTTATATCTCTATTATTGGTGCTGTCTAGTGCTTTTTAATGTCATTGTACACCTATATGATATTTACCTATTATCACCTATATGATATTAATAGTTCTCTGCGCTGTTTAGGCTGTAATCATTAACACTCTATCCATATAAGAACAAAACAAGTTACAGCCTGCCAAAAACTGCGATCAACCACGCGACGCCATTATACTGGTGAATATCTTCATGTCCCGAATAGTATGTTTTGGCATCGTCGACTTCAATTTTTCCAGATCTAGGCCATCTGGTCTCGCTTAGTCCCATTATATTGACTTTAAGTCGCCTCATCTCATGTATTACATGTTGGATCTTCCCTGCTTCATATATAGACTTCACATTCCAGACACCTATCTGCAGTTCGTTTATATTTTTGTGCCTGACACCTATCTTCGCATGTTGTCGACCTGAGAGGCCTCGCGGTCTAACTAAAAATTGCCTCCCCTGACGGATCTTGGTATCCGATGTCCATGATCAGTAGTTGTGAAATTGTCATTTATAATAGCCATGATAATTGACAAGAGATATATACTATTTAAAGATCTTTAATGTAGTGGTTTCTCGTTGTCTTCTACATCCTTCTGCCGTTGACCACTTCTTTGGTTCATCCGCCTTTGGAGTCGATTTCTCAACTCCAGGACAAAAGAGTGCCCTATCACTTACCAACTCATTCGCCCGTAGCCGTTGGTCACTAAGTGAGAGATTACTTATACCGGCAATCACTCTGTCCCTATCTACATTTGCCATCTATAGATAGATGTTGCCCATTTTCTACCACGTGAAGGTTGCAGATTTGGATTTTTCTTTCATTGGGATTAAGACCTTTCGGCATTCCTAATCCCTCCAGAGCTTTAGAAGATTGGAGCCATGAATTACAAATAATGTAATCAAACAACACTGTATTAGCTATATGATTCACTTGGTCTATGATATATATTTTTGAATATAGGTCTCTCCTTTGTTTTATATTTTTCTGGTTCTTGATATCCATACATTAAAAACCACTACGTCCCTTTCAATAGTTGAATAATGTCATTTATGATTTTATATTTCATTTTTTTTTCTCGCTGTTCTTCTTAAATCTTGTCAAATAACTAAAAGAATCTGCAGTCTGCAGAACTACTGGTTTTCAACTAAATTTAGTTGTTTATATTATATTTTCAACTAAATTTAGTTGTTTGTATTATATTTTCAACGCTATATTCACTTGTTGGACCTTGTTGTAGATATTTAAAAAGAACTACGGATTTTATGGTTTTGCGGATTTTTTATTAATTTTTTTGTACAAATAAGAATTATAATCTGATTTTAGAAACATAAATATAAATGTCAAGTATGCTTTGATACAAAGAAACGTTCAATTAATGTTTAAAGTTTAATTTATTTTAATTCATTTTTAAGCAAAAATTTTATTTCATTCATTTTTTTTTAATGAAATACACTGCTCATGACGTATATGCATGTTTTTTATATCAAATTCAAGATAATTTTTTAAAATATGTTATAACAATGCTTAAGAAAAAAATGCCACAAATTAGGGTTGCCAGCTGTTAAAAACGCGAGGTATCAAAGTAGGGAGTGGAAGAACAAGAAATATGTCAAGAGCAACAAAGTGCAAACTTTATAAAACAATAATACACCCAAAGCTTACTTACGGCATTAAAACATAGACATAGCATAACCAGAGAACTAACTGTGCTTGTAGTTCTCTAGCATAACGGCCCCGATGAAGGGTTACGAATCTTTAAAAGAAAAGTATGGAGGACCATATAATGACGGAGTTAACAAACAGGGTCTGTGGAGAAGTTGATACAATTTTGAACTCGATAGACTTTTTGGTGATGCAGATATCGTGAAAACTATCGAAATATACCGCCTAATAAGACGGGTGAGTCACAATATGCGGATGGTTGAAAGTATTTGTTCAAAAGTAATCATGCTAAATAGGTCGGTCGGAAGAAGATAAGGGGTAGACCTAAACTCAGGTATCTGGACGATGTGCAGGACGATTTAAGGGAGATAGGAGTAAGGGGATGAAACAGACGACAGGGAAGGATGGAAGAATGTTTTGAAGTAGGCCAGGGCTCACGAAGGGCTGTAGCGGCAACTGATGATGATGAATATGTCGGCATAGAGCATATTTCTGTAGTGGTTTAAATATAGATGTAGACAATTAAGTCTTTGGTCTAGTCTGCGCTGATTCTAGTCTGTCTAGTTTGTTCATCCTTTACGGTTTATATTAAATTTTCTTTCCCTCTCAGTTTTTTTGTAGTTTTCGGATGAGATTTGATGTTTTTATGTTTATAGGAAATTTAAGCTCGAGATTTAAGTAAATATTGATCTGATCCTCATTCTGTATTCGGGTATCTTGTATTTTCCCTTCAGATATCTGCCTAACTTTAATATTGTCATTTACTAATTTTAGCTGTCTTATGTACTGATGTCAAGTATATTTATGTATATTTTTGTAGGAATTAAATCCATTCATGATTTTCAAGTCAAATTGTTTACATAGGTTTATACGTTTAAAGGAAGTTACCTATTCCTTGAATATTTTTTCTTCTTTCAGTTCTTGCGTTCAGATTGCCCATGATTATTATTTTTTATTGATTGCCTCTATTTTTAAGATTGCAGTTGTTGGTAAAATATATGTTTTTCTTGAACCATATTTTTTACAAGTAATGGAGAGGCTCAATGTCCAACCTCTCTATCTGTAGGGTCTGTTGGGTAATTTTTTCTTATGGTTTTCTTCCACATATGCCGATTGCCTTTCAGACATTGGTTAAGTATAATATAAAAATAGATATAAAATAACACTTTGAAACTATTAATTTTCGGCGTCTCTCTGTTTTTGATCTACTTGGTTTTCCGGACAAATTAATGATGTAGCAACAGTACCTTTAGAAAAACAGATGCAGTATTTCTGAATTATATTAAGCAACGTGTTTGTTCGAAGTCGTCTCGGAAATAAGGAAAACAAACAAACATCGTGGGATAATTGTTTATCAAGACAATTCCAACGTTATAAGTTCCGCCCAAGGATCTATTATCCCAAAATCAACTCAAAAATTCAATTAATGAATCTCTACATTTCCAATTTGGCACTAAATGACTTTCTGCTGATAGTTTGCATTATGAAAAATTAATATTTTATACAAACTAGTGTATCTAAAATCCAGTTTTTGGGGAAACTAATTTTAGTGGGGGTTGGATGGATTGAGTATAGCCTCATGAGTGTAAAGAATTGTTCCTGTGTATCAAGAAATCATTATTACTAATAACATAGATTAATTAAACCAGGATCTCATATTCTAAATATTAGTAGTCCAGTCGTCAGAGATTTGACCTATACAAATCAGACGAACTAGCTGCATGTTGCTGAGAATGTCAATGTTGGGACTTACCCTTTTTACACCCTGCCTACCGCTAAAACGGCTCCTCGTAGGGGGGGGTGAAACGGACATGTCTATGCCGTTCTCTAAAAAACAATGCTTGAAGCGACCGGCGATTTTGAATGTCAGTTATGAACTAACCTAACAATGGAAATTTCTCTACGACTGTTCAATGAAAATAATATAATTTATCAATCTTATGAGAATCGCAAAAAATGATAAAAATTGCTCAAAACTGACTTCATTTGCAAAATACAAAATTTACATACGAAAATTGGACTCATCTTCTTTAAAACGCAGTTTAGTTTTTGTCGATGGAACACTCTTATTAAAGAATATCGAATTTTTACCATTAAGTTGATACAAATTGTATTGAAAATTGATTTCGCGCGGGTAATTGACATTCCAAAACTCCGATTGCTTCAAGCGTTGTTTCTGAGAAAACTGTTCTATCTATACCAAAAGTGCTTATATACATTTTTGTTTAAAATTATTTCAGTTACAGTTTTTATTTAAAACAATTTTTATGGCGTACAAATTCTTTCTAAATTGATTTTTTCCATTCAATGGGAAAGCCGGAGATTAAAAGTCGTAAACTTTTTTGCATCTTTTTTGTGGTTCCAAAATTGACATTCTCAGCAAAAGTTAGCTTGTTCATACGATTTTTAGAGGTAGAAATGGAGTATAGAAATAGTTGGTTAATTCATTAAAGGCTTAAAAAAAGTAATGTATATGGGAGTGAAAATACGAACAGTCAATTGGTACAACTCGTCACAAATATTAACACAAAGAATTTATTCAAATAACTACTTACCCTTGATTGTTTCAATAAGACCTGACGGGATAAGAACTGATGGAAGGCGTCTTTGGCGTACCCGTGGTGAGAAAATTGATATGTTGATTACACTCCGTGAAGAATAATAAACCTTAAACGTAATCCATTTCGCCGACTTTTCTAAGCTGATTCTCTTATTCGGTCCTAATCTGTGTAGCTTGATGCCAATCCCAACACCAATCTTTCTGGCATCCTCATCTAAACTATCCCGTCATATAAACCTTGGCCGATCTCTTCATCTAGTTTTCTCGGGTTTCGCCAATAAAATACTTATTCAAATTTAATAATTTCATTTACTCTTGCCAGATGTCCTACTCACCACATGTGTCTAATTTTTACTGCAGTAACTATATCTCTGGTTTCGGATAATTCTTTGTGTTTATTGTATAGTTAAAAGTTATATCGAAGACACCAAGTTCCAGTTTGATTTATAAGACCTAGTATATTCTTCAGGATTTTCTCCTCCAATATTAATAGCTTTATTTTCATCTATGTTAAAAAGCTTCACAACCACAAATTAGAACCGGAAGTATTCAGATTCTATATATCACGATATTTGTCTTCCTTGCTAAGCAGTGGCTTCTAAACTAGTTGATTAGTCTTCATTAACTTTTATTTGCGTGCTTTATTCTATGGTTTATGTTGTTAGTGTTTACCATGATTCCCAGATAAGATAATTGTTGAACAGCTTCAAAATTATAGTTACCAACTTAAAGTTATGTCACATGTTTCTAAATTTGTGGCCTGTCCCTGATGCCATGTGCTTATTTTTATTTTGGTTAATGACCAGATATCAATCGTATAGAACATGTTTGGAATGAAATGTTTACGGAGTCATGTGCCGGACCCCAGAGATTCAAGAGAGCTTCGCAGCATATTTTTGCAAGAATGGAACAATCTTCCGCAGAATAGTTCTTAAAATTTCTTTTATTTTAACGAAAAGTACATCAAATTAAAAATGTTTCGTTTTAATATTTAGTATATCAACGGAAAATTGTTTCTTTTCATTACTTTCAATAAATTTTGAAAGACAAAAGCGTTTCTCTTTAAGCAATCCTTAATTAATAAAGTATGTTGCAACCAAAAATAAATAAAAAAGAATAATAATTTCTAAAATAAATTCAAATTACGAATAAATTCAAATTACTAGGTGACCCTAATTTTATGCTTGGCCTATATGTGTGAATTGTCAATACAAGTATAAATAAGGCAGGCAAAATTGTTAGGTAACAACTATAAAAGAATTTTTTTTCTATTCTCAAATAAAAAAAAAATTAGTTTATTAAAGTACAAATTGACTCATTAATATAGGAGTTATTATATTGTTTTTGTTTGATAAATACTTCATAGTAAAAGTAGAATACAAATCATGCAAATCATACAAATCAATTAGCTGTTTAGCACTTTTGATACGTGGCTTGATTGTACTCGTATTTTGAAAATATCATCTGATTCGAAACTTAGAACATCAAGAATCAAGAAGTCATTGTAAATTTTGTGGATTATTCCTAAAAGTACTGAAGATGTTTCCAATCTGCTTTATTCTCTACTAAAGTTTAATATTTGTTGTCGGCTCTATGCCAATAGTTGAGCACTTAAAAATGTATTTATCTGAATCTATCTGTGGGAACTCGCATTGTCTTAGTAAATAATGATTTATCAGTGGCAGTTTGTTTTACATAATTGTTTTTGGACACTGCCAACAAACAAATGGTAGTAAGTATATAATTCGCTAATGATGGATTTGCATTGTTTTAATGTTGTGGTGGCGGCAATTTCGATTTTTCTAGAGGAATAGGCGATTATGTGCTTCGAAGTGTTTGAAGGCAAAGTTATTTTCATTTTGTTCTTAAAAAACTAAAAAATCTCCACGTACTGTTGCATTTATGTATATTCTCATATACTGTTACATTGATTATTTGTCACCGGCTGTAATATGTTTTTTGAGTACACCTTTTTAACCATTAGTCATACCACTAATGACAAATCGTTTTGTAGCGATTGTTTATTTATATGATGATTAACGCGAACAAATCTTTTAGTCTGTTAAATGTTATCGCAATGTAGTCAAAGGATTGGTGTTGAATTTAAACTCTTCAAACTTTCTGTGTAAGATTTCTAATTCATATTGACATTTAATTGGATCATCAGAATAAACCGTTGTTATATGAATTTATGTTTCGCTTAAATACTACTTTACATTAAAGAACGTTAATGATAAAAAGGTATTAATTTCAGTAATGCCCTATCTCCGATATTATCGTGAACTCGTGAACCAAACCATACCATTTTCTGGTACATCTGATTTGGAACAAACAAATTTGTTATGGAGCAAAATATAGCACGAATAAACATTAAAAGTGATGTTAATCTAAAATTTTAAGAAATGTGACACAAACATGTCGAAGAGTTTTTAATTGAGCTTTAAAATTTAAAGTTCATAAATAAAGACAAAATGTTATCAATCATGTAAGTACGTAGTTTAAAAATTATTCTGTTGTGGTATGAGGTCACATTAGATTTAATATTTCTATGTTACGAAATTACGAAACATTACAAAAGAAATCAACACTATATAAACAGGGCAAGCAAATAGGTCATACATAGATCTTCAAAACTCTTAGGTAGCCAAAAACGAAGCAAAACTAGTAGTAGCAAAAGCTAAATCAAATCTACACGATCAAGTTGATGTCAGGGAGGGTTCTTCTCTTTCTTCTTCCTCTTTATAAGCAATTCTGCTTGTTCATTGGCAGATTAATACTTCTATGAAAGGTTGTCACTCCATCTTTTGCACGGTTGTCCGATACTTCTTCTGCCGATTGGGGACTTATCTCTTGCTATTTTGACGACACGGATCTCCTCCATTCTGCTTATGTGGTTATTCCATTCTCTTTTTCTATTTTGTGTCCATTCATTTATACAATTAACGTTACATTTTTTTTAATGTCTTTAACTTCTCTTTCGATCTCTCAGCGTATTTCCTGTAATTCTTCTCAGTACTCTAATCTCTGCCGTTTCCAGTAGCCTTTGCGTTGTGGCTGTGTCAGATCTTGTCTCCGAGGCATGTCAT